>VZSZ01010462.1:912913-930988 GCA_013398815.1 Ibidorhyncha struthersii
GATGGGGGGGTGGTCCCGGCGCCCACCCGCCGCGGGAGCTGCTCTGGGGGTGACCCACGGCGGGGAGGGGGATGCGCTGAGCAGGGCCGCTGCGGGGGCAGATAGGAGAAGCGAAGGCTCGCTTTTAAAAAACAAAAGCACGTGCGCAATTATTTGGGGGTTTTATTTGGTTGTTTGGGGTTTTTTTTTTTGAGGAGAAGCTCTGCACCATAGTGACCTGACTACGCAGGGGAGAGAGCAGAGTAGGGCGCTCTGCATGAGAACGCTGGGACTTCTTTGCTATGAGGGTGGTGAGCCCCTGGCACAGGTTGCCCCGAGAAGCTGTGGCTGCCCCATCCCTGGAGGTGTCCAAGGCCAGGTTGGACGGGGCTTGGAGCAACCTGGGCTGGGGGGAGGTGTCCCTGCCCAGGGTGGGGGGGTTGGAATGAGATGGCCTTTAAGGTCCCTTCCCACCCAAACCACTCTGTGATTCTATGATGACTTCAGGAGCTCTGTCCACTGCTTTGATGTGGTAGCACCAGTGGTTAAAGTAGATGTAGTTAGAGGCAAAAGAGTTGCACTCCAAAATTTCCGCCCCAATCTCGTGTTTCCGCATCCTTCTCAGCCCTCTCCAGGCTGTCACTTGGAATACATGGCCTTGGAGCATGTCGGCTCCAGGGCAGGGACTGCCCTTCCCAGGGTAAGGTCTGCGGTGACACAGCACTGCGCTCCTCTGCCTTGCTCCCCTCCCATGCAAAAGCTGCGTGTTCCTGTGGGCTGGGTGGGACAAATACTGCTGCTTTCTTCCTAGCTGTATTTGAGTTCAGACTTCAGTTTGGTATGTTTGGAGTGTAAGCCAAGGGGTTTATATGTGGCAAGGGGCATCCTCCTTCTCCTTTACCTTTTTTCTGACATCCCCTTTTTTCCCTCCTTTACCACACACCCCACAGCCTCCCTGCGCTCCCCTTCACTTTTGAAGACAAGCAGATACCGCAACTGATCTTGCCAGAGCAGGCCCAGCTTGCAGGGCTGCGGAGAACAGCACGAAATTACAACCCTGCAAATAAATAAAATCCACTAAGAGGCATTTTTTAAAAGTACAATAGTCTATGTTGGGGAAGGGAAGCAGTGCTGGCAATGACAAATCTATCACTACAGTTATTATAAGCATTAGGGAAAACAAACAGCCCATTTCCATTTTGTTGTATCAATGAAGCCAGGGATGGGAAAAAAATCCCCTCCCAGCTCTCCGCTCATTCCCCTCCCGTGCCAGTTTATTTTCTGCCGCTTTATCCAAAGGCGTGATGAGAAGCGTCCACAGGCTGCAGTCAGCGCTGCCGTGCTACACTGGGGTCTGTGTTCCCACAGGGACAACAGGCCGGCAAGTCATCCTCGCACTGGCTGAACTAACAAGCGCCATGAAAATTCAAGCTGCAGAAGGACATTGCACAAAGCGCTACTTGTTCATTTCTTGAAGTCACTTTTAACTCCTTTGATGTTGCTGAGGCACAGATTCTTTCATTTACCCCCACTATTAATTGGCAAGAACTTCATTAAAGTCAGTGGGTGAAACCAAGAAGCATTTAGTCATGGATTTCAGCCGTGTTAGACATTTCGCAGCCGTGAAATCGGGATCAGGCACCCAATCTATTCCATTGTAACGGAGGAGGAGAGTTAAGGATTATTAATAACAATATTTGCACTGAAACATATATTGCCAGAGCACCCAGAAGTGTTCATCACTGATGAACTCGTATTGAGCCATGCTGGGAGCTCCACAAAGGTACAGCCAGTTCTGGATCTGTGACAGGGTAAAATGAAAATCCCAGATTAACGCTGACCCCACCCTCCCACCTCCCGAACAAGCACTGCCGGCCGTTCCCAGGAGAATCTGATCGATGTTCAGGGGTTTGCAGCCAAGAGAAATCTACGAGGATTGTTGTGTTTTGACCTAACTCGATATGCTTCACTTGTGCATGTTTTTTTGCTCCAGCTGTATTACTCAATCAGGAAATAACAATAAAAATGTAATTTGCTATGGAAGTAGCTTCCAGGGACTTTGCCCGGATGAGAATCTCTGTCCTTTAGTTGTGACAGATTCACATGATCAATTAAAAAAAAATGCACTTTATAGAAGTTAGAATATTGGAGTTTTGGTCGTTGGATTAATTGCTACAACTAATTCCACTGGAAGCATCAAAGATGTTACAACAAACAGAAAGGAACAGAAATAGGATGTTTACACATCCAGGCTAGTTGAGTGTATAATTCATAGTCCATCAGTGAAACTGGATGTGTACGGGCTTGAAATGATTCTTCAAGCCTGCTAAGAAAACTGCGTCATGTCCTTGTAACTTTAGTGAGTGTCTCTGCATTTGACCTGGCTGTGCTTCTTTACATTAAAATCCTTTCACTGGGATTCATTGGGAAGAAGTCCTTTTTTTTTTCAACAATTAAATATGTGCCTTGAAATAATGCTTCCTCTCACCTTTTTTTTTTTTTTGATTCAAAACTGCAAATGGAAGGTGTCTTACTGATCAAATAGGAAAAAGGAAAGAAAATAAATGTAGAAAGCAAATTTCAAGGAAAGCAAACACCCAGAAAATTGTGTTTCAATCCTCCAAATTAGCAGTAATTTTAGTGAAAAAATTGAAATACATGAAAAGGTTGTGCCTGTATGAAGCCTGTGATATACATTTTATTTTAAAATGCTGTCAGATTTTCACAAAAACCCTTTCTTGTTTTTTTTCACATGGCCTTCCCTCTGCTGGCCTGATCCTAGAAATTGATATGTGTGCTTAACTTATTCCTGCTAATCATTTTCCTGACTTTAGTGCAACAGCTTCCGGGTGCACAAAGCCAGGCAAGCGTGCAAGTTCCTGGAGCACCAGGCTTGTGTCTGTTCTCTGTGCCCTTCAACTGCTTTCCTGAGTGAAACTCAAATATATCCCTTTACCTACGTGCGTTCTTGGGGGATTATTTATATCACTTCCTTCAATGCAACAGAATTAATTGGTGTGTGTGTGTGTGTTTAAAAATGCCATAGTAGATGTCAGTGGGAGTGTTACTATATACTTCAATAGGAAGAGGTCAGGCTCCTAAGGAATTTGAGCCAAATTTAGCTGTCTTTCCAGCCTGATGCTACCTCCTCACATTCACATGCAAAGGGTTTACTCTCTAACAATGGAAATATTCTGAAATAAACAGCACAACAGCAGGAAACAGAGCAGGGGCTTTGCTTTCCTAACCTCCCTCCCTTAAAAAAAGGGTCAGATGCTTTCAGAAAGTCCTTGTTCAAGACTCTGTTTTTGAGTTATTACCAACTGAATTGTGTTGTTGCCCCACGGGGGAGGGAGGGACAAGGACAGGGACAGGATGTGGAGCTTTTCCTGGGCCAGCACCTCCTTCCTATGAGCAGCAAATAAGACTGTCCCTTCTCCTCCCCATCCCCAGAGAAGAGAAAGAGAGAAGTCTGCCGTAAGGCAAACACTGAGTAAAAGCTGAACAATGAAGGACACAGTGAGATTGCTGTTTCCTGGACTTTGAGCCTGATCTTGCATGGATTTCCATGCTTCTGCCATTTTACATACACAGATACTCCTCATGGCAACTTCAGGCCCATCAGCAGCTGTGGGAAGGAGGGCTACAGCCTTCCCCCTTGTCTTGCTTGGGCAAATCCATCCTTCCATTATTTGCCTGCATGTTGAAGTGGTGTCAACACACCTTTGGGGCTGAGCATCTGAATGCGCTAAATAATTAAAAATAAAATTGAGTCCACCCTCAGCACTTTTTCCCCTCTTTCTTTTTTGTCTCCCGAGTATCCAAATGTCAAGAAAAGGTGATTTATCACTGAGAAAAATGAACAGCTGCCTCACACTTGATTCAAAACAGCATGCAAATTGAGTCAAAATTATTAGTCAGAGTTTTTACAAAGCTAAGACCAAAGAAGCTTAAGCAAACTTCAGCCTGTTTCCTATGTCATTGCTAATTGCTCTGTGGGCAGTGTTTTGTGACTGCTTGGGCTTTGTGTTGTAACACTCATCTGAGCATCATGAGTTTGGAACAACAAGCTGAGCCTTGGTGAAAGTGGAAGAACAGCATTCCCGAGAGCAGCTTAGCCTTAAAGCCTAAAACACCTTTGTCCAGATATTTTACCTGTTTGGGCTTCGATAATTGAGCTGGAATGAGCATTTATTTGTGGCTCTGTCCCGCAGGGATAGTTGCCTTCCTTTGCTAAGCATCCATCTGCCTAGGTACTTACATGAGCCTCCTCTTCTCTCACCACCGCAATATTTGAGTCCCTCCAGAGTATTTAAAAATAGAAAGAGCAGCTGGTTTATAGGAGAATGGTATTCTGTATTTTGTCCAGAAGGCTGTGAAAGGGCTTTCTCACCCTTCACCGTATCTACCTCACCTCAAACCCCTGCCATGAGATTTGGGCTCTGGGAGGATTCATTAGGGCTGTGGAGCACTCCCTGAGGACCAGGGATTTTTTATCCATCTCCAGCTTTTATTGCCCCGAGGCTGTAACTCCAAACCCTGCTGCAGCCGTGGAGGTGTGGGGGTGGATTCGGGCCCCAGGCTGGTCACAGCACTGTTGGCTTCATTAGAGAGCAGCTGGGGCTTGGGCCTGGAAGATCCAAGCTGGCCACAGGCACAGGAGAATTTGCTTTTCTAGCTTGGATTTCCTTCAAATTGGGAGTGTATTTTCCTCATTACAAACAAAATCCACTTTGATTTCATCATAATCCCTTCATTTGTGCTGTGGAGTCGAGCAGGACCATCAGGTATGAGCCAAGAGGCAAAGTGTCCTTCAAATACTTCACTCTGAGAGCAGGGGGGAGGAGATGACATCTAGTGCAGCTTGCCTAACTTTCAAGCCCAGTTCTCAGTGTAAAAGAAAAATAAAATAACATCTGTATTTTAAAAAGCTTTGAGCTATTTTTGGTTAGAAGGCAACAGACGATTCTGTGTGAGGAAGGCTGCTGGCTTTCTCGCTGGACGTGCCTGGGAAATGATCTACTGCGCCAGCTCTTCTCCTCTGGAGCCCTGGTCTCTCGGTTTGGTGGTCCCGTGGAGTGAGGGTGCTCAGGGTACCTGAGAGCAACAGGGATGCAGCTTCATTTGGCAGTCTTAGAGGAATGGCCTTTCATGGGTCATTAAAAATGAACAAACACAGACATAGGGGTAGTGAGTAGCTGAGGCTTTGCAAAGACAGACTTCACCCTCTCCTAACCTGTGCAGTACTGAGTTCTTTCATATATACGAGAAATAGTTGCAGGCAGCAAATTTTCCTTTTAATTTCTCCTTGCAGACTTGCTTGCGGCAGCAGCACAGCTGGCTGGGGAAGAGCATGTACGGTGTGCTGTGAAAAACGCTTCCAGTCCCTGCTCAGTAACATAGGTGGGATTGTCAAAGGGAAATAAAGCCACCGGTGAATTAGCGCATGGGTATGAAATCCTTTTACGCTGGGCTTGAGAAGCAGGGTTAGCCCCTTCCCGCCATGGTGTGCTCGCTATAATCCTGGTCTCTGTTAGCAGAAGAGCAGTTGAGCAAACGAAAGATTAATAGGCTCCCAACTTCCAGCCCATGTGCAAGAAATATCTTGAGCATTGGCTATCTTATCTATTGGATTTCATGTCTGTTTCTGCTACACTTGTATGACTCTAGTTTATTACGATGATTATTTATTTGCTTGGGAATGAGCCAAGAAATAACACGATACAATAGAAAGCTGCTGGGATTTCCCCAACTCCCACACAGTAAAATATGCTGATCTGTAGGAGGTTGTACAAAGTCTGCAACATTTCTGCAAAGGCCTTTCTTTTTGACTTTTGCTTTTCTTGTAATTATGTTTTTTTTGTTGTGATTTGTTTAGCTGCATTCCTGTATCATTAATGGGAGCCCTTGTCAGATTACTTAAAGAAAAATGCATTTGTTTGATATAATATTGGAAAGGAAGGGAAGGGGGTGTTTATGGTCACTTGAAATCTCCCTAAGTCTTTTGTAGAATTGTTTGAAAAGATATGAAGGTTGGTGATTTGGTTTAGTCTCAAAGACAGGCAATGACAAACTAAAAGCAGCTGAGTGACACTAAGGATTGCTTTGGTTCCTTTTCTCATGTTTCTTCAGTTATTTTTGCTTCTTAACTTTCCTCTCTTTGGATATGGCAACAGCCTTTGAATGGAGAAGAGAGTGAAAGTACTTACAAGCAAAAGTGAAAATGATTAAGTTTCACAAAGTTCATTGAAATAGAAATAATAAAAAAAAATAAAGCAGAAATGGTAGAAATAAACAAAATTTGAAAAAATGTTTCTAATGCAGTTGTCAAACATACTTAGGAGCATGAGAGACCAAGTTTTGATGTTTATGATAAGAGTTTTATCTGGAAAACAGCACTTTAATAATACATGTTTTTATTGCAGAAGGGGATTGTTTTACATGTTTGTGTATGTCCATTATAGATACATTCATGTAGCTCGAGAGGAACTTAAAGATGTAATTTCAATATGAACGAACATCATCCAACATCCTGCTTCAGCTGCAAGTGTTTGCAATTTATTTCATATTTAAATCTTCATCATATGAGTGGCTAAAAGATAGAGGCTGTTCTCCGTAAATTAAATTCCACCGTATGTGGCTCCATGTGTAACTCTGCAATCATTTACGAAAATGTTACATTCATACTTAGAGCATAAATTTCCATGGTGCTTTGATTTCAGCTGCTACTGTCTTTATCTGACTGAACGATGGATGCATCAAACTAAATACGCTCAGTCAAAACTCTAATCTCCACTAATAATACTTAGCATAAAACTTGCTCTTGTCATCTGCAAAAAGCGTAATTAAGATTTACTAGTTAAGGCCACAGTCCTAAAAGTGTGCACATATGTTTAACTTTACTACTCAGCGTAGCCTCATTGTACTCCCAGCAATGAAATTAAGTCCATGCATCAACGTCCGCTGGACTGGGGCCCAAGGTAAGACTTGATGCCTTACTCAACACATCACATAAAAATAAATGCGTTGCTTTGTCAGTGCTTTGTAGTTCTGCTTATCCAGCTCTGCTAGTATAAAGTAGCTTGCAGTCCTACTATTCTACTTGTGTTTCTTGTTAGGATTTTGAGGGGTAAACAAAACAAGGCAAGCAAACAAGGAAAGAAAAGAGTTCCTGTTTGCAAATAATTTCCCATCTGTTTCTCATTCTGTTTGACTCCAGGGAACATTTCCACACTGTATACATCTCATTTTAAAGAACACAAAGTCTGGATGAACGCTTTGAGCTTCCTACTTCTGAACTGGATTCCTGTTTCACTCAGATCTGTGTAAATGGCCCATGGCCCTGCAGGAATCACAGAATGGTTAGAGTTGGAAGGGACCTTAAAGACCATCTAGTCCCACCCCCTTGCCCTGGGCAGGGACACCTTCCCCCAGCCCAGGTTGCTCCAAGCCCCGTCCAACCTGGCCTTGAACACCTCCAGGGATGGGGCAGCCACAGCTTCTCGGGGCAACCTGCGCCAGGGGATCACCACCCTCAGAGTAAAGAATTTCCTTGGTGTCACTCCTGGGCTAAAAGCAACCCTAGAGTAATTCCAACTGAGCTCTAAGCTACTGCCTAATAGAGAAGACAGTCTGTGGTGTGGAGGCTGTCACTGCATACTTAGTGAAGCCCAGAGCTGCTCAGAAATGGGAACGAGTAGGACATGGAGGTGTGATTGCAGTAGGGCTCGGCAGCCAGATCCGGAGCCCGGGGCAGGGAGAGCTGCGGGGCTGCAGAGGAATGTGCACAGGAGCCACTGATGCTGCCATGCAGGAGCTTTCAGCCCCAGTGAGCTCATCAGCTGTGACCCCTTCATTTCTCTGCCTGGACTGATGTGCTACTACAGTGAAGGTGTGGGAATGAAGCCATAAGGGACTTTCATCTTCTGAGAAAGGGTCTTCAGAGAACTGCTGGAGTTCCTAGAGTACAGTTGTCCTTTGAGTTTTCTGGAAATGCAAAGGGATCTTGCGGAATTCCTCTTTACAACCTAAAAATCTAAAAAAAAAAAGGTTTTGTTTGACAAAGGGTTTTTGAATTATTCTGTAGCATCATTAACATGGACATTTGTTGTGGTTGTGTTCAAAGTACAGTCTGAAAGCTCATTATCTCCATTAAATCTGGTAGGATTTCCCGTATCAACCGCTGAAATACCAAAGACAAAGTCCTAAGTGGCTGGATTCGAATTCCTGCTCTAGGGTCTCATAACATTGTCTTTTTAGAGGCTTTCTGTCAAAGAGTAGCTGATGGAATAGTTGAATTTAGAGAAGAAAAATATGGGTAATTACAAATGTACCATCATGCGGTCCAGTTGAATTTAACCTTGGCCTTAAGTGACAGCATTTGCTGAAGTAGTGGGAGCCTGTGGATACAACACATCTTGCACTCAGCCCGAGCCTGTGTTCTTCACTAAAATGGCCTCCTTCAGGCTGGGTAAAGCAAATGCGATTCTCCAAGGGTCCTGGCATCAGTACAAGGGGAGGGGGGAAAAGGCTCTGCCGTGAAATGACCCCACTTTTATACCATTGTGTCCCAGTGTGTGAGCAAAAACCTCTAAGCCGAGACTGAAAGCCTGTTGCTCTTTTCCCTGCAAAGGGCTGGATTTTGGTGCTGCACTTCCCTCTTGTGTTTGCTGGTAATACTGTATTTGCTCTCTGCTTGCAAGGCCGGCAGAGCGCCTCGCACTCCTCAAGGGGGTCCCCCCAAATCCTGCTGAATGGGGAGCAGCTTTTGTTTTACCCTTCCTCGAGTTTCTTCTTTCCTAAGAGTTGCTGGAATAATTGAATGGTTCCCCATGCCGTTGTTGATTTTTTTTTCCTGAGGCGGGAGCCCTGGTTTTGTGTGCTGAATATAGCATGAGATAATTCTGGCCAGCTTGAGTACCATATGGCTTACGTCACAAGAAGAGGAGTTGCCCTGGGACAGTGACATTTTGACTTTTTTTATGAAAGAAAAGTCCATTTAAGGGGAAACGCTTATTTCTCCCAAGAGGGCAAGGTCTTGCCTGTCCTTGCACACTCCAGTCCATGGAGTTTAAACCAGCCTGTAAACAGTGGCAAAATCAGGATTAGGTCCCAGAGCTATTAAGTCTGATTGTGTACCCTGATTTTTTTTAGGCAAGAGATGAAGCAATGAGGTTTTCTATCAGCAGTTGTGTTCCAGCACATTTTCATAATTTTTGCTGGAAAGAAAAATCATGTAGTAGTGAAAACCCCAGAAATAACAGTGACTCCAGTAAATTATTTCTCACCAGGGTGAATAAGGAGGTTGGAGCTGCTTAATTTCAGTGCAACTGATGGTGGCTCTTTTCCTGGTTTTGCTGTTCCTAAGTTATTTTCCAGAGGTTGAAGTCTCAGACCACCAGTACTCCCACAGAGGTGTTTCAAAGGGGGGAGCTGCCATGGCATATATGGAAATTCTGCTTTATTTCTGAAAGATTTCACTGCATTCTGCACAACATTTGGGGACTTTTTTTGACAAATCAGAAAACCCCAGCAAATCCAAACACATCGTTTTATAGCAGATGGGGCGCACAAGATCAGGCATCCTTATATCCTTATAGGATATACAGGCAGATGCTTGTCTCCCTCCCTCAGCTCTGGATTTGACACCATAAGGCGCATATATATATATATATATATATCAGTTGGGATCAGCTTCCCTTGCTTAACTATGCTGAAAGGGACTTCTAACACTGAATATTGTATAGAAATATTTTCCAGTCATGTCTTCAAAAGACTGGGAGTTGCTCTGCTGAAATTTATCTGTCTCTGTGGTGAGATGCGGTTACCTGTTTGTCAAAAGTTCCCCTAGGGCATTTAAATACAGACTTTCTTTCTGTTTTTCCCACACAAAGTAGGTTTGCTTGATGCTATTTAGCATGTACCATGCTGCTCTCAGCTATTGATTTGGAGCAGGGCCGAAGGGGAAGTTTCCAGCAGGTCAGGTAAAGAGAGATGAGAGCACTTGATTTTAATGCAGGCCTCAAATGACTTGTTTCCATTTATCCTCCTCCTTGAAAGCCTGGCAATTATTTATTACAAAACAAGGAGGGGAAGAAATGAATCGAGGTACAGTATCTGCAGGCCAAGTGTGTGATTGAAGATGAGGTTTTCAGACATGACGCGAGACCTTTAATGGGACTGCATTTAGTATATTTAGCTAGAATGAGATCGTGAGCCACATGCTGCCTCTGAGTACTGCAAGGTGCTTTGGTAGTGGCGGAGAAAGGGTTGCGGCTTGTTAGCGATGAATTGCCATCCTTGGAGGTACACGAGAGCTTTCAGCATAGAAATAAGAAACCCGAGCCAGTCTGAGCCACAGGCAAGGCAAACTAAATTAACTGGCTTCATTCATATGTGCTCTGATTCAGTCTGGGAGTCAGCATTCAGCCTGCTCGTCAGTCCCACTCACTATGGACTGAAGATTTCTTATTCCCTGCCTTAAACTTACCCCTCTTAAGATATTAGCGTACTCCTGGCCAGGAGCAGCTGCATTTCGATAGGGAGATGTACAGGATTCCAGTGAGTCGACTCGTTCCGTTTTGGGTGCTGAATCAGGCTTTTCTGTGCGAACGGGTCGTTTTCAAGAAGTCTGTTGGAAGTGATGAGTCACTGCAGGAGGGGGGAGAAGGCACGAAGCACTTCGAAGGAAGCAAAGAGTTAACTCTTGTGGCAGGTTTTGCACAGGTGTTCAGTATAAAAAGAAATGGGCAATCAGGCACCCAGCAGAGACCAGAGCTGTGCTATAAAAAGAGCTACAGGGATACAGCAACTGTTTTGGTGAATCAGATCTTCCTGGCTTGAGAGAGTGGAAGTTCATAGTAACTCAAACTGAGGTTTTGTTTGTTTTTGTTCGTGGAGCTTCGCCAAGTTTTATTTCATTTCTTGTAATGTGGTCTCATTAAAGCATAAAGAAGAAAAGAAGGCTTGTGAGGTGGGAAAATTTCATTAATCAGGTGGTAATTCTGGGTGCGGGTTGATGGCCTTTCCATTGGAGAGGAGACTGTGGGGATTAGAAAGCTCGTTTGTAGTACGTGGTTATAGCAAATACCGACACTATTTTATTACGTACAGAGTGGGGTCTAATGCCCACTCCAGTTGTTGCAGGAATTGCTAGGAGGAGAGATACGGGATGCGTGTGCCTGTAAGGCCTTGGTTTCTAGGTGCTGAACAAGCTACTGGTCTGGGGTGGTGGGGTTTGGCATGACGGTGCAATTGGTAATGGGATTTCAGTCAGTAAAACCTACCTGATACCTGAACTTCATCTTCCACGTGTTTTCCAGAAAGGTTTTGGGAAAGGACCTGCCCAGTGTGCCAGCAGCCTTGAGCTTCTTTCTGGATGGCCCATGGGAGATCAGTAGAAGCTTTTCCATAATTCTTACTCTTTTCTAATGGGCTTTGGATCAGGATTCTGTGCTCTGTGTTCATGGCTGCACCAAGCTGATGCATTGTTTGCTAACATTGCTGTGTGTGAATTCCTCTGTCCTAGAAGCATTAAAACCGGAGGAGGTTGCTTGCTCTGGGAGCTTGTTAGTGCAGTTCTAGTGAACGTATGTAATTTGTTCCTATTCTGTACCTGAAATTGCTCTGACTAGAATATCATGCTCATCCTGTGAAAGGCAAATACTGGACATAGTTGTGATGAGAAGAGAAAGGAAGTTTCCAGAGCGATTACTTACAAGGCAGATGTCCTGAATGCCCCCGCAGGGTCATCGGAGTGAAGCTGGTGCAGTTCCACGGGGGTGAACAGAGTTACTCCATATGCAGTGCGGCCGAGTGCAGGGCCCAGCCTACAGCACTTCCTAACACCAACACCGGCTAGACAAAAGGCTCTCTTATGACCAAAGCATGAAGACAACGGTCCAAGCTCAGCAAATGGTTTGGCGCATTAAGCTATGTAAAACGTTTGTGCGGGAGGGAAATTTTTGGCAGGGGAAGAGTTGAGGTCCTGTCGTTTCCTCTCGCTACTTTCAGCTTCTTTGGAGCTGAGGGTTTGCGTGGGGTTCGTGGCACTTTCAACATGCCGATCTGTCAGTCAGGGCAGCTCTGTGTCATGGACGTATGCTTCTTCAAAGGATCATGCCCGTCCTTCCTCTGCAACGTACCCTAAACATCAGACTCATCAGAGGATCCCTCTCCTAAGCGAGAGCTTTGATGTGGAGGCTAGGTTTGGCTGGGTTATTTGATTTCTGGCTGTAGTATTTCAGGCCTGGCAGGTCAGCGTGTATGTGGGGAATATGGGAACACAGCCACAGTGCTGGGCTGCTCCAGCCTGGAGCAGTTTCAGAAGTGAAAAAAGGAGTTTAGCGCCTAGAGCTCTTTCTGTCCTGGTCTTCTCCCTAGTCCTATGGGCTAGGTGAAACTGTAGTGAAAGGAGCACCTGGAGAGCTTGCTTGCCTTTTTTTTTTTTTTTAAAAAAAAAACAGAATATAGCTTTCTGCCCCATCTAGTGGGTACATTTTGTATTGAACCTGGAGTTTGTTGCAGTATTTTAATTCCAGCATTCTATTTATCTAATGCAGCTCTCAGTCCCCAATTTTAGTTTTGCCTTCTGCCTGTTTGAGCAATACTTGTACGTGTTACATACACAGAGAGGGTTAGTTCTCACACAGAGAAACAGCTGAAGCATTAATTATTGAAAGGAAGTGGTGAGCGAATAGGGCACATTTTTTGGCAGACTGAGATTACAAAACGCACAGCTTGGAAAATGTCAAGATTATCTAGGTGAGGGTAAGGGCTTAAAAGGATGGGTATTCAGAACTGGGAAAGAACAAAACAAAAGGACACTTGAAGAATAGAAAACGTGCTTCTGCAGCCCAACACATTTCAGAGGAAGAGTTATCTCAGGAGGATTTGTTAATCAAGAATGTTGAAATGACAAATGCTTGGTGGCTCTGGCTGTAACCTTGCCAGGGTGGTGACACTCTGCTATGTACTATGTTTGTCTGTGTTCTGCTTTTGAAGAAATAAGGGTTTGCTGTGCCTCAGACCGAAAGGCAAGACAAGGTGTGGAAAACAGGGATTTACCGTAGACATGGAAAGTGTATTATCAGTCTTTCCCTGCCCTCCTGCTTGCAGGGAAGATGAGAATTGGGACCATGAAGCCTAGACCCCTGTTTTTTGGCTACGAGAGTGACTGTTTGACCGAGCAGGGGGTGTGTGAGCCTTTCCTTGTTGCTGACCTCTGCCCAGCTGCAACAGAAGTGCAGTTGTGAGCTCTGATGCTCCCTTGGTCTTGGCAGAGGTCACGCGTGATGCAACTGTCCTGTTTACTTACTGCGCACCTGTGGCGTGTTGAGGAGGGGCTAGGAAGTCCCAAAAGGCTCTAGTGAGGGACAGAAAGGGGAGAGGACAAGTTGCAGGGTAGCCGTTCCTGGGCTGCAGCTTTTGTAGCCTGTTCTTTGTATCAGTGCTCCATGTTCTCCCTTGTGTGATGGGTTGGAGAGGTCTTTCCCCTTCCTCATCCCTTTTCCAGAACAGCTATTTCTCACATGGAGAAGGTCCCTTCTTTAGAAAGCTAATGCTAAGGGCTTATTCATGTTGCAGTTTTAAGTGGTGCAAGGGGACTCTTCAGTGTGCAATGAGGCTATTCTTGGCATTTATAAGAATAAATAAGAATAAAATAGTTTCCTTAGTTGTTAGGCAAATTCACTTGGATCCAGGGTAAATTATTAGAATGCTGGCACAAAATTAACCTTGCTTTCTTGGGGATGCTCTAAGTGTGCTTCAAGTGTGAAATACCCTATCTGACCTCAACATTGTTTGGTATTTTGCAATACAATCATGGCACTGACATCCAAGACCTGAAGGCTCCTTCCCATCTTCCTCTGTCTCACTGACTCCCTCCAAACTTCTCTACGAAGCTCATAACGTTCCTGTGCTCCAGAAGACCCCTGGCAGGGCCAGCCTGTAGCACTGCCAAGATGTGAATTGTATGGCAGCTCTGCCATCTGCCAGCAGGGAGAAATAATTTTCAGACCTCAGTAGAGAGAGGGCTATTTCTTGCAAGAAATTTTGTTAACACATTTAGCTTCTGGGCCTAAAAGGTCAGTTGGTACTAAAGGGCCGTCTGGCTTGAGGGTCGGTAGAGGATTTTAGATGGAAGAAACTGCGTAATCAGTGTGGTGCAAGGGTTGAGGGTAGTGAGTGTGAATTAGGAGTACAGTTTCACTTCCGAAAGTGTGTTAAGGACCCGGCTATCGCTGGAAAGTAACATGAACTGCAAGGTCTCGATACACTTCTGAAAACAGAACTGAAGCTCCTAGTTCAGTTGTGTGCTTTCCAAAGCTTCTCTGCTCTGCTAATGACTCAGTAGCACTTGCAAATCAGGCGTATTTCCTACCCAGCAGAGTGGATAGGGGCTGTAGTATTATGTACAGTGGCTGATTCTTCGTCTCTCGATTCCACCAAGTGGGAATACTTCCTACCTCGTAGAAATTGAGTCTTAATACATTTAAAATATTATTACAATTCTTGGGGGAAAAAAAAAAGGAGTGGTAAGGGAACAATTATTATTTAATTTACTCTAATACACTAAAACAGATAGTCTTCTTTCAGGCATACTTTTAATCTGGTTAAGTACTGGACACAATACAGCATAAGGGTAATAACAGTGTTTCAAGTAGGAAAGAGCTGGAGGAATGAGGACTTAACATTATAAAGTGCAGTAACTCTGAATTTGTTCTGGTTATGTTAATCTTTCCTTGCTGCTTAAGTAACTTTCCTCATCTTTAGAAAGCAGTAATTTGCTGACAATGACCTGTGCTAAGGGTAGTATTTTCAATTGTTGCCTACAGGAGTAGGGAATCAAAATAACAACATTAGGTCTTTAGAGGATGAGACAAATTTATACATGGACCCTCAACACGTCCTTCTCCGCTCCTGTGCTCAATTTTCAGTTGCCTGAAGGCTGATTATTTGGAAGGCATGCTGAACATACAGCCAGAGTGTACCCATTCGTTGCAAAAATGACATAAAATTTGCGCAGCATACAGCTTTCTAGTCCATAGAGTGTAAAGCAAGATCAGATGAGAGATGAGCAGCACAGAGAGAACCCTTGTGTTTTACAAGGACCCGAGGAGCAGCTTTGCAAAACCATTCTCATGGGTGCTGGAGTTTGGACCGTGCCCTGAGCTGCTTCGGCCTGGAGAGGGGGAACGTGCACCTCCTATTGTGCTGTTAGTCTGCCCTGAAGTAAAGGGGAATGGGGCTGCTTCCATTTGACTGGGTATATAGCTTATTGCTTGGTGAGAGGCACTCTGTCAGATTCCCTATGTGCTTATTTGTGACTGTGCTGTGTGTTTTCTGTGCATCTCCAGGCATGTACAAAGTACTTTGTACTTTGGTTACCTACCTTGCAGGGGTCTGAGAGCAGTGATTAATAAGTGATTGCAAAGTGCTTTGAGATCTCTGGATGGAAGGGGCTACAGAAATGCAAACTATTATTATTTTCTAGGTCAGGGGAAGAAAGCAATTACTTGTAGACCAATAATTTTCTTTTTCAATTTTATCCTTGCAAATGTACGTGAATAGAGGACAGCAGCAATTACACTGACGGGATGGAAAAAGGCTTTCCAACTTCTCTTGGATACCTGTTATTTTTTTTATTTTATATTCGCTTTGAATTTCCTTTGAGGTGGCAAGTTTAGTTTTAACCTGGTGTAACCTCGGTCTGAGAAAATCCCTAAAGTGCCTGTGTCCAAGGCTGGAAAGACAGAGCACGGAAGGATCTTTCTGTACATATCCTGTTCCTGTGTTCTTCCCTAGTATCATGGTCATACAGTATACTTGGACTAGATGGACTATTGATCTTACGTGTATAGTCTCCCCCCCACGTACACACCAGTGCACACACACATGCTTGCCTACCTTGCGTCTCTTGGGAGAACCAGATGCAACATCTGATCTGGGCTGCCTTCAACCATAACTCTTTGGCGGGGTATCTTCTGTGCAAACCTAACCATTTTCATGTACTGGGAGTTTCAGGAGGGGCAGAAAACTTTGTCCTGTCTTAGGATTGTTTAGCAGTAGCTGCTGGTTTCTCTGTGTTAGGATGTGTTAATAAACTGTTCACACGTGGGTGAATTGCAAACCATCATCTATTGGAAAAGGTGATAAACATCTATGGTTGGCTGGACTTCAAGAATGACAGGTTGCTGAAAAAGCCTGAATTTTTATCACTTTCTTCCATCCAGATGTAAGGCTAGGTTTGATTTTTAGAAAAAAAAACATAGGGAAATGAGACTCCTTGAACAGAGCAGCTGCCGGCCCAGTGGGCCACGTTCTCATCTGGGATGAGAAGGCTCCAGTCTAAGTCTGAGTCAGAAAACAGATCTGAACCAAAGCATGGCATTTTCCAAGTAACAGACTCAATTGCAAGGGTTTGGCTGGGTAGACATCAGCATCTTCCTGAGACTTTGGACCCAACAAAGAATATCTGACTTGACATCCTTCACAACTTTTTTTTTTGTTCTGACAAACTAGTATTTCTCAATGAAAGTTGTAAAAATTCAGACCAGCTGCAATAGCTACTGCCAACAACTAATTGCCTTGCTGGTGGGCTTTTTTTTTTTTTTTTTNAGAAAAAAAAATCCAGCAAGGGAAAAGAGGCTTGACTATTGATTTGCATTTAGCTGGAGTCTGGAAGAGTCATTCTGGATTTGGACCAATTCTTATATGTTGGTGGACAATGGGATTCAGGTCACTAGACATATCTGTTGGGATTTACCAAGTATTTTTCTATCTTTTTTGTCCTTAGACATCCTTGTGAATCTGGGCCATTGCTTCCAGCAGTTGCAGGCGGCATGAAACCAGATAGCAAAGAAGGTTACAATAATAATAACAAAACCCTCTCCGTTTCATCATCTAATAAAACATACAAGACTCAAGGGATCTCCTTGGTCAAAGTTCAGTTCCTCACACTTACAGTCAACTCTAGAACAGAGGTGTAGTTTAGCGTGTTCCACAGAACACCTGGGTCATTCCTCATCAGTCACAAAATATCTAGTAACAATCTGAAGAGCCGCAGTAAAAATGTGAAAAGTCCCAATCATAAAGCACTGCACAACCCTCCCACCCCCTCCAAAAAAAAAAGGAGGAAATCAGTGCTATTGCCAGTGTCATAAGGTCTTTCCATTGAGGGTATACGCATTGAATAAAGTTCCCAGATTATCTCAGGAACTGGAGCATGGTCTGAGATGGAGAGATGTCATTAACACATTAACATAGTACTGGAATAGTATACCTCTTGTCTGCACAAGCAGCTATATCAAAAGCCTGCAAACTTGTAGAAAACAACAGAAACAGTGAAAAGGAAATTAATTCTCTGCCTCAGAGAACAACAGATGGGTCACCTCTGTTGTAGGTCATTTCTCATATTTGTGGCCAGCATGAAGCAGACTTAGAAATGTCAGTGTGAGGTAACCGTAAAACTGTTGCATGCAACCACAAATTCTTTTGTCACAAACGTTAGAGGTTTTCATTCTGTCATCTGAGATTGGAGATCCATTGTTACAGGTTTTCTTGCAGCGTATAATAAGAGATACTGTCTGTTCTTAGGCAGTTGAATATAAATAGCTCAGAGAGTGGTAGGCACAGCAGAAACAATAGCCTTCAGTTACTGGTGGATAGATGAGGAACACAGAGGTGGCTAAGGGTTGCCACTTGAAAGATATAACTGTAGATACCTTTAAAGCATGGTCCTCTGGGATTTATTCAAGGTCATGCAAGGAGTTTGTAGCAGAGCCAGGGCCTGCATCCAGATCTGCCAACTCTCAGCTTGATGCCTGAAGAATAAAGGCTATCTTTCATCTAAATTAAAACCACACAATTTTATAGAAGCTTCAGGGCCTCTGTCTAATCTATGCATGTAGCATTCATCACCATGGCATCTAGGTGCCACTGTCCTCATCTCTTAACCTTGCCAGAGTCTATCATGAATATTCTGAGCATCTAGATGGGTTTCCAAATGAGCTGATACGCTGTTCCACTCTCTGCCTTGACTTTCACTTTACACAGCCAGGCTGTACGTCTGATAAACAATCCTATCTGTTATAGCCT
>VZSZ01010462.1:931315-1044052 GCA_013398815.1 Ibidorhyncha struthersii
TTTTGGTTTGTTTCAACGGCTTTGTATTTGCAAAAATGGCTCTGGGTGCTGATTAATTATCTTTTGCCCAAGATTGATGAGTTGTTGCAGCCTGCCTTGTAATGAGAACTACCGCTCCTGGAAAAGCTGCGCTGAAAATCTTTAATAATCAGTCTGCCTTAGATAAACTACTTATGGCAAACGTTCAAGGGGCCTGAACATGGTCGTGTCACGGCAACCTTTGAGGACCTCATCCATGTGAGGAAGATGTGTTCTTAAGATGCATTGGCTGACATCGCTAAGGGAAGGCAGATTCCTAGTGAAGACAGTGTTGTGTAGCTTTCTCAGGAGTTACAAGATTGAGGCAGAAACCATGAGAAATCTAGTTACACAGGTTGAATTCCTGCTGGTTTGGAATGGAAACATCTTTGGTGGGACTTCTATGTTGGGTAACAGTCATAGCTAGAAGGTAAGAAAATACCTTCCCTCCTTCTGAAGACAAGGCTAGAGCATATATTCTCATGCTATCATTCCCTCTGTCTACAAGATAGGACATTCACGCTATTTCAGACATCCACTTTGGCCCTTCTGAATCCAAGCTGAAAGTGCAAAGCTGGGCGGGTGGAGATGGAGAGATGCACCCCAGAGGTGATTATGGACGAATGCATCTCCTCTGCCTAGCAAAACAGGCCCCTGGACAGCTGAGGCCTCTGGGACTGCCTGCAGTAGAGCTGCTGGAGTCCCTCACTCCTCACCCGGCATGTGGAAGGTATCTACCAAGCCAAGTTCTAGCAAAGGTTGTGGGCGTTCTATGGGGAGGTTAATGCATTCAAGCTGTCAAAATATTCTTCCTGCTATTCACCCAGTTAACATGCCCTCTCTTTCTTTTGCCTGAAAAGGCATTCGCTATGGTATTCTAATACATGGTCTGTGTTCAAGATGTTAGTGACAGCTGTTGTATGACTACAGGAAGGAAATTATGACTCCCTAATGATAACATGTCACGGCATGTCTCTTTGCTTTTCTTTTCCTTTAGACGTACATTTCTTCTGCCAATGTCTCCGTCATTGCACACATGCAGTTAATTGTGTATCAATGACATGTATACCATGTGTTGAGAACAGGGCTTGAAAAAAGAATCTTCTGAATGCTTCTACCTTGGCTTTAAATAATGTGGAGCTGCTGGAGAAGATGCCCCATGTGGTAACCTGATCTTTTGTACTTTGGGATGCTTCATATCTGAACATCAATATTGCCATCCATCTTTCCTTAAGGGTGATAGAGCTACAATATGCTCAGTTAAGGATCAAGCATTCAGGGTAATGAATGTGTGTGCTCAGGTATACTGTCAGTTTAATCTCTTATGTGACTTTTATGGCTTTACTCTGATAAATTCTGGAAGGGCTGATAGCTGTTGGAGAACGAGCCTGTTAAACACATGGAGGTGGCTGTCTGGGCCACCACAAGCCCCTTTCTGCTGTGTTTCAGCTGTGATCTAACACCTCCAGCCTTTGCAGGGAATCTTGTCACAAAACTCTAATGAGAAGTGACCAAAAAAAGTCTTTTGCATCTGCTTTAAGGAACTTACTGGAGTGACAAGTATGTTTAACCTAGTTTTTAATTCCCTCGATATGGGAAAGTTTCTGTGCCCAGGCAGAAGGCCCAGAAGGGTTATGCATCATTTACAACCCAGTGTTCAAAAAGAGGGGCAAGCTGGGGGCAGTGGGAGTGAAAATGTAGGTTTATAATTCTCAGCTCAGCAGGAGCCAGTGCTCTGCACTGGGGCAAAACCCAACTGATTAACAGCTTCTGGCAAGGGCCGTGGTTCTTGGTTCCCTCTTGCTTCCTGCTGGCATGGCAGAGAAAGTGTCCTTTCACTGTGGCACGTTACCACTATCAGTGGAGTGTACCCTCTGTACGGCTTCTAAGCCATATCTGCAGGACCTTGTTGGGTTTTGTGTTCACCCAGAGCAACCCAACAGGTACAATTTCACTCTGTGAGACACAGTGGTCGCTGCTGATTTCCTGTTGCATTTAGGAGGCAGCTGTTTGTCTTTGAGGTGTGTGTTGCTGCTGTTCAGTGTAAAAGTCTTCTAATGCCAGGATGTTTTAAATAGTTGAAGCAAGGCAGGGACAGCAACTACAAAAGGTGTCTGGTGATATCTGAAGATATCTATGGACTATCTACCACTGTACATAGTCAGACTGTGGCTCCTGTGAGCATGGGAGTTGGGCAGTAGAGGGCTGGGTGCTGCCGAGCATCCCAGAGGGTACCTGAGTGTGAGGCTGAGGCCAGCATCACCTGCTTGCGCACGGCTCAGTTGCGTAGCCAGGCTTACCATAGTCCTGAATGGAGAAATTCCCTGGGGGATCCACTGTCATCTTCCTCCTGCAAGGTGATCCCAGAGCCCTCTTCATCTTGGGCTCTCAGAGAGTTGAGGCATGTGTTTTGGGACTGTCATATGGGGGTATTAGTCTGCTGCTGAGACACTCTCCCCACTCCCAACACGCTCTGTGGTGGTGCCAGCCAGAGAACAGCTCTTCAGGAACAAGCTTGCTCGCGAAACTAAGGCAGGTAGTGCCATGAGTGCAGGCCGGACATTTTTTGAGTAGTTTTTGAAAGTCTTTACCATGGTGACCTTTTAAAAGCACTTGAGTTTGCTGTGGGATTCCTCGCTTCTGTGAGCTCTGAGCTGTACGGCAGGTCAGCATGATTTCTCAGGTGGAAACGCATGGACAATCTGCATTTGTCTCCCAGAAGGGATTTTCCTATGGCCTGCAGTAAAAGAGCATAAGCTTGCAGGAAGAGAAAACACACTCTGTAAGTTGTTTCAACACCTGGTAGCTGTGACAACCATAAAAACCTGAACAAGGTGCCTTCCCACCCTATTGCTCAGAGGAGTGGTATCTATGGGAATGGCTCTACATTCTGGCTTCCCCAAGACCCCCTTCTGACACAGGCAAGGGGCTGTTTCTGTTTCAATTTAGGCAGCTGTGACAAAAACCAGAAATTGCTTTAATGTTGCCACTGAACGATGGGTGGAATTCATCTGTTTGTAGATGACTTCGCGAGGGCCCTGGACGGTGCGAGCCTGATTTTGTAGAAAAAAACATGCAGGTTTTCTTTTGGGACTAGTGCCAGGGGTCGAGTAAAGGGAAGCTTTCCTTCATCCCCTCTGTGGTGACAGACACATGGAAGACAACACAAGGAGAGGGATGCGCGCAGAGGGAGTTTTACAGCCCCTTTTGCCCAGACAGTCCAAATAATCCGGTGGCCGGGTAAGAAGAGAAGAGCTGCGGGTGGTGGCTCAGGAGCGGCTGCCACAGGAGGTCAGTGTTGCACTGTGGATATGGCTGCAAAAAGGCATCATGGCCTTGGAGGATAACTTGACCCAGAAGGGAGGGTCTTGGGCACTTGTGGGTCGATTGCCACCCTGGTTTTACTTCTGTGTTCGGCACAACGCGGTGTCGGTGAGGAATATGTTCCTGGAAGGCTGGGGGATTTGTCAGAAGTGTGAAGGGAAAACCGCAAAAGGAGCGCGGTTTGGATGTGGGGGGCCTTTGCAGAGGCAGGGGGCTGGGAACCGACGCTAGATGGCTCAGGGCTGAATTGGTCCTGGGAGCTGCAGGCTTTCCCCTCCAAATCATTGCCTTGTTTTTGGCCCGAGTATTCCCTTGCAGGCTCAGACAGCTGTTTGGTGGAGGTGGAGGGGTTTGGCAGACGCGGGCCAGCTGGAACGGAGGGTGTCCAGCACCCCGGCGTACGCGGCTGCCGCGCAGGTGGTCGGCTTGTCGGCAGCTTCGCTCCAGTTATCAAGGCTGAAAAAAGGCCTCTACGCCTGATCTCAATTCCTCTGCCGGCGATTCATCCTCCCAGGGTGGTCCGGGAGCAGGTTGGTGCAGGAGGCGCCAGGGATGCTCGCACGGCTACTGTCGGGGTCGTGGCTGGCTGCGGGGAGAGGATTTGCATTCCAGGAGCGTCCAGCCACTGCCTTCCCCCAGGGCCCAGGGCTCTGAAACATGTTCTGAAGGCCCATTCCTGGGGAGCTCTGGCAGCTATTTGATGTGGTCCCAGCGCTTTTGGAGAATGGCTGGGACAGTGACAGAAGTGAAACTCAAATATCCTCCAGTAGGGTCTGTGGTTCCTTCATTAAAAACAGACAGATAAACAAACAAATTACAGCCCATTATGAGCTTGTCCTTCAATTCCTCTTCAAACAGCTTTTTGCTGTTTTAAAAAGCCTTAAATAAGGACACAGCCTCCTGAGTCTTGGCTGTAAATTGTTGGATTCAAGCTTTCCCTGTGCCTCTAGGTCCGTTGCCTTTGCTGTCTTCTAACTGTCTGATGTGAGCTTTTCATTCGTTTGGCTTTTCCTGGTGAGAGGCTTCAGAACAAGATTCCTTGTGTGCAGTCTTTGATGTTACACCACAAAGAATCTCCCCTTTTTCCTAATGCTCTACTGAACCCCCATTAAAAAAAAAAAAAGAAAAAGTTTTATGTAACTAGGTTGAGAGGAAGTGGGGTGACCCATGCAAATAGTTTTTGTGTCACTTACAAAGGCTCAGATGCTATGGTGATGGGTTCAGCGAAAAGATCTGAACTCATTTAGACGGGGCTGAGCTGAGATGCCTTTGCATTGCACTGGCTGAAAGGCAGAGGAGACACAGCTAGGGATGTATCGGTGTCCCTGCCAAGCTAGGCTAATGCAGTCCATCCTTTCAAGAACAGTGTGCAGACCTGACCAGTTTGCTGCCTCTTCTCTGTGTACTCATGGGTATGCTCTGGTAACGCTGATTTTAATAATGCAAAGAACCTGCAGCTCCCAGTCTTGAAAACACGAGGTGAAATACACTGTGGAAATTCAGCCAGAATTTTTCTTCCTTCAAAAGTAGATGAATAGCTGTTTTGCCTCATTTGACACTTAGTGGCTTCTGCTTTATTGCTTTGTTGACACTGGGCACCCGATATTAGGACTCTGTCCTTGTTCTCCGTGTCTTACATCTTCTAATGCCTTTGCATTTGGGCATCTCATATTCCTCCCATGCGCTGCACTCTTAAAGCTGAGGGAGAGGGAAAACGATTGTCTTCATCATAGATGAAAATAAAGCTTTTGATTTTTATAATCAGTGTCTTTGCCTCTGCAATCTGGATTTCTGGATGAAGGCATGGAGCTTTGGGAGGATTTTGTTTGGGCCCCAGCTTGTAGTTTAAAACCAAAACAGGTGCCACTGGTGTAGCATGTGAATCTTCAGCTTCATGAAAAGCCTTTGTTAAGTGTGTTTTTGGAGAGGAGAAACCTATGCACTGACCCTTTTCAGTATCATCTGATGCATGCACCATGATTAGAAAGAGTAGGGGAAGTTAAAAATAACCTGTGGAGGAGGCATTCTAATGAGCAATTATCATTCCTTTCCATTGACTTTTGCGGCAAGACTCTCCATGTGTTTAGTCTTCTCGAAAGAACATGCCAGATGTTAGAGTGACTTGTTAAGTCCCTGAATACTATTCTCACTGGCGTACTGAACCATTGTCGTTTTTTTTTTATAACTATTAAAATAATTGGGCCCTGAACATTCTGACCTGATAACGTGAAAGAATCTTGGCTGGCTTTCCTAGGGGTCACGTTTGTGAATAGAAAACTCAGGGAGTGTTTGCCAGAACAAAGAAATGTTTCTGCATGCAAAGATCTTCAATAACTTAATCTGAGGTGGAATCATCTGGCTTCAGAAATTGTGCCTCCTGGCAAAATCTGACTTTTGCATTTCAACATCCTGAACTTTAGTCTTCAAGGAAGCTTTTGTGCTTATGGGGCTCTGCTGTTCTCCCAAAAGAGTGTTCTTTAGAAATGATTGACGACAAGGCCAATTTCTACCTTTGCAAAATTTTAATATGGGGAAAGCAATGAGGGAAGCAGTCGTCTCTTTACAAAGTGACTCATGCCCTTTGCTGTCCCTGCTCATGCGTAGGAATCTTAATTGGATTAAAATACAAATGTGTATATTGTGATTTTGCATGCTATGGATCCCACCCTCTTGTTTTTAGCCACATTGGCCAAACTCAATGAAGTGCACGGTCAATGTTTTAGCTTTGCCTTTGGTGTCCCTCGGTTGGAGCTCATTAAGCATTCGGGGAATAATAATTCTGGGACTTGAACTTTGATCTGAGGAATCTGGGAAAGAAAGGGCCGGAAATTGCAGCAGCCTGATTAGCTACCCCAAGTTGATCAACTTTTCTGCCAGATGCAGGCAGAGCTCCCAGAGGCTGAAAGACAATAGCGCAAGTGAGGGAGAGCTGCCTTCTCTGTGTTGTGTCTGCGCTCCGATCACATCCCATTACTGTCTCTAATGCAGATGGCAGTTTGAACCACTTTTCGCACACCCACAGCCAACCAGAATCTTTGTCCAAAATATCTACTTGGCAGAAAAATAATATTTTTTTTTTAACCCTAAATATTTGTTTGCTAATTTTCACGCATTTGGGAGTTGTGTGGTTTCATCTAGGACTGGAAACATCAAAATATCTTGAGAGAAGCTCAGCCAAAGCTCTGAGGGAAAGGGTATCTTGTCTCTGACTCTGAACTTGTGGGGATTTCAGAGGGACAAGTTTGAATTGTGTGGCGAGACCAGGATAGACCATGTGTGCCAGAGTTTTACATGATGAGCAGTACTTTTACTCCTCAGGAGGAAATTTAGGTTGGGATATAAAAGCTAAAATGCTTATATTCAGAGCAAGGCAGAGTTTGTCATATATTTTCATTTTCCAAAAAATATCATGAGAATTTCAACTCAAATTCAAATACATGTTGTGACAACCTAAATTCGATGACAAACCAGCTTTAGCACTTGGCTGCGTCTGACTGGAAATTTTCTGACATTGGCGATTGAAAATTCCCAGCTGTAATTGAGTGAAAAGTGAAATAAAGTTGTTTCTCACAAAGCGGAGTCTGAGACTCTGATACCTTTCTTCTCGTAAGGCTGATGGAAGATGTACATGCCACTATCAGAATACCTTGAAAATACTGAAGTGTTGCACCCTCCATCTTTGGAAGGCTTTCCTTATCGTTGTCACTTTTTCTGAAAACTTTTTGCACTTTCAATTTCTGTCAAGAGGAGCATCAAACATCTACCTCAATATCTAAGGGAAATAAATACCCACAAGCAACTGCTGCCTAGTGCCATGTTTCTGAAAGCTTGGCCAGCTGGCAAAGGAGGAACGGGATGTGGAGCTTCTCCAGAAGAGCTTCTGAGGAAGAAAAATTTTTTTTTGTTCCTGCTAGAAATCAAACACTAAATATTGTAGTTGAAAACCCAAATGATTTAGGTTCCAGAAATAAGACATCATGGTGTCTTATCAACTGTAATTGCAATGCTTTTTGGTCCCTCTATATATGGGAGACACTTTGGTCTCTCTCCCATGATGCTCCCCAGCCTCCCGTCTCAGGTGTGGAGTGATGCAGTGGTCTAGCAAATTGAAATGTACGCAGGATGTTTTTCAGGAGGAAAATCAATGTTGTTTGAAAGAAAGTTTCCTTTTCAAATGAGAAACGTAGTATAATTCTGGCAAACTCCCATCTGCCTTCCATTCCAGATACTCCATGTTATGGTTTTGCATGTAGTATCTGAAGCTATCTTTAATACGATTTTGGAAATTCTGTGTTAAGTGACTGGGTCTCACTTTTCATGATGGAGAGGTGTCCCTTTGTCAGAGCCAAACGTTCTGTCAGATTTAAAGTTTTCTGTCCCTATGTAAAGCTGAGTTTTACTTTCAGGCAGGAGGCACAGCTGACGCTATTCCAACATGTTGTTCGTATCCTGGAGTCTTTTAATTTCCCCTGGCTGCTGTTGCAATAGCACCATTTCACTGAATAAATTAATCAGAACATAAGATTTGTTGAATATGAAGACTCAAAAAACAGGTTACACTTGTGACTTTGATAAAGCTGCTATAGTTGGTGGTTAGTCATTATTTTTCCCCTCTATGGGTGAAACGGTTACAAGGACCTCCGCTATTGTTGCTAGAAAAAGTGGCTTCCTGTGATATAAAGTAATTTTTTTAAATAGGAAACATATGGCAGGTCCCTAACAACAAAGTAATATTCAGGTGCTGATGGCATATGCCTCCAGTCATATTACAGGAAGCTATCTGGGAAATCTGGTGGCAGAGGCTTGTACACTAATTTTCAGGAAGTGGGGTGGGGGGGAAGGAATCTGAAACTGATACCAGAAATACATTTACATTTTTAATTTCACTGAAAGTTCTTTGCTAGTCCCACTTTAAAAGTCTCTGATATTCATTCCCTGATAGCTGTAGTGAACAAATACTGTGTGAGGTCTGCATTGCTCCATTTAATACTCATCTGAGGAAAAAAAACAGTAAATTCATAACGAGAGCCCCTTTGAGGACTCGATGTCTCTCGTGATTTCACCTGTCTGTATGTAATTTTGCCCCCTCTGCAGAATGGAGGAGTTAAAAATTTCTTTATAATCATAAGGTTAGAGGGACGCTCTGAAGTCCATCCCCACTCTCCAGGTCAGGATCACAAGGCCCAGATTGTCCCTTGGCAGATGTTTTCCCACTAGAGCTTTGTTGGAGGCTCTACTGAACCCCTTCGGTGCGCCTTGTACTCAGAATAAGAAACCCCTTGTTCTAAATGATCATTGTTTTCTTCCTTTTTGTGCCAGACCTCTAGATATTTGTAACCGTGGTCCACACCTGCCCTACCACTAACCCTCCGCCTCCCTCTTTTAAAAACTGTAAGTCATTCCATCTTTCAATCCATCAGTAAGCCATTCAGTCTTTTCTCGTGTGTCATAGCTTCAAGTGATCTTCTCTTAATGCTCGTATTGACTCTTTCCCATAGATTCTGGGATTCTGCCCTAGAGGTGTCCAGTTGTGGGCACTCAGACCAAAAGTTGGGGTGTTGCTGTAGCATTAGCTCTTGTTTTGCATTTGCCTGCCTTTTTCATAGCTTGCTGAAAGCTCAGAGGGCCATGGGTAGTTACCAAGTGTGTGCTGAATTACATTGCTTTTGTTGGGGTTCTTGCATTCATAGAGCCAGGCTTCAGCGAAGGAACTTGCGCTGAGGATTTTATTTATATCCTCCTCTGCTGGCATTTTTGCCTACCTGCTTGTAATCATTGATAATATTTACCTTTGTTTCCTCAGCACTGAAACCTGAGCCAAACTACAAACTCTTTTTTGCCCTGGGCTTTGGCTGAAAACTTCAGGTGGGCTGTTCCGTCACAGCCCCAATATTCGGGTCCCTTCTCAGCAGGAGGCTTGGGTTGGGCTCACAGCCCAAAGTAACGTGGGTCAGCAGAACCTAATACGGATCTGTAGATTTGCCCATACGTGTCCTTCCAGAGATGTGGCAAACAAATGAGGGATGTATGGGATCAGCCTCACTGGTGGCATAACTCTCCTTGAGCTCAGTGGGAATTGCATGTGTTGGGTGTGGGGCAGTGTCAAGCCACTAAACTTCATTGTGGTTTTATCTTCATTCACAGAATCTTGCACTTGCAATTGTTCAGTCTGTTGCAAAAACCCCTTTCCACCATGCCCTGTTCTTGCTTTCATTATTGTTCAGTTATCCAATTAGTGCGCTCACACCTGCAGCGTAGTCTTCTACAAATGTGCCATTGCTTTAACCCTTTGGAGGACCACAGCTGGAGAAATGTCAATATGTGAGAAACAGATCTCTGGATGTGGAGTGACTTTTGTGTGAAAGAAGGGACATTTGAATTTGTTTTACCCCTATATTTGGGGAGTTGATGCCTAAGCAAAGCAGGGAGTGATTTTTGTGTGGCAATGAGCTCTTCTTAGGGGGCAAATGGCACTATGAAATGTCTTAACTTTCAGCATTAGAAAGCAAGACAAGACAAGCTAGAGTCCCAAGGTTTTCTAACAAAGGCTCTGAATCATGTAGGAACCTTCTTCAGAGTTGCAGCAAGTTGCAAACAGACATAACAGCTCAGCAGGATTGATTAAGTGTCTACAACTATGCGTCTAAGATAGTGCTATAATAAAAGTGACAAATGAGGAAGAATAGTGTGTCTGCTAGAAACTTAGCATGACTGAATGAAAAAAATGCACAGTGTAATTTATTGTCAATGAAGAACCATCAGCAGGAGAGAGTGAACCTAATTCATCCCGATTAATTAGGTATGGGACTTAAACCTTGGTCTTCCACAGCCCTAGCCACAGAGCCACTTGGTATCTCAGAGGACTTTGGACTCTGACTACAAAATCTTAAAATTAATTTTAATTGATTGGTTCAAATGTCTGCCAGAACAATAACCGTGAAAAACCTTCCCAATGTATGTTGTGTGGGAACGTCACCATTATCAGCAGTTTCCAGAGGCTTCACCTGGGCATTTTGCTGCACGTCCAGAGCTATTTTAGCACAGCAGTTTTAAATAGCTTGTGCTGTTTGAAATAGCCACGCTTTTCCTTCGGGGAGGCAGGTGGCCGGTCTGCATGGCAGGCAGCGAGCATTTGCCATGGGGCTCTCCTTGGCACTCGCAGGGGAGGAGATGGCCAGCGCGGGGTGGAACAGCCTTCTCCAGCGTGAGGCTGCACAGAGCTTTGTGTCACCCCCCGATTTGGCTGCCGTCCACCCAGACTCTCCACAGCCCCCCCAAAAACCTGCAGGTAGTTTAACAACCGTCCTCCCCTTCCCAAGCCAATAAACAGAGCGTCCTGCTGCTAACAAAGAAAACTGTAGTCATTCCCCAGGTAATTTTCCCTTCTCCCCAGCCTTAGGAAGCACTAAATCTGTGTGGGTATGGCGCGATGGGGAGGGGGCAAACAGCAGCACCTTTTGCATGTGTGGCCAGGAAACACGTTCTCAGGCATAAAGCACAAAGGAAGATGTTTTTATGAGGCTGGGTGAGGCTGCTGTGCACTGAAGGGATCCCACCATGCCGCCACACACTGATAAAAGGATAATTTTCTGTGATGTAATTCCCAACATGGTCTGCACTCTAGCTTCGGGCAAAATCAGTGTGGTCAGCTTGAGGCTGGAGTGGCTGGGGGAGAGCGCAGAGGAGGAGGAGGGCATCCCAGAACAGGAATGTTTTTACAAATAAAGGAACAAAAAAAAAATAGAAATCCACTAAAGCTCTTCCTCCCCTGACAGTTCGTCGGCAGTGCCTGGGTTATGTGTGCAATCTCCGCATGAGCCAGTCGCTTGTCCTACAAAAATGATTTGTTAGACAAGTATAGCCAGAGTTGAGAGCAGGGGGAGGTGGAAGGAGTCGGGGTGGAGGGGGAACCTTGGAATGGATTCAGGAATGACTGATGAGCTTGACTGCAAATTTTATCCGACTACTACCTTGTGGAGGGGGGCTGAGAAGTGGAAGGGGGAGAAGTGAGAAAAGGCGAATGGAGAAAGGCTGGGCTGTCTGCTCTAGCATCATGATATTTTATTTTTCACCGCTAAATGCAGAATTGATTTTTTTTCAGATGCATAAAAAAAAAAAAAAGAGGAGCTTCTACCTCTCTCTTATAATACCCAGACAAAGGAAGCTGAAGCAGACACCCCAGACAATGGATAGTCCTTTCTCCCTTAAGCATTTGCCTTTCTCAGCAGTTAAGGTTAAAAAAAAAAAAAGGAAAAAGAAAAAAAAGAACCAGAAAAACCTCATTGAAGGAATGAATTAAAAAGATGACCCCGGAAAATGTGGCAGCCTTTTTATTTGATGAGGAATCAAGTTCATTGAGTGTGTCGCCAGAGGTGCTGTGATTCGGTCTTTTATTTGTTTCCTGGCAATAAGAACATTCCTTTTTAGTCTGATATCACCCTCTCATCTTCTCCCTCCCTCTTTCTATCCTTCTCTTCCTCTTCTCGCATCCTTTTTCCTTCCTCCCTTTTTTCTCTCTCACCCCCTCGCCCTTTTTTCTCTTTGCTTGCCAGTTCAGGCATTCTCACATACATTACCCCTTCCTTTCATCTCCGGAATGACCTGAAATGACCTTTTGCCTGGCACTAGACGTGACTTAACTGATAATAGCAGATACTTGGGGGCCTCAAGCGGTGGCTTGTCTGAGCACGTAGGGGCGGGGGGGCTCTCTCTCTCTTTTTTTTTTTTTTTTCGATACAGAAAGCACGGGTTTCTCTTTGTAGCAGCATTTCCTGCAAGGTAGCAATTAATGACACTTTGTGCTGCTTATTGCCCGTTAGATAAAATCCTCCAAAAGCTTTCCATATAGTGTCTGCCTCAAAGCTGTTATACGAGCGAGGGAGGGGAAGAGAAATCTGTCTGCAAGTGGTTAAAAACTCCACACCATAATTTTTATGCCACTGGCTACCAGTGCTCTGCATTGCGTCTTCTCTGTCTTTGTGCTCCCGTCTCAGCCGAATACTTGTTGGAACAGCACAAATGTCCTTCTGTCTTAAATAATCGCCACTTTTAGGTGACTAATCTGAGCAAAAGGTTATTATTTTGCTTCTTAATGTCCCTCGAAGCCATCACGGTAAAGATAAGATTGCAGTCAGACCCACTGGGTTTGTGATTTTATTTTTTAACTATTTATTTGGATACTCGGTGAGGCTGGGAGAGTTACCACAGCAACGACTCTCAGTCTTGAACATGAAAGGGCTCTTATTGTGCCATGTGGTGCCTCAGAGATACAGAGAAAGAAGGAGGCGGGGAGGAGAATTCCTCTTTAAAGAAACAATAGCGAGACATTATGTGAACTTTTGCGGCTTTATAATAAAGTTTGAAGGAAAAAAAGGGGCTACAGCAGTCTGCAGTGGAAAAAATGCGCTGACTTACAAAACTTTGGAAAGAGAGGTGTATGTGTTTACAGAAATATTAATTAATTAACTGTTAAATAAAAGCTTTATATATATACACGTAGTTAGTTCTTTTCTCTGACAGATCATTTAGCTGCTCGGGTTGTCGGACTGCCCAAGCAGATCAGAGCTCAGGGTCAGAACCCAAGATATGTTTTTTATTTAATTTTATTTTTTGAACTTTGTTCTGCCCTTTCTTTCAAGAGAAAGGAAAAGGGGTGGGTGTTAAAATGTCAAGAAAGGTACCATAGTACAGTCTGTTTTCCATTGTGCAAAATAATGGGGCGACTGAAACTCCAGACAATGGGAAAACGTGTATAATAGGGTTACTAAAGGATGCAGAGCAGAAATACGTGAATGGCTAAATGCAGCAGCTAGTTAGGTGTGGGGGAGCTGATTATTTCAGGTTTTCCACTACCTTGACCAGATCCAGTCTGGGACTGAACGTGGTGCCACTGGAGTGTCCCTGTGCTGGGCTCCCTGTGTTCCAGAAGGGTTTGTTTGCTCTGGACCTGTGCCGAGCCCTGTGGTTGGCTTTACCCTACCAGACCTGTGCTGGTATAGGGTCAGCTCAAGGTATCTCTGCTCCATGGCACACTCAGATGACCACTCTTTATAAACCTGGGAGTGACCGTGTGCAAATGTATCCCTAGATATTTAGGTATTAATTTAAGTTCTTGGGCCAAGAAGGAGTTTCCCTCAAAGAGCCCCTGTTCTGTTATGTACAGTGGTACCTAGAAACCTCCTGCTCTGAAGAGCTTACCATCAGCACACTTTTGTCATTAAAGTAACCCTTCCCAGATGTGATGCATATAGAAAATAAATTTAATGATTTTCCATTGAGGAGTCCTTGCAGCGGCAGGGTGGTAGCATTTTGCTTGGGTTAATATACTCTATTTTCTCTTCCCCAGCTGTTTTGAGTATGTATTGCAGAACTCATGAGCAGTGGCACCTTGTCACCTACTGTAACTGAGACACAATGCATTTCCTTTTAAAAGACTCATTTGCAAGTCAAGTCAGATTTTTCTCCCAAGTATTCACTTCAGCTCCAGGCATTGTCAGTATTTGGGGTGAGGGCAGAGTGGTAGGAATCTGTAATGGGGGAGCAGGGATGGACCTGCTCGAGATGACATCTCAGCAGCTTCCTCCCCTGTTGCAGCTTATGAGGCTTGTTTTGCTTAGCATGAGTTGGCAGTGAGATGTTAACCACTGGTACCCGAAAACCTGAAAGCTCCATGTGAAACTTGTCCATATCTCGCACACTTTGATATAATTTATTTGGAGTGATCATGCAGTTTGCGCTGAAATTCATGTGGTTTCCACGCTTCAGTCATTACAACTGAACAAAGTTCTTGGAGTTCCCCTGAATTTTCACAGAAATATCACCTTTTGACAAAGGAAAAAAGGGAGTCAGGGGACTTCACTGAAAGTTAACAGTAGTTTAACAATTTTATATCAACCATGTGTCATTTGTACAATGCTTCCCATTCCTCTTTGCCTTGTGATAATGCACATCTTAGTGTATTAATTTGTCAGTAATGTTAACATCAGACATAAAGGTATAAAAATATGGCTGAATTAGTATTGTGGGAGTAGCCATCTCTTTGTGAAGTCTTTGACTCTGGAGTGCTTAATCTCATAATCTTGTTACCCATTTGTATGTGTTGTGTATACATACAAAGTTTGCTGTCCTGGAACATTTTTGTAACAAGATTGCTTTTTCCCCAGTGTTGTATTAGAAACTGTAAATTTTGAATAATATTGTATAACTACTTAGGATTACTTTCCCTCTCCAGTACAAGTTCAAACTCTATTCTTAATTAATTACCTGGGTTTCCAGCTCTTCTTTTTAGGCGACCGTTGCTAAATTGAGTGAAGTGGATTAAATTACTGTTGCAGGTGAAGGACAAGGCAAATCATGGTTTATTGCCTGAAAAGCACCACTGCCTGAAGTGATGATGACTGTATATTCCGATGGATGTTAAAGTGTCAGCTGTCTAAATGTCTCCGGTCATGGTATCATAAAAGATTTCTGATTTCTTTCATATATAGGATGCCTGGAAGTTAAGCTGAGATCTGTCAGGATAATATTGGCACTAAACCTTCCTCTAATTCTCAAAAGACATGTGAATGTGAGATTAAAAAAAAAAAAAAAGTTGGGTTAATTCTCTAATCTCTTTATCAATAAGAAAAAACGATTCAGTGAAAAAGTGAAGTGTATTTGCCTTTGATGGCTGGTCAGGTTAAGGAATAATGGCATATTATGGGTTATCAGCCAACGGAGTTATGCCTGTAACTCAAGTGGCAGTGGCCTCTGCTGAGTGTTTCAGGTTCAAAGGCTTTTAATGGTGCAAGAAGGAGCCACAACACAAGAACACCTGTGCTTGCAGTCTGTGGCAATGGCCCTGCATGGGAAAGGTCAGAGCCTGTGTTTCACTATTGCCCATTACAAAGACATGGTCCAGGTCTAGTCACAGCATTTGACTGACTGTTCCCTGTGCTCGTTACACGTTGTTAAATATGTTGTCATCATCTTTGTCTTCTCTGCTCTTCTTGTGGTTAGACTGAAGGCCACATCTAGTCACCAAAGCTAGTGTCTTCTGTTGGTGCAGGTCAATACCTGAAGCCAGCCAAGGGGTGACATTATCAAAGTGGATATGAGGCCATGTGAATATGCCTGGTAGTCTTTGCTCCAAAAACTTCCAATCTGTTTTTAATTCTGTATCTGCAGAGTATCTCTCACAGTAGGATAACAGGCGCTGTGTCATAGGAATAATAGCAGCATAGAGCGTATGTCAGAAATGGTTGTAAGCCACAAATGGACCTGCTAAACTCTTTACTACCTGACATAGAAATGCTTGTGTATTTAACGATGTACCAATCATGTATTAACTCTTCATACATGGAGCTTTATAAATGGGGCTGTTCTGGAGCTGTAGAAAGGAGCACAGTGTCCCAGCAAGCTGACAAGAACCCAATACTTAGAAATGACCCTCCCTGTCTACCCAAGCCACGGCCTGTCTGTGGAGACCACAAAAAAAACTGCTGCTCTCTTCTTTTCTGATACGGACAGGAACTCGCGCTATACTCTCAGACTTGGAAGCTCGTTTCATATCAGATACCAAACAGTTGTTTCCTCTTCAATCAATTGCTTAACTTCTGCATGTTAACAAAACCAACAATAAGTGATCTAGATAAGCTTGGGTTATTAGGAAATTTTTTTAGAAACTGTGGAGTACATCAAACGTGGAAATGGCTGTTAAAAGCATTTGTATTACTTAGTAATTTGAAAATAGAGAAACATAAAAAGGAAATGATGTCCACAGTGAGTTGGATGGTATTTGTGCATCTCGGGAGACACGAGCTGGAAACTGGAGCGTTACTTAAGAGTTTTGACCCCTGAAACTTGTGTCTCCTTCCAACTGGCAAGCCAACAGTGCTAACCATATAACAGTGCTGGGTCTGTCTTGCCAAGTTCTCCAGCAGTCCGCTGCTTTCTATAGAGAAAGGAGAGAGGAAGCTTCAGACCCCTCTGCCTCTTCCCTTCCTGTGTGTCCTATCTTCACCATGTGTGCTACCGTGTGTGATGCAGTGTGAAGTCTGTGGGCCTGACTGGTGGTGGAAGCTGGGACTCCTGATTTATGGTCTCATCTCTACCATTATTTTCAATGCATAACCTTGGGCACATAACTTCAAACTCTCATTTGTGAGTGGGAGTGGAAACGTTTGGGATGTCTTGAAGTGAAGGCTCCCAGCTGTCTGTGTATTCCTGTACCCCAGCCCTCTGGTACGCATGAGCTCCCTGCTGCACCACTTCAGTTAACAGCAAAGTGCTGAGAGGTGCTGGTGGTTGACTTAGAAAGGCCATGCTGCAAGCAGTGACATTTCAATGCCTGATGTGATGCTCCACCAGCTAGGTGAGGGGCATGCAACCAGTCTGAGCATCCCCAGGAACTGCGATATTCGATCTACGTGTGCTTTAATTAGCCAACTGGAGATGGCAAGCATTTAGGGAACACTTTCCTAACTGAGGCTTGTGGAGCAGGCTGAGATCTGCAAATTGCACGTACAACTTAGGGGCAAAGCTTGTGTTGTACTTGAGGGGTCTGCATCGCTCTATGCTGCATTAAGCACATGGGCACTGGTCTTGTGAAACAGATGGGGCATTCAGAATGAAGGAGGCTCCTTCAGGAGGCAATTATTTTCCCCTGGAAGTTTCAAACAGAAGGAAAATAAGCTGCTAATAAAGAAGGAAGGCGACTGGGTGCTCTGCCTGCCTGCAAAAGGTGGTGTACTCTGCAGAAGAGATTTTAAAGGTCACTAATCCAGGGAGAGGAAATGTGACTCTTGAGCCGAGTGCTGTGACACTCCCCTGGTGAGGGGGAATGCAGGTGCCAGTCCCTGTTCCAAGCACTTTGTCTTGGTTTTGTCCTATGACTGTTTGATGCAAAGTAAAAAGAAGTATTGTTGAACTAAGCCTACTGCATTTTCAAATATATGTACACAATAAATATCTATCTTTAAAGGCACTGCATTTAAAATGTATGTTCACTCTATATTGACAGTTGTGAATTTCTGCTTAAGTTCATAATAGAAGTCTTGTTTGAAACCACACAGGTGTGTGATACTGTGTACTTTGTAAGTTCTTTCTTTCACATGGTTGCTACTTCTGAGGTACCTTAAGTGTTTTGGTGGGTCAGCAGACAGGTAAAGAAGAAAGTCTACTGTAGCATCTCCTTGTACCATAGAACAGGAATAGCAGAGCACCATCTATTGCTCTTGCCTTGTTATATTAAAATTGCATCTTAAGTAGTTGGGCTTTCTCTTCTGATGTATAGGTTATATTCGTAGGCGAGTTTCATTAATGATTATAATTTAATTGCATAAATTTCTTGCATGCTGATAGAAGAACAGGCTACATGCATAAGTATCGGAAGCATGCTGGAGTGTTTCTTCCTCTCCTGCTCCTAGTATTATGACTTGTTTCTCTAAACGTTGTTTTTATGTAATTATTTGTTTAAACGTCAAAAAGGCTACAAATTCTGCAAACACTTACCACTAGGTGTAGCACTCAATACCAAGAGTTTTAGTCCCGCTGACTTTTTTACAATTACGTATTTATGACAGAAGTACATTTTAAAATGATTTCCGAGTAAACACAAGACAAAATTCTGCTTGCATGAAAGCTTTACTGGGATGTGTGTGTATTTATTGCATTTACCTCTGTAACAAGTGAAAGGCTTTCACTTCCCTCGCAGTTACCGAGGTAGTTACTTCAAGGTCTGTAGTGATACGGAGATATGTGAATTCACCCAGACAAGTTAAACACTACTGAATCACTAAAGGGGCTGATCAAAAGAAAAACCTATGATGTGCAGTGGTGTAGTGCACGGTTAAAGCAGTGATGATAGCCACATAAATAGACAACAGCATTTGCAGGACAGGGTACTTTTAAATTCATGGGACATAAGACAAACACACCATGACACTCGCTTTGACCCTGCAAACTACTTAAACAGGATAAGCTAAGTTACCAACAGCCAAAGAAAGGATGAGGGAGATATTAAGAAGAAAGGAGATTTCTTGGAATAAATCAGCTATCAGGCGGTGGCCTGAAGGGGGAAGGAATCTGTATTTGATGGGAAGAAAAAAAAACCCAACAGATATTTTCAGGTAGAAGTTAAAAATCAGTTGGTGTAAGCTAAAGCTGTTGGGGAATTTCTGGATAAAGGAATTTGGATAGCTAAGTGTCAAGATATCCAAAATTGCAGTTTTCCTAGTGTCAGTTTTAATGACATTTTCCATGAGCTCTTTCAGATGGTATGATGCTTTCTCTTTCTCAAGCTTATCAAACAAAATACTATTATGTTATACCAAGGTTCCTCAAATCAAGGTGGTCGCGCTTGAAATACTCCACCTGGGACCACCTTGCTCATGGGGATGCTGTGTGGCTGCTTTAGAGCTACAAGACTTAGGAACCCCCTAAATCACAGGTGTTCCTTGGGGGAAGTCTGTTGACTTTCACATTGTTCTGTGCCTTTTGAACGGTGCTTGGGGAACCCTTAGCAACGCAATGACATCCCCAGAGGCAAGCTGTTATAATCCTAGACACGTGAAAACTTCAGCAAAATCTCCTAAAAAAGTCAAACATTTATATGGTTCTGTTATTGTAAATCTCAAAAATGAAGTGAGAAAATTAAACTGTCATCTTTCTCCCCCTTTCCGCCACAGACTATTGTGAGTTAAACACAGTGTTACATAAAGAAACGCAATATAAAATCCAGAGGTAAAGCTTAGCAATTGTCTCAGTGCTGCAAAATTTGCTTTATAAATGACTTTCCACTCCTCTCACACCACTCTGATTCCAGAGCACTGTGCATGCTGGCAATGAAGACTTTTTTTGTCGGAGTGCCAAAGTTGAACTCACCAGCGACTTTAAGTGGAAAAAATGAAATGGATCCATTTGTTTCATGGGGATGATGCGTATCCTGTGAAAAGCACTTGGAGCTGAAATTTAAGGCAGACTGTACTGGCTTTTAGCTGAGGGAGGTGATTAAGGAGAAAGATATTATTGCCTTGTTTTTTTAATGTCTTGGCTCTGTTGTGCATATAGACAGTTGTCATTTTTCTCTGAGATGTTTATGGACTTGCTTTTGCTGTTGGCTCCTGGAAAGTGCCTGGGAAGTGCTAAGTCTGGAGGTTTGCATGTGGGAACTGGTAGACTGAGGTTCTAATTCTGGCTAGCCACATAGTAGGGTGTTTAATATATGTTGGAAGAGCCCATCAGAGGAATGTAGTAGTTGCCTTTCAAAGAAATCGTCCACTTTTGCTAAGGTTGTATGATCAAGGAGACCAGAAAAGCAAACCCCTGACCTTGTCTGGGTTTTGTAGGAGCCAGCCTCATTCCTCCACCACTGTGATGTCTGAACAGCCCTGCCTTTGACCTCTCCCTTGCAGTGCTCCTGGTGGTTATTATCTGCTCTTAACTTCCTTGTCCAGATGCTGATATTCACTGCACTATGTTCTGCTCAACTGAGAGATCTTTACGAGACCGATGGCTTTGCTAGGCTTAGGTACCAGCAAACTCATTAATCCCATAGGGACTGATAGATGGTGAGTCCTTTTCATGCTGGCAAAAACCACATCCATCCCATTCAGTAAGATATAACGGCTTTTAGTTATACTTGATCAGAAGCAAAACTCTAAGCCTTTTTGCCTTATATCAGAAATTACTAACAAATGTTGATTTTTTTCTTAAGTATCATGTCTTACTGAAGTTCAGCGGTATTGAGATTAGAGACGTAGCACAAATGATGTAGCTCAACTCCTTCAGAAGCATTGTACCTCACCAACATCTATCTACAGGTAGGTATCATATGTACCTATGCACACAAAACATTTAGCACTGAGACAGCTCTTTCCTCTGAGAGGGGAAAAATTAAATTCCCTGAGCTCAACGGTGTTGCTCGTGCAGTTTGTCTTTTCTCCTCCCTCAATCAACTTTATTTTGCCTGGAATAGAAAACTGTAGGTTGTCACAGGAAATGCCTGCTCTCATTTATTATCCTACAATAAGACTCTGAAAAATCAAAGTTAATCTAATTCATGAAATTGAAAAATATTATAGGTCAGGAGGAAACAGTCCAAATTTTTTGAGAAATGCAAAAGGAAAGTCAGCAAGCAAATATGAGCATAGCTCCTAATTCCTGTGAAATACGAGGTGACGGAGCGCTGACCAAGGCTGGCTCTGCTAAAGCAACTAGAGGTGGTCACTTTGACCTCAGCAGAACTGCAGCCCTTTGTAGCAGGCTGAGCCACATGTGTGGTGGGGTCATTTCTGGCAGGTAGCGTTCTGCTCTGTTGGGAGACAGTGTTCTGAAGGTGTCACTACCCTCACCCTTAGCTTGAATCACTTGCTTGAAAATGTTTCTGCTGCAAAAAGGCCTGCAGCCAGTTCATTTGGAGTTTCGAAAACAATGGCTGAGTGATATGAGAGTGTGCTTGCTTTGCTCCAATTTTTTCTTTCTGATGTGTAATTGCTTCGCATATTTATGTAAAGTTGATTTTGAATCCCTTGGAATTTTGTGGCTGTGGCTGGATCTTTCCTGCATTATTTGTAGCCTTTCGTCAGTGCTGTCTCAGATTTATCATAGCAATCTCTGTAATAATTACATCCAGTTCCTTTTGATTACTTTTAATCAGAGATGTGAAATGTCTTGCCCAAAGTTGTGCGGAAGACCAGTGGGATAGTAGTACAGACTTGGAAATTGCTATGCCTCACAATAAGTGGTGTGTCGCCCTGTCCTAGCACAGCAATTACTCTGCACCATCTTCAAAGTTAAACTTGCTTGTGGTTTAACTTTTAATATGTCTAGATTACCTGCTGCATTCTGGAAGACAGGCCAGCTACTCATATTTAGTACTTCATCAATAAATGAGTGCAATAACACCTTCTATATTTTAGTAGATCCTGAAGTTGGAAGAGATATTTAGACAGTTTGGTCAATCTCTGTATACAATCATAGAGTTTCACTCAGTTTCTTCCCTGAGTCCAGTTACTTGGGTTTGACCAAAGTATATCTTTAGCGTGATATGTAGTCTTAATAGTCTAATACTTTATCAACAGTAACAGTTACGGGTTCGCATTTTGTTCAAATTTGAATGAATTTGTCCAATTTGTGCTTTCACTGTAGCTCTATGAACTTCTGTAACATGGCTATTAAACGTTATGGTGGGCACCCTGAGCAGAAAGATAGGGCCAAAATGCAGCATTGTATCACCCTCCCTTTGAGATGGACTGCTTTGCCTCCAGTACCAGCTCTGAAGCTTCCTCCTTCAGCATCCTTTGCTCTGTTATCTGGTACCTCTGGTCCGGTGACGTGATCTCCTGGAGACACCTCTCTTGGGGACATTTGTGTACACACCGTTATCTAAAACCAGGCTGAGCTTTTCCACCTGTGTAGGCTGCCTGCTTGCCGGCCGAGTGTCTGTCAGAATAAGGTCTCCTGGGTCACATTTTTCTCAGTGCAAGGTAGGAATAAGCTTTGCTGAAGTAAATGGGAAGCAAAGGGAAGACACATCTTGGGAAACTCACATCTGCTTGTTCTGCCAAGGGAGGTCTCTGTGGTTTGCTGTCTGGGAGATTTCCAGCGTGGCGGCGTTATGTGATACATACTCGCTGCCAGCCCCATAGCTGCTTTGCGTACAGAGCTGTGCTGATCCGCTGTCCTTTGCTGCTTTTCCCTCGCGGCTGTTGCACGGTGCGATGGTTCAGGCTCACCGCCTTGTAGAGGACCTCTTCTCTGCAGAGCTCAATGCTCGCTGCTGTCTCCTCCAGAGCTGGGCCCTGCAGGGCCTCCTGATAGGAAGCCCGTGCTGGAGCAGGTTTATCCTGGAGGACTGCAGCCTCTGGGAACCCGTGAGCTTTTCCATCTGATTTTCTTCCCTGTCCCTCTAAGGAGCGGGAGTGAGAGAGCAGCTGGGTGGGCACCTAGGAGCTGGCCAAAGTCTGTCCACCATGACAGGCTTTAAAAGTCACCCCTGAGTTATACCGCATCAGCCAGACCACCCCCTGATGCCCGTATCCTCTCTCAGGGCTGTTAAATGGGAAGTGGAATGGACTGGATGTTTCTCCAGACATTCACAGGCAGAACAGGCTTTTCTGCAGTTCCAGCAGGAACCTAGGAGCCCAACTCCTGCTGAAAACCCATAGATTTGGGGCTTCTGAGTCACTTAAGTCCTTTTGAAAAGCTTCTCTATAGCCAAAAGCTAACATTACAGTTAAGAGGACCAGAAACAGAGCCCCACCCTTTACAGTCTTTCTTTAATTTGTTCTTTCCCACTAAGAATTGAAGGATGGATGCATCTGAAAACCAAAAACAATGATGAGAGCCAGCAGATAGCATCCCTTGCGAAATCCTGTTCTTTCTCACTGTAGTGCTTCGACTGGCCACGAGGAAGCATCGGCAGGTAGGGCTGAGCTCACCATATAGCAGTGCTGGCACATGCAGCAGTGCCTGCTGCTTGCATATGGTGGAAAACTCAGGATGCGTCTCCAATTCCTCCAGGCAAAGAAGATGCTGTAAATAGCATGGCCAAGTTTCAAGCTCTCACAGTACAGTGGGAAGTGATCCAGGGTTTTCTGGTGTCAGGAAGGAGAGCAAAAATGCATTTTATGCATCCTAGGGGGAAAAGAGAAGCAAAGCTGCCCCAGCTGGAGTTGTTAGCTCTGGGAGGGGCAGCCATTTGGCTTTCATTAAACGTGGCAACATCTGAAGTAACAATAGTTCCCTATTGGATCTTGGTGAATGTGCGTTGGTGGGCTCTGTCGTTCACCCCGGGAAGGACTGCTGCCATGCCAAAGTCTGTTTCAGGTCTGCGCCTTAGGGCACAGCTTACTGGTTAAACAGAATATGTGGGCAGCATCCCAAAATCCAAGTAGTTTCTCTCTCCAAAGCTTGTACCATTCCCTATAGGCTCTTCACTTACCCAGGCATTCCCCAGTCCTTGTCCTCACTCATGGATGCCTGAAGGAGACTGTGTTCTCCTCTCACTGTTGCTGACAGTCAATCTGGGAGCCATCTAATAGCTTCGAGGCACAGGACATGTCTCTTTTTTCCTGCTCCTTGCAATCTGCCCAACACTTTGCTCTTCAAAGGCCCTAATTGCAGAGCCTAAAGGGTGTTTAAGCTCCTTATTCTCAATTATATTCTGTTTGGACTGCAGTCCCAGCTGAAAGGCAGCTGAATAGTTACAGGCAGGACTCATCCCAGTTTCCCTCAGAGAAGCCAATGATCCTGTGTCAGGACAGAATATATATAGCTGAGCTTGTCTTGCGGTACAAGCGTTGTAGCTTTGGTGTACAGTGGTCCATATAGTTGTTGAACAAATCAGAGGAGAGAATAGTTTTGTGGACTTGAATGCCCTGCATGATTTTTCTTGCAAGAGAACTGGAGGTAGAGCACTTTCCATTTGGACACAGGACTCGTCTGAAAGCTAGGCCAGCGCTGTGCTAAATAAATCATCGTGCCAACGGCTTATGGGTAATTAGGCATGAAGGGAATCAGCAGTCTGCTCTGTCCATTGTGACTCACAGACGGCATATTTGCAATGTGCCTTTAGCTTCCAGGACTTCAGCACTGTGGAACTCGCAAGGCTGAGCCTACAGCAGCCTTGAGGTACTCAGCAGCTCTATCACTAGTGTTACAGGGAGGAGATCTGTGGTGACAGTGCGTGCTTACAAGTTGAATGTCTGAAGCAGTTCATGCAGCAGTAAGTGCCAGGGAGGGCTGAAACACTTGTTCATTTTGTGGACAGCTGTGATGTTCACGTTACTGTCTCTCTAGCAACTTACCATCCCAGAGTCATGCCATGATGATGAATCACACACAGAGGCTCCTGTGGTGCTTCAATACTGTGGCCATTGGTTTAGCTCCTGCTTCTGGTGGCAGTTCAAGCTCCTGGATGGCACGTCGAAGTCTGCACATGCCTTCTTCATCCAGCTGGGCTGCAGAAATGGTAACGAACAACTGAGGGAGACAAGGTTGTCTAAAATCACCACAACTGTTTGCTAAGTGAACATGTGTTTAAGCCTTGGGTTCATCAGTTCAAAACTTTAGGGTAATTCCTTTTAGTCATCAATAAGATGCACTGTTGACCTGCTTTTGATGTTTCGGGCTCAATGAACACCTAATAGGTTTAGTTCTTCTTGCTGCAGCCAAGAAAAGTGTCTGAGGGATGGTCCAGAGATGGTCCAGAGTTAAAATTCCAATTTAGCTGCCTGTTAGGAAAGTCCCCTGTTTGGGACTTTCCTGACCAAAGCAAAGCTTTGGGATATGAAGTGGAAAAGTACCAAAGGAAAAAGTCTTTTGGTTAGTGCATTCGCATTTAATTAGCCTAACATGGCTGCTTTTCCAAATCTGCAGGAAACCTTCTCTGGGGATTTCCAGAATCTCTTCAAGTTCAGTACACTGGAAATACAGCATGGCTTGTTTTTTGTCAAGCAGTTTTGGGACTATTTCCTTTTATGATCTTGAATGAAACCAGGAAGAACAGGGATGTGTGGGCAATTAAACTATTTAAAAAAAACAAACAAACAACACTTAGTTGCACTTAGGAGCAAAAAACCCACCGTGGTTCTGAAACATACCCATGTGAATACAGTCCCAATGTGCACTATTAAAATTTGCAGTCTAAATCTGGCGTATATTCTAAAGGTGTGGCCCATTTGGAATCTCTGTCATGGTCGGTCGTGTTCACATCGGCACCGCAGCCTTGTGAAGTCTGGAGTTACTCAGACACTGAGGTCATGATCAAGTTCTAACCTATTTTAAAATGCAGAGCAATATTCATTATCTTAGACATCTTAGAGTGATAATGGCCCATCCAGTTGTGATTCTGTTCAGTGCTCCTTACTCTGACAATATTATGGCTTTTGTTATTCCATTATAATTCTTACAACACTTTGTATTTTTATGAAGGCTGTGACATGGCAGTGGGGGCCAGCATGGACTTCATTACAAAAAGGCTAAATTTCTAGTCCTATTGTGGAGAAGAATTGAGATGTGAGGGCTAAGTACAACCTCCAGGAAAAACTGGAAAGCAACTTAAAAGCTTGAAATATAATGAAGAGCTTTAAAAATAACACATGCAATTTTGTAGAATTGCTTTTCTTCAGCAAGTCTTGTGAATTTTGTGAGGAGGGGGATTTCTGCTACACAGTGTTCAAACGCTCAGACACAGCAATATTGTAAATTGCAAACTGAAGTGCCAAAACCAGTCTGTCCTGTACAGGTCACTGAAGTAGACACAGCTCTTGCCTGAAAGCATTTGTAATCTAAAACCCCAGTGGTATTCTCAGTGAAGGTAATGACAAAACTCCATGTGATTGCAAATGGAACAGGATTAGGCCCTAACTAAATAAAAGGCGCCCCCCCCCCCCCTTTTTTTTTTGTCAGCAGATACACCTTACCTATGAAAATTTAAATAACTTTTGTTCAGGAATCTAATGACCTAATTTTGTCTGAAAAACTTATTTATGCAGCGTTCTTCCCTCACTTTAAAGCAGTTTGGAAAGACAAGATTTGAAAGAGAATTCCCATCTGTTATTGAAGCATTTAATCATTCTTTAAAAGCCAGTGCAGTTTTATTTTCTCTGGGGAGTGAGTAGCATTAGCTGAAGCATAAAGCAAACTATACCAAGTGTAGAAAAAACTCACCCTGATGTCCTGTTTGACAAACTGACCTGCGGGTCACAACCTGAGTTTATTGATCTGTGGGGCCTTGTCTGGGTGTCGGGCATGTTTTCTGGACTTTGGTTTCAGCTGCATTCCTGACTTCTGAAAGAGTAGGGGGTGTGGATTTCTACTAGGAGTAACCACTGGGAAGGAAGTAATGTTCATTAAGTGTGCAGGCAGTGCAGGACTAAGCATGCTCAGTGAAAAAGCTTTTCTCCTTTGCCTGTCAAGCCCTATGTTTGAACTCATTCCAGAATGCCGGATTTACTTTTCACGAAGAAACAGTACCTGGCTGGACTGCATTTTTCTTTCCCTCCTCAGTCAGCGGAAGATTGGAAACAATATTCTTTTGATGACCAGTGCCCTCGCAGTAATGCAATGTGCCTGCGTGCAAGTGGGGATCTTGCAGTGGAGAAGGAAGACAAACTTTGCTACCTGTGAAATGAAGACTTCTTAGGTCAGTAAGAGGGGTGCAGAGAAACTAACTTGTCGAGCAGCTTTTGACTTTTAACTCAGGCTTTTGTTTTCTGCTCTCCTGTATCCCTCCCCATCTTTAGCACAGCTGAACTTTCAGAAAAGTTTAGCAGCTTTCTGATTGTTCAGCCTCTCTGATAAGGTAAACTTGTTTTAAGTGAAAACGTTATGAGATTTGTGGGAGCTGAGCTTAGTTTTTGAAAACTTGAGTTGCTGGTAGTGTAGAGGCTTGTTTTCTTTACTTTTTCTTCTCTTTCTTCTTTTTAGTGGTTCCTATAAATGCAATCCTTTGCTTCCAGTGTGTGTCTTTTAAGAGACTGTTCCCCCTTCTCTCCCCGCCCTCTCCCTTAGAGCTGAAAATGAGACTCATTCTTGAATAATAAACTCTGTATGTTATCAAGCAAATCTTGTGGCTTGTTCATGTGATCGTTTCCAGCCTGAGCATAGATGTTTTGCCTTTTAATACATTCGCAGTTCTTTCTGGAAAATGAATTGCAAAACTGTTAGCAGAGGGGTGAGAGAAAGCAATTTTACTAGATAACAACGTGTTTTAATGTAATAGACTATTGCGCTTTTAAATTTTTAAGTGCTGTCTACTTTTGGGGTTTACAGGCATATTTAGAACTCCTGTCTCTTGAGGTTTTGAAATATTTCCAAGCTTAGAAAGGGGAAGGAGAATAATTTTTTTTGAGACTTTGTGCTGCCTAATGGAGATTTTTCTGAACATAGGCCAAATGGTCAAGAAACAAAATGACCACAGAATAAGAAGTGAAATGGAATCAAATAATTAGAATCTGTCTGTAGTTAAAGATTGTTTGAAGTAGGTCAGAAATATTTGGCAGTTTTTGGTGTTAAATTTTGTCCTCTGATATTCTTCAGAATGGTTATATTGCTTATCAAAAGTTAGCATTTAATTTTGTAAGTGTGGAGCCTTCAATATTTGAATTATATGAATTTTATAAACTTGGGATAATTGAAGAAATAACTATACATGCAAATGTAAACCACTTGTGTTTAAAAGCTATGTATTTATTTTTTAGTTGTTTTAAACTGGAAGTTGATTTTGCATGCAAAGGATGTCAGTAAGAAAAAAGGGTAGCAGGTTAGTCCTGATGCGTCCTCCTAATTAAAGATTAGAAGTGCATAGTATCTTCGCAAACTACAACAGGTTTTGCTGGTGCTCACCACTCTCAGCTGAAAGCTCTGCATCTCTTCTTCGTGAAGGGCAAGAGTAGAGCAAAAGTCGAAGTGACTGGGTTATACTAGGGCTCTCAGTCATTCCCACTGGGATTACCTGCCGCGTGTACATGGAGGGACGGGCAGCAGCTACGCCAAGCAGAAGGAATCTGCAAATGACCAAAGCTGAAGCTCTCTGATCTTTCCTTATGCTTATCCCCTGAGATTCAAGGAAGTTTTTGATGAGAAAAGGCTGTGAAAATTTCTTTGCATTTTTCCACCTCTTTGATTTAGCAACCTGCAGGGGATTATGGAGGCAGTCAGGGTTGTGCTGCAGATGGACACGGACTTGGTGTGGCCACAGCCTAGTCTTTCCCCTCTTTGCGTGCAGTACCTCCATTTCCTTAGCTGGGAAATGGGGAGGGTGACCGGGAGGGTCCTTTATAAGGTACTTTGCATATTTGTAGAAGAAAAATGCCTTGTACTTGCAGAGAAGTGATAAGCCCAGGCTGCAAAACTGCATGCCCTGATTTGAGTTTTGAGCACTAACATTTGGACCTCAGGTTCACAGATTTAGCCTAGATCCTTTTAGTGACACTGGAAAGGCAAAATATTGTCCTTATCCAGACACAAACAACACTGCCTCCCCCACACTGTTCTTCATTTTCAGGTATCCAAATCCAGCAGCTTTGTATGAATCCACTTCACGTGCAAAATATAATTAGGGACAGGAAATGTTTTTGGATTGTTTCATTTCCCCTCCTAGGGTTGAGATTTTGCAATTTATAGGCTTGCAGAAGTTATAAGTGGAAAACAACTCTTAGGCCACAGAGCCCAGATCTTAACAACCCTACCTGTGATGTATAATAGTAAAGTCCATTAAATGAGTATCAGCCAGATTTTGGCCAATGGACCATTTAGCCTCCTGCCCATCTTTATTTTCATCCATCATCTTTCCATGTATTCCCAAGGCAAGTCCACTATAGTTTGTTGGTTGAATTTAGATCCTTTATTTTTCAGACAAGGGAGGGGGATTCCATAGTTCCTAGAAAGGCCCAGGTCTTTCTAAGGTTTCATTTACTTCCAGAGTGGAGCAAGCCATTGCAAATGTGTGTAGCATAGTTTTCTGTCTGTCTTTCATTTCTGTGCTGAAATGAAAAGCCATTCCTGGCTTTTTGAACAATTTAAATGGGGAAAAACTTAACAATGTGTCTCTCCTCTCTGAGTTCTGCGTGTGATCTTGCTCTTTGAAATGGAGACATATCTTCTGAAACCAGTCATAATCAATAGGCAGAGGTGAAATTTGAATAGAGAAAGCAGGAGGTGCAGGAATGGGATATATCATATCACCTTGAGCAGTAGGTTACCTTTGCTTTGAGTCTGTTCCTGTCCCGGGATGTGCAGAGCAGAAGCACAACGGTCTAGGGTTTCTGGAGCAGTTAATTGGGGCAGCTTCCCTGTTTCAGTGCTTACATAGGGACATCCTTCTAGGGCCTTTTTTGAAGATGTTGATTGCTCAGAGCATTCCGAGTATGAGGATGTCAAGACCCGTCTGAAACACCCTGGCTAACTCACTCGGAAAAGCAAGCCAGCTGGTATCCGGCACTGCTGTAGAAAAACAGACCCCAAATGGGTGTATCTCTAATGGGTCATTCTTGACCTACAGATGCTAAAAGTGATCTGTTTGGATAATGTACCCTTGTGATTATTGGAATGTTCTCCAAAACTGGGCAGGACTTTCTGTATCGCTAAGCGCAGTGAAGTGTAAAGCAAATAGGGGGTGATTTACTTTAGAGAAAGCTGCACCAGATGACATTGCACCTCTTTTGAGGAAGCACAGTTTGCACTACATGACGAAATGCACAACTATTTCCTCATGTCTAGCATAGAAGTGCAGGGCAAAAGCTGGTAATGGTACCTCAGGCAGTATTTTAGAGTATCGCAGGCAGTAATGTGGATTATCGCCCTGTGCTTTTGTCCTTGAGAAGAACCAAGGAACAGCAGGGCAAGTCATTGTAGGCTGCTCTGTCTAATGTTTGTTTCGAGGCAGATGATCTTGGTCATTCTTGGGAAGATCTTGAATGTGCTTTTCTTTCCTCACTTTCCCTGTGCCCAAGAGTAGCATGTGAAAGTAGCTGCAGGGAATGAGCCATGTAGGAGCTGGAAGCCTATGGTCTGCATAAACACCCCTTTACAAATTCATAGTAAAACTGATTCCCTTGCTTATAATTTCTGGTGGAGGCTACAAGTAACACCTTTTCACCAGTGGAGTTTTCACAGCTCCACCGCTCTGGAGGAAACACATCTGAACCTGTCCCCTCAATCACCTCTGGCTGAGGTCTGTTCCTCAGCCAGTCATAGCCACACATGGGGCGTCAGCACGCAGGTTTGCTGTAGGGCCAGCTGCAGAGCCAGGGCTCTGCTCTGCTGAAGAGCTTCAGTAGTGCCTCCTCCTCTCCGTTGACCAAAGCAAAGCAATCTCTTTCTTTTCTCTGTGCACTGGTGGGTTCAAGGAGCCATCCAAAGATGCAAAGGCATCTTTGCCTCTTTTAGAGCAGAAGCAGCAAAACATGGATGAGTTCTGAAGAATGCTTTTCCTCAAGGTGTTGATTTTACTGTAATTTTTCCTAGAAGGTACAGAGATGCTGCAGGTCTTGCCACATCGTTGCTACGCGTTTGAGACGGGACAGTGACTGTAAGCAAAAGGCAATCCTTTAGTGCAGCACTGGTATTAATGGTGAACTCCTCCATTTATTTTTACAGGTAGCAGTGGAAATGAAAACAATTCTATTTCCGATATTGTTCACAGACTCCACAAATGTAAGTACAAATATAGTTCAAAACTGCACTGTATTTCACCATAGGTGGAAGTGTGAGTCTAATGATCAAAGAACAATACACGTTAATGTTGTGTGGGTTTTAAAAAAAGCAAACAAACAAGGAGGCTAGGGGAAAGTTACATATTTGACATTCTCTTGCTGGCTTTACGCAAAATCAGGGTTCATTTGGATTTAGATCCTGCTGTATTTGGGCCAAAATTGTCTCTGGAGAAGTCTGGGAGGGACAGAAGAGGAGGAAAGCTTTTAGCTCTCTCTATTGAGAAACCTCCTGGGTAGCAATTTCAGAAACTCTTGTGGGACTGAGGAGCCTAAGTCCTATTTTTAGAAGTATTGTGGGGGCTTAAATCAGGCTTTAAAGCTTTTAGGAACGTGAAAACGCAGGTAGGAACCCCGTGGGATCTATGAAGTGTCTGAACAGGTCGTGTGCCTCACTCTGAGAGTTAATACTTAACTCACCATAGGGGCGTTAGTAAAAACCACTAGACTTCTGCATGAATCTTCATGTATCCCATATCCTTTTAAATCTTGCATCACCTCATTTCAGAGGAACTGTGATTCATAAATACTGAAGCCTGAGTTTAAGGTTCTCAATGGATGTAAGTGATTTTGAACATATTATCCATTGCTTTAAAATCACAAGTGAAAATAACGAATGCAACACATAGTGTCTCTTGATGCCTCCTGGACTAATTTCTGTGTTTGCCGAAGTTTGGGGGATTTTTTGTTTGAGGCTTCAGTTTCTGCCGCTTGAGAGGTTGCAGAGCGCTGAAACATTTAAGCTGAAGTTCACTGCAGATTCCGGTCTCTGTAAAAGTTTGTGGGAGTTGCAACCTGGGGCAGAATTCAGCATCTCGATCTCCTTCCCTGGCAGAGATGCAAACAAACAGAATTTTCTGCATCGATATGTAAATTCTCCCATGAAATGGGTGTCTTTCTGAATTGCCTCTGTGTTGCTGTTGGGGTTCAGGTGGTTGAAAAAATGAGCTTTGTGTTCGCAAGGCAGCAGGGACTAGGGTTTCTCCAAAGTGCCTTTGTTTGGGTATATGTAAAGCTATCAATGCGTCATTCTTTCTGCTTCAGCTGTTAGAGACTCCCATCTTCTCTATTGATTTTACCCAGAATGCTTACTGCCCTTGAAGGTGTGACCTGTACCTCAGGCTAATTTATTTCTGTCATGGCTGCAGCATTTTTTAGAGGGCAGCGGGGGTAGGAGAGAGAACAATGAATTCAACATGGAATATAAATCCCAAGTCTGTAGCCTTCAGACATTCCAGTACATACCCAGCTTCATTCTCCCATTTGGCATTCTGCACGGTCTTGGATTAAAGGAAAAAAAAAAAAAAAAGGCAGGCATTTGTATAACTAATCAGGTGAGCCATTCTGGGGTAATCCCTTTGGTCACACATACTGGCATGTATATTAAAATTTTGCTTGGCTTCTAAGCCATTTACAATGATGCCCTAGTTTATAAGCCTGAATGAAAAGTCTCACCTTGATGGCCTAGAAGCGTCTTGGATCTGAGCACTGTTGCTTTAATCTATTGAAATTTGTGCTGTGGAATGTGGAGGGACAAAGACTTTGTTTTTACACAGAAAACTCGTTTTGGACCATAGTGGTGGTGGGGGTGATGGATTTTTTCATGTTATTTGATTTTACACTGTATTGCATATTCTTTCCTGTTCAGTCTTTATAGACAGTAATGTGTAACTGAAACGATGTGTAAGCATAGAAGTTTAAACTCTACAAATACTGAGCTTAAGCACCTGCCCCCTGTCATTATTCTATTGAAATAAGTGGGGTTTGCTCTCATGACCTGCCTGTGTAGCTGAAGTCTTTCCCTCCTGCCCCATGCACTTCATCAAGAGCATAGGATTTCTCTAGGGCAAACACATTGCTTCCAAGTTCCTCCACAGAAAGGCTGAGCATCGTGTGCTGCAGTGGGTTGTGGAGAGCTTTGTCAGAAGACTTTGTTGGATTGGTACCATGTCCTGGGGATGCATGCAAGGACTGGGATAGATCGTGCAATGCTTGTGGACCCCCTTCTCCCACCTCACTTGGGTTTTTGATCAATAGCCTCCGAGTCTTCTGAAATTGGAGGCACAAACCTGGAACCCTGGATCTCCAATATGATGATGATGATACTGAAAGAGGGTAGATCTAGATTAGATATCAGGAAGAAATTCTCTCCTGTGAGGGTTGTGAGCCCCTGGCGCAGGTTGCCCCGAGAAGCTGTGGCTGCCCCATCCCTGGAGGTGTCCAAGGCCAGGTTGGACGGGGCTTGGAGCAACCTGGGCTGGTGGGAGGTGTCCCTGCCCAGGGCCGGGGGGTGGGGATCGGTGGTCTTCAAGGTCCGTTCCAACCCAAACAGTTCTATGATTTCCTGGACTGATTGGTTGGACTCTGCAGCTCACACCAAAGTTTGGTATTCAGGTCTGAGTTCATTGAGTTCTTCAGCAGAGGAGAGGCAGCTTTAAGGAGCTATATCAACACATGAGCTTCACATAAAGCAAAGTTACTGCCCTCCTTGGAAATTTAGTGCTCATGCTTCAGAATGGTTGACCCAGGAGTACCTGGCCCGGGGTTACTGCTGTGAGTCAGGGCAGTGAGGCTAGCTGGGAAGGTCAAGCTTCAGAAGAATGCAGAGCTATCTGGAGTTGGAGTGTATGAGATTTCCAGGTGATTTCCTGGGAGCCGCTGCCATGGGAAAGCACTAAATTAGCTCAGGATAACTGAATTTAGTGAAACTTCAACTGGTCTGGCCTGAATTCAAAGTTTATAGTTAAATCTTGTTACTTGCCCTGTGATGTGGGTTCCAAGTGGGTCCATGTCACACAGCCATAAATGTTTGTTTTTCTTCCCCCAAACATTCTCTGCAGTGAATCACTCCAAAGTGTTTCTGTAGCACCTACTGCTGTAAAGAGGAAAAGTGGAACAGGAGGTATCAATTCAGAGGAGAAATGGGAATAAAGAGAAGGTTTATGATTTGTGCAAGGGGCAAAGGGATGCTATGCCGTAGGAAATGAGATGGTGCATTGGTATAAAACGTATTGTCTCGCACCTCCACTTTCTGCATTGTGGCAAACGTATATATATGACCTCCGCCAAGATATTGGTTATTACTCATGGAACAAAGCAGCCAGGGCTGGGCATTCAAGCATGTAGTCTCCTTGTATCTTGGCATCTTTGTGTTTATAGGTCTCACTCTTTTTACTTTGCCTCTAATAGCAATAAAGTAAAACAAGATCCGGTCTTTTCATAGCGTTGCCACTCTCCTAAAACAGAGGGAGGGAGGAGAAAAAAGGGCAGTTTCGGCACAGAAAAGACCCCATGCTCCTGTAAATGATTTCTGGGGCCTCCAAGGAAAACCTGAAAGAGAGAGGGAGAAATAGAAATGCGTAACTGAAACATGGTAGCAGCCACCCTTGTGATTTAGCACAGTGCCTTGGGGTCTGATTTATCTCTCACTAGTAACAGATTCAGAGCCTAATTCTGGCTAGAACCCACCTCATGGGTTGTGTTTTTTTTTGTAGCAAATCACTGGAGAGGGATTGCCCAAAATGTTATTTCCCCAGTTTTTCCATGAGGGTGGCATTTTTAGTTGAAATGGGAAAATATTGCATAGTTTACAGCTTGGAGAGAAACCTTAAGATTTCAATGTTTCTTCTACTCTTGTGTTGCCACCATCAAAATGCTTTTGTGCTTCAGGTATAAATCAATGTGTGCAGCTTGGTTACTGTTGTGTGCCCGTCCCCTCGTGAAACTCATGTCTTGGCAGAAGTCTTCAGTTTTTACTGCAGAGGGTGTTGTGGGACAGGATGAAGGTTTCTGCTGTGGACAAGTTTGGCTTCTTCTGAGGCTCAGTTTCATCTTCATTATTACAGCCTTTCATTTCATTTGTATTTTCTCCCTACCATGTGGGATGGCACCCACTGGACAGGTTTGGAAATTCAAAAGGAAAAATATAATAATTAGAATGCCTAATAGCCTCAATTAAGTTTAATCCCTCATTGTCTTGTGCTGTGTGTACTGAGTAAGAGTCCATGACCCTGAAGATGTGGCACTCAGGAGGTGGCAAAAGTGAAATGTTATTATTGCCAGTTTGTAGATGAAGAATTGCCTAGGGTGCCTGATCTACACTGTTTTGTTGCCAGTGGCGGTGAGGAAGGGAAAATCAGCTCTTATGTGGGAAGATGACAAGATTTTTTGGTTCGCTATGAGCCTGTGATGGGCCACCATCTTTTTGGAGTCTGTCACCAGGCAGTGTTGCAGCTCTGCTTGCCACTGTGAGTTTTCTGCAGGAATGTGCTTGCTGCCTTCTCTGAGTCACTGCTGGTGGCAGCGCCTTCCTGAGGAGCTGCTTTTGCCGTAGGAATTCTCCTCCTTTGCCCTTCCGAGCCATCAGCACTGAAAACGTGTCTGAATCCAGTTCACGTTTGCTTCATGTCTGTTTGCTGTTCTAGAAGTCTTGTGACTTTTCATCTTTTACTGTCTGTCCTAGCAAGGTATTTGTGTGCCCAGTTTAACCCCAGAGGCAGCTTCATGTCAGTGATGGGAGAAATGAGTCCCAGGGCTAATGGCAGAAACAGAGTATAAGCATGTCAAAGAAATACTGCAGGTAAGATGTATAAGGAGAGATTTTAGGAGTTAAAAGCATTCCAGTAATGCAACTGAGTGGTTATTATTTAATACCTTATAAACCAAAAACATCAGTCAAATTTTCCAGTGTGAAAATGAAGGAAAAATACCTAAATCTGAGTCTGAGAGATGCTTTGCAAAACAATTTTATATATGAGAAGACCTCTCATATGCTTCCCAGATGTACAATCCCATATGTCTGTTCTGTTAGGCTGATTATGGAATACATTCATTTATAGCTCAGAGCAAAGGGAGAATTGATTTCTTTCTAGAGTGGTGTGGATATCACTGTGTTCGAGATAATTAAACATTAGAACAGCAATACACACGTACAGCTCCACCCTGGTGTTTTGGTGTGAGAGCCTGTGGATGAAACTTTAGGGTGTAAGTAGTGTGTGTGTGAGAATGCGCTGCTTGTGATGCTTGAGGTTTTCATTTCTTGTATCCAGTGCTGCAGGTACGTGTGCGAGTAACTTGACTCACAAGAGTAGTCCAAAGAGGCTACACACTGCTTACATGCAGGAGCTGGATGCATCTGAATCCCAAGAGATCCTGGCCTAAGTGTAGTATGTCTTGTACATTCGGTATAATTGTTCCAGAGAGCTCGCTGTTCAAACTGACAAGACAAAGGGAATATTACTCCATGTATAGATGTAAAAGAATTGTGGGCTTGTCTACACTGGGATAGTCAGACGTTAATTCGTATTAAACTAATGATGCATACATAAAATGTATTAGTTAAACGGCACTGAACCCCTTTGTGGTCACTCTTGTTCATGGTGAAAGTGATTTCTTTTCATTTAAACTTGATTCGTTTCCAAAGTAAATTTAGTGAAACCTAATTGAAGCCACTTTGATTATGAAGTAAAAAGTCTATACAGGGATTTAAATGGTGCTCAACTAACTTACCTCAGGAATTAATGTGGTTTAATTTTTTTTGAGTGCTCTGGTGTAGACAGACCATCTGGCACAAAAATGTTACATGCTTTGTCCAAAGTCCGCTTTTGATTTTATCATTCACTTCTTGTAGTATTTGGATTTTTTTCCTTTAAGGCTGAGCTCCAGGATAATGTGCTAATTTCAGCTTTCATAAAATAAAAAAGGAATGATTTGTTGCAGAGAACATCTTTGAGAATATTAACCCCAAAGGTGTCAATATCTGAATTCCAGTGATTTTACACTAATTTTAAAAGTGTACTTGCTTTTCAAAGTTCAGGTTTGTAAATGCTGAAGATTATTCAGTACCCCGGAGGGAGTGATGGATATTGAATTCTAGTCAGTGTCATAACTGGAAATTTAATCTCTGTAAAATCGAGCTCATGGGTTAGCATTGAATTATTCCGTACGTAGAGGGAAAACAGCTTGGCTGAGTGATATCCATGGTTGTGGCGAAATTCAGTTAGGCGTGGGTTTGAATCTGTCCAAGTCCGGCTGAAACTCCCGACATCAGCACACACAGGGAACAGAGTCCAGAGCATTTGGAAGCTCAGCCTAAAAGTAAAAAAATGGAGCATGTTACATGGCTTAATGTGTAAACAAACTCTGCTCCGTGCAGCATACAGGCTTTGGGCTACAAAACGCAGGTAGGCTGTAGCCTCTTCCCATTAATACATACCTTGAGCTTCAGAGGCCGCATGGACCTCTTGACCCTGAGCTAACAGGTGGCAGTACAGACTGAAGGCACATGGGACATGGCGATGAGTGTTCCTTAGCTGCAATTAAATCATAGAAATGTGTAAGTCTGTGTAATGGATACCTAAAGTTTTGCTATTCCTACTGTATTTAGAAATGAAGGTATTTGACAGACCTGTGATGGGTGGAGGTATAATAATTTTATATAGATTGGGACCAAGAAAAACAGAAATCTGTTGGGTTTCATTTACACTTGTGTCGCTGGCTTCCTCTGTAAGCTTGAGGGGCAAGTAATTTAAGAGCTCTGTGTGTCTCAGTTTCTTCACCTGTCAGTTGGGGGAATTACTTCACAGGGGGACTGGAAGTATCATTATAATGATACTTGCAATATGCTTTCATATGCTAGATAGAGGAGTGGGAGCGTTAACATGTACAAGGGAAAAAGAAAAAAGTAGGTTAGCTTGTCTGAGCTTGTCATGCTTCTACTGTGTCAGCAAACTCAGGGAGACAAGAGAAAGGAGAGGAAGAGAGATCAAAAGAATATATTAAATTAAAAAGTAAACAGAGAAAGTTAAAGTTAAAGTGGCAAGTAAGGTGCTGCATAGGACCTGTGCCGTGCTTAGCTGCATTAACCTTGCTGCTCCACCATACGCCAAGGTCTTTGTCATCAGTGACACGGCACGAAAAATCACAAGGCAATCCCTGTGTCTACCATGTGGTCTTGAGCTCCCGTCAGCACGGGTGAGCTGGCCAAGCCGAGGTCGCTCTGAGAGTGGGGGATTTCTCCCTGGTGATGGAGAAACAGGGATTCCTGGGCTGGTGTGGGACCTGGTGCAGCTCAGATGCCTGGAGAGCTGCCCTTTGCTTTCAGTAGGACTATCTGTATTTGTTACTTGTGGCACGTTAGGATGTAATGTGCAGCTGCTCCATATTGTGGTGGTGATGGAAGCAATAAGGTAAGGGTTGTTACACTGGGGCCTTTCCTTCTACCTTGTCACTGGCAGGGGTGAGTGGCACGTGCTTAGGGAAAGACTGTGTAAAAGTGGGGTTTATACGTCCTCCCAGCTCTCAGCAATCCAAACTTTAGGGACTCCCTAAAGCCCAGGCTGCGCCTGGTGTGATGTATAAGGCTAATGTTGAACTTCTTACTTGTATCACAGACATGAGAAAGTTAATTTACCTTTCTGTGCTTGCAGTGATGCTTTTCTGAAGGCTGCTGCAGTTACACAAAGCAGCAGTACTGGGAAACAGCTTTCAGAACTTGCATTTTTTTCCTCCCTCTTTGTTGCGGTGGGAGCAAAAAGTCTCTATGCGGGATAGCTGTTTCCTCTGAGCTTTGTCAGCGCGTTCACACTAGGCTGGGCTTCTGCACAAATGTTTCCCTCAGCTTCAAAGCCCTTGTGTAAAGAAAGCAGCTCTGTAATGTGGTACTGTTGTGCAGCATGTTGCAGTAGCTCAAGAAGCGGCGCTGTCTCCTGTTGGAGGACAGAGCTGGCAGATGGATTCGCTGCCTCCCCATTTGTGTTCCTACAATATGGATTCATTTTTGGAAGTGGTGATTGTGTGTTGCAGTCCTTCAGAGTTGCTGCTGTTTGGCATCTTTCGACAAACAGGCCACTGAAGCGCTCTTTCAGCTGTTTGGCCACAAGGAAGAGACACGATCTTTCCTTTTTTGTCCTTTCCTTACCCTGTTTGTTTTGAAGGCACACTCTCTTGGGTAGTTAAGATGACCAGACATAGTTTGAACTGTGGTTATCTTCTGTCTTCTGTTCTGTCTGATCACGAAATAGGCCAAGGAGTCTTCATATACAGATCTATAATATGGCAAATTTTCCATATGAAGTAGACGGAGAAGAACAAAAAGCACGTGGGGGAAAATTCTTGACAGTCAATATATGAAGGGTTAGTTTTATTTTTACAGAATTATAGGGCAAGCACTAGGCTGCCAAAAGCAATCATACCAGCTGTAATCTTCTTTAACTGTATCCAGTCAGAAAAGATGAAAAATTGTTTTTCTGCCTTTGAAGAATGGAAATATCTTTTTCCATATCCACTTTGACCTGTTTTACTGTAACAGATTCTGGATTCACTCAGCTAAATCATCATAAGCAGAATTTGATGGAAACAAATTGCCCCATAAAGCTTATCCTAAAACTCTGCCTTTTGCACCTTCAGCAGCTGGGTAGTTTTTGAAGAAAAAGTGCTCAATTTGCATCCTAAGCCTCCTCAGACTGCCTTATCTGTGGTAAAGCTGGACTACTTGGAACCATGGGCTGTGCAGTATAATCTTATTTTTACACATGGTCAGACTGTTTTACGGTGTGTCATGTGAAATGCAGCCTTCCTTTTTGAAAACCTCAAGTAACCACGAGCTTCCGCTAAAGTGCCGGCGAACAGTAAGTTTTCAAACAGACCCACGAGTAAATAAGAGTGGCAGGAATGGAGCAGAAACCTCTTGGAAAACAAAGAGGAAGATGGCATCTGTCAGAGACCTTATTAACATAAGTGCCTATTCCCCAGCCAACTGAACTGAAAAACACCTATGCTGAGATAACATGACGCAAATGCAGGAAAGCCGCCACTTCAAATGTGGAGGGCAGGACCTGAAGCACACCCATCTCAAAGACATTAGGAACAGAGAGTGGAAAGTGCTATTTGCTTTGTGATCTGCAAAATCTTGCAGTGTGGGGGAGAGGAGGAGGGCAGCAGAAACATCAAGCTGCCTTACAGCAGTTTGTGTGTCACTGGCAGAGAAACGGGGCACGGAAAGGTAGGCAACTCTCGGTGTTCATGGTTTAATGCAAATTGAGCCACTTGTGTGCGTAGTAGTCTTGGACATATTTTAAGAGATTTTTGTAGTGGTGGTGTTGAGGACGTGGATAAGGTCTGTAGAGAGATACAGTGATGAAGTAATGGGATCTCCTTCATCTTTCGAACCTTGCCATCTGCAAAAGGAGATTATTTCACCCAGGAAAACTTTTTGGAATGCATGGAGCTTCAGAGTCATCCAAGTGCCTGAGGATTTTGCATACTATTTCCCTAGATTAGAGCCACAGGACCTGACCAAGTTGACCATCATCACAGACAGCAGTGAAATTGGGAGATTAGCTTGTAGCAACGCTTTCTCGCTGAGATAACTTTTCATCTTCTTGCCCAGTATGATGGGTTTTGTACTTCTTGCGTAATAGCAGGGTAAATCTTAACCAGCTATTTGTCAGAAGTTATGGAGACTGTGTTAAAATATTTCACCAAGGGCTGTTAGCAAGTATTAGACCCAACTTCAATGAAAAAAAAAAGCGATGGGCCACTCCTGTGCATTAGAAACACTAGGAGACATACTAAAAATTGTGTCTGTCCAAGCAGCTTGGTACTTTTTGATAGAAAACTGACTTGCACACAGTTTTAATTGCTGCCTTCGTGGTGAGACCAAAGAAAATAAACTTGTAAGATTCTGGTGTATTTGCAGAGTAGAGTAACCCAGAACTAACTTAGGGTTCCTCAGCAGGCTATGCAAAATTCAATGTTGCCATCTCAAGGGGTTCTGGCTGCTCTAACCACAAGGAAGGGGCAAAGCAAGGATGGGGAACTGCAAAAAGATGTGGTGTGAGGCTGCTTTTCCTGCCCCAATTTTTCTATCCATTCTGCATAGTAGACTTTTAGTTCTGATACTCCTATAGGTTGTTTCTTATGCAGTAATATAATAACAATAGCGCTGTTTCAATACAGAGTGGGTGTACTACCAGCAGTACTTAACCTGAAAGTGATGAAGAACCAATACAGCTGTACTTCTCTTCTTCAGAGGCTGGCTTGCTTGCTGCTAGCTGAGGTGCTATTCCTGTACAGACACGTGTTATATAACAGAGCTGGTGTTAGTCCCCTTTACTTTTGTCCTAGTCATCATAAATAGTGGTTTTAGAAGGGGAACTTGAGAAGAAGGTTATCCGGAGAAAAGGGCTCTAGGGAGATAAAGGTGACATATCACTTGATACAAACCAGATGATTAATGGTGAGGTTTGTAACTCCTACTTTGAAATGTTAGCATTTAATGTAAATGTGAGCTGTATCAGAGAAGATAATAATTTGGCTTTTAATTGAGAACTGCATATGGCAAGTCAGTAGTGTGTACTGTATAAAAGAAAATTGGATTTACTGAGACACCCTACCAGCCTCTTTATTTTATGAATGTATTCATTATAGCGTGCCTCGTTGGTCGGTTGTTAGTGATGCCGTAGAATAGAGGCTATCTCTGGTGTTTACAGACTTCTGCTTGTTTTCATGGTTCCCTGATTATTCTGTGTGTCTGCTTACCCTCCATGCCATCTTGTGAGGATGTCAGACCATCGTCAGTTGAACAGCCTGGTTCTTGGTCCTCTTAAAAGACTTTTTTCTCTTCTCTGCTTTTGTGCAAACCAAATAGCAGCCACTTTCCATTTTACTAGTGATACCTAAACAGTAAGGAAGGCTGGCCACTAGCCAATTCATTTAAGTCTCTAGAATAATAGTTTGCTCTCTAATGAATAGTCTGGCTTTAAATCTCTCCATTCAATTGTGGTGGCACTCCTGAAGTTGACAGGTACTTATAAGACACTGACGAAAGGTCATTTGTTGGGTGTTAGTTTCACTGATTTGTCCAGAGAACCTTCTAGTCATTCCTCTCCACTCTTTGAAGGCAAAAAAAAGGACAAAAAACCCCAGGCAGAATATTCATTCATTTTCTCATATTTGCTTCAGAAGTCACAAATAATTCATTCTAGGTAAGCAGTTTCCTTCTTTTCTGTCGGTAAGCCTGGGTCTATCCGCTATTACATGTATGGGTGGCCCATTATTTGTATTGGTAGTGCAGCAGCGTACTTTGGGGCTCTGTCAGATCAGTTTTGCACGCATATCCAGAAAGAGTCACTTTCTGGCCCTAAGAACTTGTAATGCCAGTAGTCCTGAGAGGAAGAAGAAAACAAGGAAGGATAGATTGTTTTTCTGTTGGGAAAGATTTGATGATTTGCCCAGGCTCACACAGGGAGTCTATGGCAGAGTCTGGAACAGAACAAAACACCTCGAGGGCTAAAACAGTGTCATAACTGTAGGACTATCCTAATGCCTTAACGCTGGTTCTTTTGTACGTATCCTAGAGACATACTTTATATAGAAGTATGTTGCTTGATAACACTGTCTCCATGGATTTGCTTGCAAGTACATGATTTTATATTTTTATGTCTCTGCCAAATATAACAGAATTCAGCTTCACAGTTAGCATCATATTCTGAGCAGAGAAACTGAGGCACAGAGCAAGGGGAGGACTTGCCGTGGACATCAGCTATATGTGCTAATAATCTTGGACTGGAATCTGGGTGCTCCTTGGGACTGCAGTGAGCTGGAGTAACAGCGCTGTTACTAGATTTATTGCTTACTTCATCCTTCTTCCCCTGTACCAATAAATCAAATGCTACCATTTTCTTCCTGAAGCTGGAACTTAATGAACTTAAAAGCACTCTGAGGAAGGAGTCCCGTAGTACAAAAACTGGCTGTGCTAATGCCTCGTTTCATTACAAAAGAAAACCAAGAGCAGTGGCATAGTCATTTTTACTGTAACTTTAATTTACTTTAGACCCCAGCCACATCCAGGAGTTGCCAGTCATATATTTCAAGAACTGGCTTCTTGATGCCCAGGAGAATAAAGTCTAGAGTGACACGGACTTTTCGTCAAGTATACTGGTAGGGAATGGCTCATGTCTGATAGCAATTGACAAGAATGGGCTTAAATGGCACAATTTTGGACCCAGTTTTGAATTTTTCTTTGTAAATTTTTGTGTACAGAGAAAGGGGAGGAAGGAGCTTAAAACTAAGAAAAAACAGAGAATGCACATTTCCAGTGGCCGTTTTTAGCTAGCTGGCTTATGTCCCTTGGAAAAAAAGGAAGATGGAAAAGAGTGTGAAGTGGTTGGAGGAGAGAAACACAATCAGGGTTTGTGCAGGACCTCCCAGCACACTCTAAGGGATGAGCAGGGAAGAGTAGAAACCTGCTTGCGAGCGTGGAGCTCCAGCTTCTGCTCACAAGTCACTGGAATTGCTCTTGCAAAGCTGAATGCATATGAGAAGAGGGTGGCATACTGTTAGAAACAGGGCTTTGAAAGAAGGCCCTTCAGCATTACAAATGCGAGGCTGAGTAAAAGATGCTTTGTCAGAACTGGTTAACATAGCAGAGTCATAGATCAGTCTTTGCAAGGGAGGGGATGGTGGTACAGCAGGTGGGAGAAGGGGACAAGGGGTTTAGATGGTGTAGCGTGAAACCTAAGGCTAAGTTAAGAGGGAGAAGGAAGCTACCAGAATAAGGGTGTGCATGGACCTGCAGGTGAGGCTGGGAAGTTTGAACCTGAAGAATAATGCAGGAGAAAGTCAGTGAAGCAAGGAGTGCTGTGGTCAGAACGGACCATGAAAGGAATGGGAACATTTCCCACTGTAGATAAGAGGAGAGCATGCCTGAGGTGAAGAGTTCTCAGCCCAGGGAAGTTATTAAGTGTCTGAATTCCTGGCGGCTGGCCTGAGGACATTGTTAAGAGAGGAATGAAGTCAACCGTGGACCCCCACTATGACTTGGCTGAATGATATTTAATATTTAAGCCTTTTAAAGCGGAGAGAATTGCGTAGGAGCACCTCTTAAAGAGGAAGGAACACAATCCCTAGTGATGAACTGTGTGTATTCTCCATGATTTTTGTTCAAAATGATACTAGCAAATTAGCTTAGTCTGCAAAGCCGCTTTGGAGAATTGACGTTTTCCAGTTGATTCACAAGTACTGATCACTGCTTCTGTGTCTCCCCTTTTTACCCAGTGTGATTTTACTTTTTGCTTTGGTTTGGTTGCAGCCAGGGATGGGAGAATGTGCGACTCTCAGGTGGTACACTGTGAAGCTGATCAAAAGCAAAATAATACCTGCTTGGCTTTTTTTTTTTTTCTGTAGCTGTTTTACTTCTAGAGGACAAAGCATTCTGTGTTATCCTGTGGAAAGGAAGTGACTTGTCACCCAGCAAAACGATAGTGTAGACAAAAATGGAACCACGGTCTCCTCTTGATGGAGAGAAATTGGTCAGGCTGCAGCATTTTCTCCAGGGTACAGAATGGAAAGTCTATTTTAGAAATTGGTCATTTTCAAAATCAGACTGTACCGGAAACTGAAGGTTATTTTGTAAGGAAACAAAGCCCAAGTCCAAAGATGACTGAAGTCACTGGAATTCTTTCCATTGCTTTCCCTGGGAGCAAATCTTTATTTAACAGTGGTCAGTAACAGGCAAGATAACACCCGACGACATGTTTCCCATCTCAGTCTTCTGTCTCTGCAATAAATACTGCTTTTCACTTAGAGCATGGTCAGTTGTTAGATGCCCATAGAGAAAATGATCCACTGACTTCTGTTTGAAGAAGGAGGGAAGAAGAAATGGAGGTGTGAGGGTAAATTGCAGCAACAGGCAGCACAAAAGTGAAAGAAAGAGGAAGCAGAGCATTATTTGCTTCTCACCTGCTACAAATTATCCTGCAGCACAATGGCAGCAGAAGGCAGGGAGGAGGAGGAGGAGGAGTGGTGGGACAGGCGGCGGTGCAGCCGGCGTGCTGGGAACAAAAGGCTTTTCTGTCTGGAAACGCTGCGCAGCAAGGTGGAAGCTCCGCGCTTGCGCTGCAGCTCTGTGTTTCTCAGGGCTTTGGTTTCACCAGATAGACACGTGCTATGGAAGGGTTCGGAAAGGCCAGCCCACACGTCCGGGAGATCTTTTGCTCCCTAATGACACTCGGGCTGTGTCCTGCTATTGCTGGGCAGAGTTTTACTCGCAGGCTAATGTTACAGTTGTACCAGAACTCGTTCCATATTGGCGTTTGATCCTGGGAGAACGGGAAAAATCTGGTCAATACGGTTCTCATTAGCCAAAAAAGCTGTAACATGCTGGAGTCATTAGTAGTTTGTTGATTGAGTTAACCGTGCAAGGCGGGCTGCAATTGATCATCTGCATTCTCATTAAATATGCCGCAGTTGAGGAGAGTTTGTTATGAAACCATTTGGAGGACATGGGGAATCTTGGTTTCAGCCAAGAGCATCAGTTTCAAAATATCTTTTGGCTTAAAGCTGGAACTGTATAATTAATATCAGAGAGGGACTGAGGTGTAACATAAAAATAATCTTTTACAAAAGTGTTACTACGCAGGGTCTTGTTTCAGCTCAACATGGGAAGATTGAATCCAAATCTAAACTTTCTTAGTGCTGCAAGAGGCAAGGGAAGTGGTGAGGGTCTGTGGCTAGAGGATTTCCATTTGGAACCGTCTAGTAAGTATTTGAAGGAAGGAAGCATTGCTGTGCTTCATTTAAAGATAATGAGGTATAGTAAACCCTAACCAAAAGTCAAATTCACTTCATCTTTGCATTGCTTGTAAGATAGTCAATAAGTTAAAAAGATATATGTATATAGAGAGGTGATATAATTTCACTTTCAAGAAATGGGTGAACAGGAGTTGCTGAAGAGTGTTACCTTGAAAATATATCATGATCACTTTAAACCTTGTCTATGTCTTTCAGCTTTTGAAATGCTGAAGATCACATCTTGAGGGAATTTGTTAGAGCCTTTGAAGTATTTTTATGTTAGGCCCCTATGTCAGAAGATTGTACAGATCAAGAAAGTACCAAGTAGATTTATTCACAGAAAATGCATTTAAATTACCCAGCTATATGGGCACACATTCTTCATTTATAGCCTGGTGTCTGGTCTCTGAAATCCTCCCAAGAACTGAGGTCATAGAATTTGAAAATGAGCTTCTGTACACCATACTTCTGGCCCTTCAGATGTAATGTAGTCTGTACTGTGTGGTAAATTGGACGGAATTCAGAGAAGAGCAACAAAAACGATTAAGGGAATAGAGGAACTGACTTACATGGAAAGATTAAAGGCATTACAAATTTGTGGCTTGGTGAAGCAAAGACTACTGCAAGTCATTGGAAGTTTCTGGAGACAGGAATGCAGCTTCAAAATCCCCCGTCTTGTCTAAACCTGTTTTTGTTTGTGTGTTTTTTTTAAAGCAAAATCTTTTTAGAGCAATATCCTCATCTGGTGTAACTTACCACGGTTCCAGTGAAAACAATGGAGCTAAGGGATCTGTGCCAAATTATACTGTCTAAAAATGTGGCCCTTGTTCTTTTTTGAAACTGGCAACAGCAGGAGTGGAAGCAGTAGTTTAGGGAGGCAACCGTGGTTTTAACTCCTGCAAGTTAATTCCTGGCATATTCAGAATACAGAGCAGTTAAATGCAGAAGATATTCGGACATCTTCCTTCTGTAGGGCCTCTGCCTTTGCTGATGCCGTTCTGGGGCAAGAGTGCTAACGAGCAGAGCCAGTACCAGCAAGCTTAAGATTTTGTTTAATGCTTCGGCTGAATATCGGCAAAGGGATGGACTGAAAGGACACTTCTGTTGCCTTTTTCTTCATCTACTCTTGCAGAAATACGGAGAGCTTTGAAGCCAGTAGAGAAAACTCTAACATAGTCCCAGAAAATGGACGGACATTGCCATCAGAAGTACTGAGAAGCTGCAGGTGTAATCCACTACTGAATGTACACAACGTGCCTCCTTCTGTGCAACATTTGCACAGAGGAGCAGTCTGTAAATACCCCAATTAGGGAGTGTAGCATGTTGGAATAGGGTATAGCAGCTCATGTTTTCAGCCTTAAAAACCCTTAGCTCCGTCCTTGCTGAGTTGATCAAGGTGGTGGCCACTCTGCAGACACACGGAACGAATTGTTCCCGATGGTCCATGGGGATTGAATTACAGTGAGACTGAGCAATTAAAAGTGTGGGCTGACTCTTAGGAAAATGAAGTGTGAAGTCCATTGTACTGCAAAATAGTCTCAGAAGGGAAGTGATGGAGGCCCTGTTGCTTGGGATGTGGTACCTTTCATAAGGATGGAGTGTTAATTGAAGCATTATGGCCAAATTTTAACTGAGAAGTTAATTTCTGGCTTCCTTGCTTGCTCCTTGTTCCAGCTGGGTAGGGAGTTATCCTGTCCCAGAGCTGAAGGGCTCTGGGGCTTGGCTGTGCATGGAGTTCAGAAGCTGCCACCTTCCACCTAAGTGATTGCTTCTATGGGATGGGTGAAGCTGCCAGAGCGCAGTGGAAGGAGGTGGGAGTGTGGTAGCTTCTGGATGGAAGTTGCTACAGATACCAGTTTCCATTGTAATTCACGTGTGATCTTCACTGATGGATGAAAGCAGCAAAACTTCTAAAACATAATTAGGGCTAATTTTCAGTCTTGCCAGTTGCACCAAAAAAGCAAAAGCGCTAAAAGGGCCTGTGGATATTGTGCTGCCCTGTTGCCTTCATCCTGATTTCTCTGGGTCAGGAGTGGGGCACAGTGACCTGCCGGATACCGCATCATCCCTGTGATATCCAGCTCAATAGGCGAATAGAAAAAAGAAGAAAACTTAGCCCTCCCAAAATGAGTGTTTGGAAAAATGGGGATTTTGAGTGTGTGAATGAGATGAACAGTCAGACAGGAATACCGAATGTGGACCGAAGATGCCAGGGGAATTGTTTCCATAGAAACCCAACCATGGAGGCTCACATGGCTCCCCCATCTCAGACTTACAAATTCATATGATTATCTTAATGGTCAACATAATGGATTGAAAAGAGGTAGGTGATTAGTAAAATTTGATCCGAGTTTGTTGCAGATGTAGCGAGCATTGTGCTGAAGTCTCTGTCTGATTGCAACTTAGAATGGCTCATATGCTGAGCGCGTATTGCTCTGATTTGCTGCAGTAAATCAGGATTAACTCCTCAGCAGTGAATGGTATCCTACTGGTGTCAAACAAAGGGAATCAGACCTAGTTTCTTTTAATTAACTTGAAGAAAAAAGGTCTACATTTGTTTCTTGATGCATTGTTCTTTCACCTTTGTTGTCCAGTCCTTTTGCGTGGCTGCAGACATAATCTTTTGCATGTAAATCAATACCATTCAGAAATGCCTCAGGAAATACTGTTCTGAAAGGTACTCAATGGAAGCACATGCCTTTCTGTGCCAGAATTTATGAGGGGCCCTGGGAGTCTGTTTTCTTCATTTGTTCATGGAAATATTTCTCCTTGGAAAATCCAAGATGTTTAGGACTAATTTATGTTGCTCCAGCCCCTTCAAAGAAGCTAACACCTAGAAGTGGTGTGTTTGTGTGATGTTGGTAGGCTTCTGAGTGTAACATGGATGATGCTGCGTTTAAATGAGTAAGCTTTAACGTTAACAAAGGGCATGTAACTTTCATTTTTATGAAATGAGGGTGTTCTGGGCTTTTATGGGTGGCATTTCTAGGTTCTGTGCATGACCTGTCTTCTGGTGTGCATCATGTTTCCAGTTGAGGTTTTTGTGTGGTACTGTCCTGCCCAGGCACAAGCAGAGTGGGTTGTTGGGATGCTTCAGGAGCAGCTGATAAGATGTTACTTCTGATGTGCTGTGAATCAGGAAGGATGAGAGACATCCTGTGGGAATACTAATTATCAGGGGTTTCTCTCCCAGTAACTGAAACATATCCCAATAGCTCCCATAAACCCCCAAATGCAACACCCATACAGGAATCCCATTTCCTGGGGAGAAGAGGCTAAACTGTATAGTCTAGGTCTGAGCAACCCCAAATGAAACCCCAAGGTTTCAAACCATAGTGCGGATGTGCGGCTTGGGCTCCTCTCTGCAAAAGCCCGTGGTGGCCTGGCCATGCCATGTGATTCTGTAGTTTAAGCTGTGCTGAGATGACTTGGTCTGTCTGATTTTTAATGCAGCCAAAACTTCACAACCCACAAGCTTCGTCTTTAATGATAGTCATTTGTGCTCTTTTTAGAAGAGCCTCTGTCTGTGTGGAGGGTGAGAGGAGAGCAGGAAGTGGAGACAGGACAATTTTGTACACGATTTCCAGTAACTGATGTTTGTGAAGAACATTTTGTTAAGTCCCGTTATCCAAGACAGTAATGGCTCTACAGCCAGAACGGTATGTGGTGTTATCTTTCTGGGTGCATGTGGGGGAAAAGCAAAATAAAGGCTAAAATTATGGGGAAAATGGCTCCCATCTTTTCCCCTGGCTTCCCCAATGTCTTGGAATTGTCAAAAAGTTTTATAGACCCTCAAAGCCTTAAGACTAGCCCAGCTCCAGGCTGGTCTCTTGGTAAGCATACATAATACTCCTGCAGCTCCAAGAGGAAAACACCCGAGGTTTGGGAAAGGTCAGCCAGAAATGACATAACTGCAAATATGAAAGGAAATCAAAGAACTGCAGGGTTCCGCCCAGGAGAGAAGAGAGCATGAGAGGCAGCCGGGCCAGCCAGCACCGAAACAAGATTAACAGGAAGAGACGCCCAGAGAGAAGGATTTTTCCTCTCAAACTTTATGTGTGTGAATTCAGTGCTAACCTTGACCCATGCTCTCTGTTGCCTTGTTTTGAAATGCCCTCCCTTGAACCAATTAGTGATACTGCTCTTCCAGTGCTTCTAAGTTGCATGTCTTTGTGGTGAATTGAGTAATGTTGGATATTTTTCTTAAGGACCTGGATTGACAAGTGACAGGAATGTGTCATTAGCATTGAGGCTCCCTAATTTCAGTTAGAACTTCTGAATGATACTAAGACTAAAATAACAACACTGTTTAGAAAGCGGAAGAGTTTCTGCATTTCCACACGTGAAACCTGTGAAGTGTTGTCATGCAGACAACACGTTAATTCTTTGATGGCATTCCTTTGTTTCTCCCATACTGTGAGTTTCTTTTCCATACTGTAGTCTTCTAGGACTCTTCTCTTACTTTACTGAGAGCAGGAAAGCATTCACAAAAGCATGTAAGTGACTTGGACTTCCAAGTCCTATTTTAAACCAAAAAAAGCGCTTAAGGGCCAGAATTTGAAAGGTATTCAGTTGATAATGACAGAGATAGGTTGAAAATGAGATAAAAGCAAACAACAAAGGAAAGACTTGGTGTCTAGTGTCTTTTGAAATAAACAGGAATTTAGTGTTTTAGTCTTGCGGAAGATTCAGTGAGGTTCCTAGCACTATCTTTAGGACCCTCAATGGCTTTAAACTGCTGGTGACTTGTAGAGCTATGTAAGCGTTCCAAGCTTTTTGTATTTTCTCCCTTAAGCTTTAACGCAGAGGTAGTCATCTTGCCTAACTCAACGTGTATGTCAAAACATCCTACGTCAGGAGAGCCACTGCTGTGCTGTGGGCTGTGGTGGTTGTGCAGGCAACACAATGGCACAGGCACCCTGAGCTCCTGGTTAGCCCATACTTGGCACAAGGATGCCCAGCAGTCCTGCCTCCAGTGCTGTCGTTTGTTGGGGACACATTACGGGTCGAGGAGGGGAGTGTGTCCTGCCCTGTGTGTGTGTGATATGTGGGTTGGGAGGTAGTGGGGACCACTAAGTAGCCACTCCGCATTTCCCAAAGCAAGGAGAGAAAAGGTGCAGCCTCTACCCAAACCCTATCGCTGAGCAAACATCCACTCTATTGTGAACGCTATTGGTAAGTAGAAAGTTGTTAGTTTACTGAAGGTTTTTTCCCCATCAGTTAGTGGGGAGTGTAGCTTGGACCAACTTTGTCAAGCCTTTAATCTGAGGAGACTTTTTGTTGCTGAACTGCCTCTGCATATGAAATGTATTTGGTTGCCAGCTCACACTCCCTGACCCATTTCCAAAGCTATTTCATTTGACTGTGTTGGGTGATCTTTCTGAAATTATTTCTTGATTTTTATCTGAAATCCATTGATAATGGTTATTTAAGCTTGTTCTGTGCTAGCTGGTTGTTTTAATTTCAGGGAGTACATTGAGGAGTTTAAGTATGTGTTAGTTATCACATTGATGGATCAGCCAAGCAAGGAGCATTTGGAAATTCACATATTCCTTTTCATTGACCTATGATATTTGAAAGATAAGCCTCTTGCATGCCGTTAGCAGTTTGAACATCTATAAACATTTCTCAGTATGCTTAGATTTTGGTTTGGAATAGTTTGAGTATGTACTTGTAGATTTTCCCTTTAATCCATCCAAGAATATTAATTGCCCATTTGCTTTGCTGTTTGCCATTTATTTAATACTTTTCCTTTAGAGTAGCATTGGTTTAGTTTGCGCTGAATCAAGTACACTGGTTGAAGCCTATAAGATCTAGTGCACTGAAAACTCACCTGAAAGCTGTGAACTATTGTGGTCTGTGACAGACACAGACATGATTTATATCCTGGGTCAGATTATGCCGATTATTATGAATGTGGTAAGATTTACATAGTATTGGTACAATATGATATTAAAATTGTAATGCTTGCATTTTATTAATGGCAGAGCTTGGTGCATTTCAGAGGTGATTTTGTGTAGCCTCTCAAATAAGTGAATTATTATTCACGGTTTTGTGCTGCTAAACAGTTAAATTGCTTGTCAGAATTGAGCTGCAATGCATTTGAAAGTCTCCAAAGGGGTAGTGAGCCTGTTCTATTGCTGGCCCATGTTCACCTCAGATTTGGGCTAATCATCCCAGATTCATCTCTGGGATCGTGCAGTGGAGGCACGGAGCCTATCCTGGGAGCACACCTGCCTCTTGAATCCCATGCATGTCTTCGCGGCTGGATGACAAACCCTTTGGGCTCCAGCGAGACGAGGGGGGAGCATCTGTTGCAAGCTGCTTTGACTCACTATCATTGCACATATCGGTCCCAGATCTTACCCTGTTGAGTTTGGATGCACGATCAAACTTTAAGTATTTGTGGAGGACAGAAATGGGTTGAAGGGTTGTGGTCTGGTGTGACAAGTGTTCAGCTAGAGAGCTTCAGTGCAAGCTTCACATGCAAGTCCTGTAGTCTGTTATCATACGGTGAATCGGCACGTAAACCACCTCAGTTTTGGTTTGTGCAGTTCCACTAGCTAAAGCTGAGGATGTGAATTGACAGACTAGGCATCTGTCTGCCACTTTGACATACGGCACGTTGTCTTTTCTCTATACCTCATAAAAATAAAATTAAGTTGGTAGGCCTCATGCTCTACTTCTACTAAGGCAACCTCATTGATGCCAATTGTGCCAACTTTGGTGCGAAATAATACCCAGTGGAAGTGCAAACAGCATCAAAACGTTGCTTCTGAGGCTACTTGGGATTGATACAGAGTCTCAAAGCAAACGAGGAAAAGAAAAAAGTAACTGTGATAAGATTCACAAAAGCTAGATGTGGAAAAACTTTGGTGTCTGATGATCCTTTGACAGAGCCTTTGCTTTCAGTATGTATGATTTTTCCACTGTGTCACCCCAACTTCTTTCAGATGTAACTCTGTTAAAGCCAGTTGAAACTGGTTAAAATTTGGTAATCTGATAATGCATGAAAATGCATGGTCCAAGGAGATCTCTTCAACCTTTAACTTAGGTGATCCAGATGTGGAATCAATAGAATGACATTTACACCCTCTCCAGGAGCGTTGTAAGGCTTAATTCACTGAAGTGTGCAAATCACTTTGTGATCCTTGGATAAAAAAATAAAATGCAAGAGCACAGAGCTGTAGTAGTGGTAAAGAATATCCTTCTCTTTAAAACTTGGCAAGCATGTAACGTCTCTTCTGCGCTACCTCTCTAGATTCCCAGTATCTGTACTAGGTGTTAGATCTGGTCCTTAGGCAGAGAATTAATCTGGATTCTTCTTACAAAACGCATCTCAAGTGAAACTTTTGCCCATATTTTTCCCAGAAGATTCTTCTCTTTCAGTCCAGAATTTTATCAGCAATTCTTATGCTAACAGGGGTCAGGAGATGAGATGTTTCTCACGTTACACTTGAAGCTTCTCATGAATAATGGCCTGTATCACCTCTATTGTCTGTCCAAAATATAAGCAACCAGACATAAGGCCAGAGGAGAAATTTAAAGAGTGCTGAATAAGCCAGCAGGACAGACCAAGAACTAAAATAGTCAGAGAGTGAAACAAATACAAGGTAGAGCAGATGGTTATTTGGGGAAATATCTGAGCAGATTAACTACTAGGCAGCTAGAGAATGAGTCAGTCCCTAGTTAAAAAGTACGCTGAAATCTTCAGAGTGAGCTTAACAGAAGCACAGATGAAGATCACTGTAGCCAAAATAAATTAGAGGTCATTATTCCCTAGTGAATTTTCTTAAGTGTTAAGTAGAGCACATCAGGCTTTTCACAGAAATCTGAAGGGGGTTGCCATACTTAAGACTATCACTTGCTTCTGCGTAAGGGCAATCTGTCCATTTTGAAGCACTTTTTTTCCATCAGTATTGTCCTTCTCTTCTTTCTCAAATTAATTTCTTTGCCTTTTTTGTTCTCTCATATATATGTGTGTATTGTGTATGGAAAATAAATAGCTGCAGCTTGAGCAGGATGGTAATCCCAAAATAGGTGGCATTGGAAATTGCCATCATGGAAATTTTAGTTCCCCCCTAGCCCTCCAACCTTTTTGTTTTTCTTCAGTAAGACTGCAGCTGCCATCTGATTTGTATTTATATATGCTCTTTATAGATATTAATGCAATAACAGATTAAACCTAAAGTAGCTGTTATTACACAGAGAAATCTCGGGGTCTGATCTTGCAAACACTAATGCCTCTGAATAACTTTAATCTTGTGCATTGTATATTTGAATTTAATGGGGACTCTTACATGCCAAAGTTTCTCACATATGCGAATGTTTGCTGCAACTTCAGACTTTCCCCATATGTTGATGTCAATTTGTTTTTGCAACCTCAATACGGTTTAGAAACCTAAGTCTCTGATCACGGTTTGTATACTTTTTTTTCAGTTCTTCAGGCTTCATTGTACCAGATATTCAATTGAAAAAGTGGGCCAAAACCTTACTTCTGTTAGTGAAACCACCTACTTACACCAGGCTGGACTTGGCTTACTAGGGGTTCTTCAGGCGTTTTTGAGGCCTGAGCAAGCTCGTAGGTAACATGAGTTACAGAGTGGTAACGCTGTTTTTACGGTATCATCTTCTCACCACACATTCTGAAGGTGAATTCCTAAAAGAAAATGGATAGTAAAACTTGGAAAATCGTATGATAGCCCTGTAACCAGTTTTAATGCTTGTATAAATAGCTGAAAGTGTCCAGGAGACAAGACAGTGGAGTTATATCAAACTTCTCTAGTGCAGTTGGGCTCTGATCTCTGTATAAGGGCTCAAGGTAAACTGAAGAGTTCGGGCTCACTGTGTTTGTTCCGTAGGGTCATCTTTTCTGTGTAGGGGCTTAGATGCCAAAAACTGTTTAGAGAATATTATTCTTATCAGATTTCCACTAGAATATAAAGTTCTGATAAATCCACTTCAGACCATATCTGGTTGGTCTCGGAATACTTTGAGGGGAACCAAAAATCTGTTTCTCTTGAACTTCAATACACAGGTATTTAAACTCATGCACATCCTCCAGCGAGCCAAAGCAGTATATAATCCTTTTATTCTGCCTTTGAACATATGGATCGTACTCTCAGTGCATGGTCAGCCTGTTGTATTCTGCTGCAGAAGGCTGCCGAGTCAAAACACCAGTGATTAGTTTTGAGTTCAATAATAATGGTAATTTTACAGGCTAATGTAAGGGTAATAAAGTCTTCCATAAGGCAACTACTGTGACTGTCAGGAAAGTTTTATTTCTCTGGGTTCAACAGTTTACATGTGACTAATGTCCTCCTGGAGAAGAGGTGACTTCTCTTTAAAACATGCAGCAGCTGACTTATAAGAGCACTGATATGTCTGTGTTTGCAGTTAAGGCTCACTAATCATTGGCATAAATCTGGTAAGCATCTGATAGTACCTCAAATTATCCCGCTTCTCAGCTTCTGAGTGAATAAGACTTATTTCTTAGCCCAGAGAAATGTAAGCAGATTTTTTTTTTTCTTTTCTATATCCTGGCATTATTTGAGATTAAGCTTCTTTTTTTGTAAGAGTTATCTCCATATCTGTCAAGATCAAATGTATATGTGTGTAAGTATGTATATGAGCGTAATAGAGGCAAAGAACAGTAAGAAGGTGAGAATTAAGGTAACAGACACAAGCAAATGATTAGGCGCTTGAAATTAAGAAGAGATTTGCTTAAGTAGCCTAAATAACATTGTCCCTAACGTCTTTCTCACAAGTTTCCACTCCTGAGATATTAGAGGTATGCACGAGACGTATCAGTCTGTATGTCAGGAAGTCGTGTGGGACAGTTGAGATACTGGCCATGGCTTTTGAAATGTGTTATTTTCAAATGACATAGGATATTCAAGGATATTTTGTCAGTTTAGGCTGCTACATCCCTGTACAAAATCCCAGTGTCAGTCATAGAAGGGCTAGACAGTTTGGAGAGGATTAATCTTGTGTAATTTTAAATGTGTAAAAATTAGTAGCTTAGGGCTACTAATTTTTTTTTTTTTGTGGTGGTTTGTTTGTTTTTTTTTGTTTTGTTTTGTTTTTTTTTTGTTTGTTTTTGTTTTTTTTTTTAATAGAGTATATTTACTGGCTATTTCTGATAGCATCTGTAGGCACCTACACCACTCCTGAAAGAAAAAAAGCAAAAAAAAGCCCACCAGTTCTTTAAAAGTAAGTTGGCCCTACTGAATTATTGGTGTTAATTAAATGACTGAGAAAACACCCCTGATGAGGGAACAAGAGCTAATTGCTTCTGCCTGGGTGACGATGGACTGTTTTCTGCTCCTTTCTGAGCTGGGTGGGACTGATGAGTGCATAGGGTGGTTCTTCTTGCTCTCTGCTATGGAGCAGCCTCCAAATTTCACTGACATGTGGAGCAGCTGCAAGTCCTGTTATGGTTTAGTCTTCCACCTTCTGTGCTGCACCTCCAAGGTTATATCTCCAGGAGGCCCAGTGGAAAAACCAGTCCACTGGAGAGCTGTTCTCACCAAGCCCCATGGTAGAGATCCCAGCAGGGAGATCCAGAGAAGTCAATTAATAAACTCCTTTCTGAGCCCACTCCCTCTGTGTGTGGTGTTCTCCTGTTTCAGATGGGCCTGAGGACCAGAGCTTGTCCTCAGAACACCACATGTACTAGAAGCTGCATTTTTGTATAAATTGGGAACAGAACTGGCCACCAGAGACTGAAAATCTGGCAGGCAGAGCTGATTAGACATGCTCAGAAGAGCTTGCAGTTTCACTGCCGCGCGCCCTTTGGGCTTGCAGTGAAAAACAAGGCTGAGCACTGCCAATATTTGTATATGTGATTCTATTGTTTTATCTGAGGATGAGATCAGTAGGTGGAGAGAGCCTGGAACAAAACTAAAGTCCTCTTTTTTATTCCATGGCATTGGGAGGAATGTGAAGCTGGGATGACCCCCCCACCCTACCCCACCCCACCCTGATCTTCATGAGTCCTAAACCAATGCTTCTCAACCTTTTTTCATTCCAGTGGCAACGTGATGTCCTTTCAAAAGGACCCCGTGCCTCTGTCTCATTTAGGTGCCCAGGAAATGTAGAATTGTCCTGGTATACATCCCTGCCTCTTTTGGAAGTCCCCCCCCTTACTTGAGAACTGAAACCATGTCTGACGTCCTCCAGCCCTGTCATCCTATACATGTCCTCAGAATATTTTAGCACCTAGATGATCTTTAAAGGTCCCTTCCAACCCAAACCATTCTTTGATTCTATGATCTTACCTTCAGGTTTTCCTTTAATTTTCTTACCTACCTTTTAATAATATTGCGTTGTCATATAATAATTTGTAAAATGCAGCTACTGAACTATACCTACTTTTATTTTGATGGAAATGAGTGATTGAAGTGCTATGGTTTTAACGGGGATTTGGAGAAAGCTAAGGATAGGATTCCTAGATAAGGAGGCACAGGGGAGTTTTTATAGGTGGCGGCTGACTAGCAGCATCCTTGTTGAATTGATTATTTTAATGCTGAAACTTAATTGTAGTATTAATCATGGGCTAGAGCACCAGGAGCATTGTGAAGGTGTCTTTTTAGTTACTGTTTCAGTAGGGAGAAGGAAATTGAATCATGACTATTTAAATTATAGAATGGTTTGTGTTGGAAGGGACCTTAAAGACCATCCAGTTCCACCCCCCTGCCCTGGGCAGGGACACCTCCCACCAGCCCAGGTTGCTCCAAGCCCCGTCCAACCTGGCCTTGGACACCTCCAGGGATGGGGCAGCCACAGCTTCTCGGGGCAACCTGCCCCAGGGGCTCACCACCCTCACAGTGAAAAATTTCTTCCTCATATCTAATCTAAATCTCCCCTCTTTCAGTTTGATGCCATTACCCATGTTGTGATCAGTAGGCATTGAACCCAGGCCCTTGGTAGCTGAGTCTCTGTGTTTCTGTAGGTAAGTTTCCAAAAATGCATCCCACCAAGTGGGACGAGGTCTAACTCCCAAAGCTGAGATTTGGTCAGGACTTTGAACAGTCCAGGTGGATATTTTGTGTGCCTGTCTCTACGGCAGCAAGACAGGTAGCTGACTTTTTCTGTTGACAGGGGCTAACAGAGGCTCCACAGCTTTTGTAGACAGATGCATTACTACAAGGCCAGATGCTGCCGTTGCCCCAGCCACCGAACATGACAAACAATTATAGAAGGCTTCTCTTTATCAAATTCATTTGCAGTGGTCACTCCCAAAGCTCCTTTGAGAGAAGTAAGGAAAAGAACCTTGAGAATACCTAGTGAAAGCTTGTCCAAACCCATTAAGGAAAAAGAAAGAGAGAGAAATAAAATATCAGTGTGTAAGTCTGTCTGCTGCTACAGCAGAGGGAAGCAGATGTAAGCAAGCCTGCCCGTGCCTTCTGAAGCTCTGTTAGTTCCTGGAAGGCAGCCAGTGCTGAAATAATGGCTTGAGGCGGCACCCCTTTCTCCCCTCTCCCTGACCTGCTAGCAGACAAGACATTTGTACGTTATTAAGCTGTGGAGCACATACTGTGCTTTGCAACTGGGCAGTGCAGGGTGCTCTTCAGAGCTGTAAATCTCCAGTCACATACTTGCTGTGAGAATCTTGTATAATGTCAAAAATATCCCCCCCCCCAACTCCCGCAATCTGCCTGGGCTTAAAGACACCTCCCTGTGTATCGCTGCTGACAGACACACAAGAACTAGTTGGGGTTGTTGTCGATGTAACGTGTCCTGTAAGTCAGGAGAGGTGATCTGGGCTGCCTTCTAGCCTGAGTGGCTCTTGTACCGTGGAGGTCACCGAGGTGTGTGTGCTGCAACTGGGCTCTTGAAACCTGCTCTTCTGAAACGCAGTGGGATCCCGAGACACCTATGGGTGTGCACATTGATGTGCTCTATAGAGAAAGAGCAGTCACATGCACTATAAATACTTTGCATTTGGCTTGCTAGACAGTTTCCTTTCGGTTTTACAGGTTTCTCATCCTGAATTTCTTTTTTTTGTATCTCTTTAGCCTGCATTCAACTCTCATGTTTTATTTGTAAATGAATTGTCTTTGCTTCTACATGATTTATTTATTTATTGTTCTTTGTCTGCCAGTGAGCGGGCATCGCTCACTGTGCTTTAGTTGCAATTAGTTTGCAAGTCAGCTCGTGGGCATTGTCCCAGTTCACTTATTGCCATGGTGTTTTCATCTGCCCTCCTTGCCTCGCAAGCTCACCGACTGTGTCTGTCTCCCTCTGTGGCGTGGATGGGTGCATTCAGACACTGCATTAACAAGGCTTTTTTTTGAGGTGCTGCTGAAATTTGGAATTGCTGAAATTATGTCATAAAAGATGCTAAGAGGCAAAGCCAGAAATGATCCTTTAAAAGCACTCTGATATTTGAAAGGATTGATGAAGTGAACCTTAAAAACCTCCCATGTTTTCTGTTGTTCTATTTCTTTTCTCCCGTAAAGATTTCTTTTCCCTTTCTGAAGACTTCCAGAGTACACAAACTCACTGAAAGTCTATTGCTCCCAAAAGAAGGTCTTGTTGTAGGTTTTAACCTGGGTACATTTCCTATCACAGTTGCAGCTTCTTTCCTTTGAGGTAAAGCCAAAGCTGCCGAGATAAGTGTCAGCGCTGGAGACTGAAGGCTTCATCTGATCCAGAGGAAGGGGTTAACGTTGGCAGGGGCAGTTTGTGTCCAGTTGCCTGTCCAAGGCAACACAACGGGATCATTTCTGTAGGCAAGATGCGTCTCTCATCGCCTGTGACCCACCCTTGTCTCCTGGGAGGTCCTCCAAATCACTCCTGCCTCCTAAGCTGCTCGGCAGCCGCAAGGTGGTGAAGCCTTTTGGTTCGAGCTCTTATTTCCCCGCGTGACCCAGAAATGAGAGACGCTGTAGCTTTTTAGGAAATGCGCAGCTGCGTAATATTCAAAGACAGGGTATTTTATAAGTCAGGCATTTTAAAGCCAAAAAGCTACCGTTTAAAAGAAAAGACAATTCGGAATTAAATCCCTTTAATAAATGCGATGTTCTGGCTAATTGCAGTTTTCTCTTTCCTGTAGTGTTCGGCTTCTCCGAACAATACCCACAACATTTGCAGTAAAGGAATTGAAATGTGCTTGGCAGTTCCATTTTGCAAAGCCTCGATAATTTTTGTCATCGATCCAAAATCTTATGCCAGTTCACTGATGTGAGGTCACTCTAATTTCATCCCATGGTTGCTGGTAGACTTTTTTGTCCCGGCTGCCCTCACCCCCTGCCCAGCTCTCTCCCCCACCTCGTTTTGTTGGAGGTTAATCACTGCGTGAGGTAACTCCATCCTTGGCGTGTTCTGTGAGCTGGAAATTTTGTCGCTAATTACTGCCTTCGCACCGGAGAAGGAGTCTGCAGAGTCCTGCCCTGTGAGTGACTGCTCTCCTCCATGGCTCGGATTGCATCGAGGACGTTTCTGGCTAACAGGAGGCTGGTGGGGGTTGACCGGTCTGAGCCTGGAAGAAAAATGGACTCCTCTCTATAACTTAAAGTGTCTACCTAGAAAACACTTAGCGTTCCATGTGTGTGGCAGCAGAAGGGAAAATACCTGTCTGGAAGGGAGACTGTCCTGCTTTTAAACAAAAAAAGCCTATGTGATTTTTGCTTTGAGCACTTGGTTCTTGGGGTGAGACAGGGATGTAGAACCGAGGCTTGTACAGAGTGGCTTAAACATCCCCCAAAATCTTGCTAGGAGGATGAAATTTTCTTTTCTTTTCCCTTTCTGGTCACGTTTTACCACTGGAGTTACTCAGCGAATTAATAGGTATAGAAATGCAAAGCTCTTTTCTTATTACACGCCATCGATCTGATTGCAGTGTCATTAATTGAAAGACTCGGGAAATGTGATGGATGGTTCAGTTCAGGATTCCACATTCGTTTTGGCATAGCCCTGCAGGAGAAAAGCTGCATGAAGCTGATTGAAGGGCTCTTTTTGTCTGACATGAATTATTCTTTCATTGTCAAACCTTGTAACAGCATTCAGACATAGGGAGATTTACAATGTGAAATCCTAAATGGGGTCTATTCTTAAAATAAAATTAGAAAAAAAAAACCCGAGAGCTTTATCTTGCAACGTTGAAAATAGCTACGTTTAAAAAAAACGCACAACTATTTCTACAAATTAAATCTCTTCTGCAAAACCCAAGGGGCTGATGTTTCTCACTTAATTTTAAATTATTCCAATGGTAAGGCCTTAAATGAAAAAACAATTGCTTTAATCACGTAACTGTTGTCAACATTTTTATTACATTCAAATATATCTGTTTGTATGAGAGGGTTTGTTTGTTCTTTCCACTGCTGTCATTTACCTAGCAGACACTAGCTTGTCCATTAATCTGTGAATCCTGCTTGTCCTGTAAAAGGAGACAAGTTTTTTTTCTTTCTTTGGGGAAAACCTAGGCGGACATTGTTTAAACACTTGTTTTTAAGGAAATCATTCTGCATTTTGGAAAACATAAAAATGGATCAGTGTTGTGTGCTGACAAGATTCCGTCTCTTTCCAGCTTGTGTCTCAAGGCAAATCTTATCAAATAGCTCTGTGGTTTTCATTTTTCACTGTTGATCCTGGGCAGTTCTGTTGTTAAATTCCTGTTACTCTTTTGTCTGTTTGAAAATCTGTGCCGTGCTCCGAGAATTGTGTGCAGTGTTATGAAATGTAACAATTAAAACGTAGCAGAAAGGTGCACATCAGCTTTGCTTTACACATATCGTTTACAAAGTTGATGAAGAGTTTTGAATGCAAAGTAGCCACCCAACTTGTAGTCTCATTTAAAAATAAAATACTGAAATAACATTATACGAGATCTGAATCGATGTCATGCCTATTACAAATGCTGGAGCTGGTAGAATAGCTAGATTACACAGAGCAGACAGATTAGATGAAGAAGAGCATTCGATTACATTACATCTGATTAGTGGTGTCTATTCATCTGTTTTTTTTTTTTTTTTTAAAGAAAGCTGACTTACTGTATCGGGATGTGGTATGTTTGAAGGAACGACAGTGTCAGGACTCGGACTAGGAGCTAGAAGAATTGGATATAAAATAGAGTAGTAAAAATATCCAGCTGTCTGGTTGAAGTGCCTTCCTCCCTTAGCTACCTTACCGTCTGACAGACCTGCGTGCCCAAGTGGTGTTAGTAGATAGATAGCCACGAGAATGATTACTGTCCTTACTATTCTATTTAACTACTTTTCAACCCCAGATAAGTATCAAGCGATTAGTTTCTGTTTGAACTCCTAAACAAATGCCCCTTTTCACCTGAGATGTACATTTGCAGGCAACAGACTGGCCCGATAAAAGAGATGAGTAATTCACATTAAAGTGGGAAACAGCCTTTTCAGGCACCAAGAAATAAAACGCCTTGATGGGAAATGTTGTTCTCATCCCCCGCCCCTCCCCCTGCCTATTCTGCATGTAATACCCTCGCGTACGTATATTTTAAGGTCTCATTGTTCGGCGAAGGGCGAGATTATTTTGTAGTTTTTGTTACGCTTTTGTCTGCCTGGCAGGACCGCTGGCAAAGGGACGGCGAGCGTGGTTGTTTCTGGCGGAGTTGCAGAGCCGGCCGCTGCTGCCCGTGTTGTGCTGGTCCTCTATGCCGTGTCTTTCTTTCAGAGAGCAAAGAGCCTGCGATAAACTCTGCGCTTGGCATATTGGAAATCTTCCGTCTCCATAGCGCCTGCAATTCCCAACAGCTAAGTTTTGAAATGAAACTGCATGGCGGGTCAGCACAACACCCATTTAGCACCGTTTCTTTTAAAGCCCGTTATTGCTTTATTTTACGCTGTACAGTCAGCTCTGGGACGCTTGCACTCAGGGCTTCTCCGGGCAAAGACATTGTTTTACTGCAGCTTTTCTTTAATCTTGCTTCATTGTGAGCACCTTCTATGTTGTTAGCAGTGGCCGGCTGTAATCTTCTAGCCACTAGCCTGTTCTTAAAAGGTGAGGGAGCTGGGGAGTTATTTCTGTAAGGAGGTATTTCTGTTGTTTTAAATGTAAGATTTATTTATTTTTTCTTTATGCCGTCTACAGCTAAATAAACTTGCCAGTTTCTCGGAGCCCAAAATTGGGAAGAATGTTTTTCCTTTGGTGTCACTAATTAGCCTCCCATGGAAGCCGATATAAGTAGAAAGAGAGCTAACGGTAGAGGGTTATGCAGCGTGCATCCTTGAAGGACTCTGTGAGCATATTGTACGTGAGGAAAAAATGCTTACTTCTCAGCAACAAACTCTTTCTGTCAAACTGCTTAATTTTCGGAGTTCCCTGCACTTTGAAACGCGGGGTATAATTTCTGCAAATTAAATTACAGTCTGGAGCCGTAGTCGCTCTTATCAAATCTGTGTAAATAACATTGTCCACAGACTGTGTTGTCACCTTTGAAATGCTCTCTGCTCATGGATAGCGACCTAGCTCTGTCTTTTCTTGTGGTGGAGTCAGGGTGGTGCTGGATTTTGGACCTTTTTCATTTTATTCTTTTTGATTTTGTTCAGGGCTTTTTTTTTTTTTTTAAGTCCATTTTGACTGTGACAGTTTTTCAAAGGTAAGGCTTATTTTTTGAGGTTAAGAAGAAGGAGAGAGTAAAAGGTACCGTATCTTTCTTCTTAATTTTTTGGCTTAAGTCTAAAACATCTGAAAAAACACCCTTAAAATGATCTTAAAAGTAACAGTCGCTTAATTAAAAAAAATAGGAACAGATTTAGCTTACCCTCTTTATGGACTTAACTTCAGGAAATTAGGCATCCTCTCTGTCTCCTCTGGAATAATCAGTTTCTTATCTAATATATACAAAATGACCAAATACATCTACATCATTTGCATTTTTAACTCAGGAACAATTGATCAAAAAATGGAAGCACTGCTACAGATCAGAAAATCTTTTAGTTTAAAGCCTTTAAGTCACCATTTATTTCCATCTAGTTAAGCTTAATTTCCTTTTATTGCATTGCTCAAATGAAAATATACAATGCCATGTCTAATTGTGTTACTATTCACATTAATAACCTGTAACTTTACATAACAATGAGCAAGAAGCATCGAAAAGGCAGAAACAGATGCAATTATTTGTTGCTAGCTAAGTTACTGTACGTGACCCAGGTGCTGTAGTACTATTTGCATGTGTTTCTCACCTTTGTTCACCCAGACACATGGGGATCTCAAGCTATTGCTGACTAATTGATAGTTGTAGTAACTGCTATAGGCTCCTTAGATTAGAAATGCATGCAGACGTGTGTCTTGATTCAAACATTAAGGAACACACACTCTCACTTACTTACATGGGCAGAAAGTCTTCATACTATTAGAGGTGTGTGATGGAGATAGCAGGACATAAAACAGAAGAGAGAGAGACACAGAGAGAGAGAGAGAGACAGAGACAGAGAGATGGCATGCAGCATATATACCCCTACAAATAGTTCTAAAATGCGTTTGCAAATGCAGAAGTCTTCAGAACCATCCAACAGTTCAGCACACCCTTTTTATCTCTTCTCTGCGGGACGTCTCCATCCAGATTACTCGAAAAAAGCGGAAAAGGTGAGAGCTCTGCCATCTTAGCTCTGAATTCATCTGATTTCCTTTTTTTTTTTTATCCCCCCTCTCCCTTGTATTCCTCATGCCATTGTCCATTCTTATGATGGCAGCCGCCCTTGCTCTTGAATGCAAGTGTCACAGCGGGAGCAAAAAGGGTTCAGGGCTGCATTGTCAAAGCCATGGTTGCCTATTGTTTCTTAGCCTTTCACTGCTCTGCTTTTCCGAGCCTCTTTCCCTATCAGTGGCCCCTGTCAAGGGGAGGAGTAGGGAGAAAATTGCAAGAGTTAGTCGTCCTTTTTATTGCACACTGTTATGATAAACAGCCCAGCAATACATCCCACAAAATTAGGAATTATAACGACGGGACGGGGGAAAAATTCTTTGTAGGTTTGCGTTTGTCGCTGCCCTTATGTCAAAAGCTTGGTTTCTTAGGAAAGACTTTTGTATTGGTGTTTTGCCCAGCAAAAAAATAGAGACAGCTGCAAAGTGAGCAGTGAGCTATTTAGCCACAAGGTAAAAATTTCCTGTTGCTATTTGGATACTGATGCTTTTCAATTTTAAGGTGGGGGGGGGGAGGAAGCATGACTGAAAGCATTTCTCTAGCTGTCCATTCATCCATCCATCCATCTATATTTTATGTTTTAAAGCAATTGAAAATGATTTTTAAAAAGGCCAGGGAGACTGTTTGCAACTTGGTTTTATTTCAAAATATCTCAGTGTAGAATGAGGTTTGTGTTTCAGATGATTGAATCTTGTACTGGGAAATGAAGGGGGAATGACTGTCCTGCTCGTGCCAGAAAGTGCTGCTTTGTCAGGTCATCTAAAAGTGAAATCTGGTCACAATTTCTTCCTTTCATGGGGGGCAAAAATGTATACAGGACTTTACTTGTCATTTAAGTATGTGTTTGATTGTCTTGTGCGAACAGGCCAGCTTTTCCGGTGTTCAAAACTTTAGGGAGGTTACAAAGTCATGGCCTCAAAAGTTTTTTGTTTTACTGCGTTTGATATGAAATTGTTTAGAAAAAGTAATTATTTCTAAAATATGGCTTCCGAGAAGAGTACAAGCATATTTACATATTCAAGTTGTAAATAATCTAGTAATTTCAGTAATTTTTTTGTCTTAGAAATCTAACACAGTAAAAGAGAAGCAAATGCATTTTGGTTTATGCTTTTAACTGTTTTTGTAAATACCAGCATCTTCTCAACCCTTCAATTTATACTTACTCTCCTAACTGTACAGTATATTTAGCAGTTTGCGGATTTTATTTTTAAAAGTCTATTATAACATTATTTTGCCTGATCAGAAATTATGAAAAGAAAACACTCCAGACCGTTCAAATGTGTGCTTCTCGAGTCTGAATATCTAAGTCATTGCAAATATCTAGTGCTATTTTATCATGTCTAATAATAACAGGCAGAGTGCTTTCACAGATGTAAATGTGGTTTAAGTCTTAAAGAAGCTTGCAGAGAAATACTCCTTGAACTGCTGAATAGTTAGGCTCCTGCTTTGGTTATGTTTAAGAATATCTAGTTGTCCGAGTCTCCCAAATGATAAATGTTTGTTATGAATTTACTTTGAAAGAAACGGGAAAAGATATTTCACCTGAACTCACTTTTAACTCTCAGAACACTGAAATGTAAGTGATTTGATGAACAAAGTCTCTTAGTCCGTCCTACAGACAACTTGCTTTGCCTTTTATTCTCCACATTAGTCTTTTTTACACATATATATTGTCTTGCATCGCCAGGTTCTAGGTCAAGTATGTGTCTGTTTGGAATATCTTTACAATTGAAACTTTTTGAAGAAATGATGAAAGAACTCTGGCCTTGGTTTAAATCAAACTCTGAATGCAGCCGAGGCCACCCTGGGAGCACAATGTTTAATTTCCATTCGACATCTGCCTTATATTTACCATTGCAGACCGGTGTCTGTGTGGAAGGAGCACTTATCGTTGATAAAAGTTTGGTATCTCTTTTGTCAGAGGTTGTCATTTCTGTTCTCTCAATCTGGACTGTCATTTTGTAAAATCTTTTGTCATTGGAGCTGAATGGAAAACCTGGAATGTGTAAGAGAGTAAAGAAATGGGGAAGAGGATTCAAATGTGTAGAGCAATTCCGGTCTCTTGACTCTCTGAGGCAGATGGTGCCTAATCCTGATTTTCCTTACTCCAGTGGAAATACCGAGCTGTCCCACCGAAACCACCCCTGAATACTGATGCAGCAGCAGAATCAGGCCTGGCTCATTTCTTTGCTTTTTGAGACTGAGGGCTTATCTTGCAGTGCTTTATGCATGCAAAGCTCTCATTTTACACTTCTGATGATAGATGCCCACTGAGTGACTTCATGCTGATTGCAAACACACGGGGGTAAATCCTGAGTTTCAGTCATTACTCCGGACTCCCGCTTGTAGAAGTGAGATCAGTCTGACCTTCCAGAATCTAGGAATAAATATTTGAGTAACTTCGTGTGTTTTCTTTAGGTAGGTCTGGGTAGGGAAATATTATCCTCTCCAAAGAACTGGGGTGGAATTTTGCATGTCTGGACATTCCAGAGTGTCGGTGGGAATGTGGTGGTGGCGGCTGAGATGTTAGGTTTACCTGGGAGGAAAAAAGTTTAATTGGAGCAAAGGCAGCATCATTTGGCCCCACAGATGTATTTTGCTGCAAAAAGGGTGATTCAGCAGGATTGACTGGAGAACTGTTACAGCCTTGGGATTGAGAGAGAACTGTTTCGGGTGGTGAAGGGAAAACTTCGCTCTGTGTTTAATTTTTAAAATTAATTTTATCTCCTTATTTATCGAGACAAGTTGGGTTCGTGTTGCTTTTAATATTAGGGAAAAAAAGCGCCTTTTTTGCCCCAGATCCATTCTGTAAACTGAGGTTGAAGTCCTCTGTGTACAGTGTCAGCTCAAGACCTAGGCACCTATTTAACTTTTTCCTGTGGGATTTCAGTGAAGCACAACCCTTATAGTCCTGTTCTATATAGGAATGAATTTCTCTCTTTTTCTTTTTTTCCCCCTATAGGAGTAACTTGATGACTTCAGTGGGAATTGCTCATAAACAAGAAAAAGGCAAGGTCATCAGGATGCTTCTGAAGGCAAGAGTCAGGGCCAGATGTCTCCATGAAAGACCTACTCAAGACCCAAGAAGAGGATCTCACCTACTGCCTCTTCTCTGGAGACTCCATCCTGCATTGAGGTTCAGGCAAGTATTGTTTTCCCCTGGTTGGAGCTTCACTGATGAGTCCTTGGAATTGCTTGTTTCTCACCCATATAAATTTTGTCAGTAAAGTTTTGTAATGAATCAGAGGGCCGTTTCTTGTACTCCAGTGTGTTCTGTCACGCCCTGCCACTGGCCTGTGTGGCATTACACGCTCATGAATATGGTGGGTTTCTATACTCCAAAATGCAAGAAGAGCTACCCTTCGTGAGTTGTATCAGGAAAAGATGAACCACTGGATCATTAACCTTTTACTAATTCCAAATCTGTAGCCTTTTACCACCTGAGAAGCACATAGGTAGAGCAATATTGCTTTAGATCACTGATTAGGTAACCCACTGCATTTACTGGCCTTTTGAGTTTTATAAACCCCCACAACCAAGACATTGCAATGAATTTTGCATCCAGGTAGACTTTGCATGTCACGGGCAGCATCTTCCCCAGGTATTGTCACTGGTTTCCATATGCTTGTTTATAGAATTAGGTATTATTCAATAGGAGCAAAGCGAGTTCAGCTTGACAGGTAGAAAATAGGATGATTACAGCCCTGTTAAAAGGGTAAGCATCTGAAATAAGACATGGAAGAACACATTACCTTCCACTGGGAAAAGCCTTCTTGGAGGGACTCACGTAGCCAGGGGAAGCTGGGAGAGAAGTGTGGAGCGAAAGACTAGTCAGGTGATTATTCTATTAATGGGTAAGATTAGGTTGGTTTTCAGTAAATCAGTGCAAATCTGTGGTTAACTATGTCTGTTGGAAAGATTCTGAATACAGAGAGTGTGAGGGGACAGAGCCTTATCTAAGGAAAACTGCCGCAGCGTTCAACATCAATTGGAGATCTGCTTCAACTGCAGGATGTGAGGCAGACTGAAGTTCTTGTGTAAAACTGTCAGGGACTCTGTCCTGCTTGGTCTGGTCTTCCCTGAGGTTGAGAGAGTTTTGTACGGGCAGATTTCATTCTTCCTTGTTCAAAACATGTGACACAGTTTAACAAAACCAGAACTTTGAAAGCCATTAGTGTGGTAGCACAACAGAAAACTTTCATGTGACAATATTGACAAGAAAGAGAAAAGAGTTTTTAAGTATTTTTTGCCTCGTATGTTCAAATATCAGTTTAATTCAGATTTCAGAACATCACGTCAGCTTTGCAGGATATCACTTTGCCACAAGGTGATTTCGGTAGGAAAATTATTTGCGGTATAACCTGAGTTTTGTATATATGCTTGAAATCTACTCAGCTGCTTACTCCAGCCTCTGTGTGGAATTCCCACTTTTGTATTATGTGAATACATTTTTCTGAATCAGGGTAGTCAGTGTGGAAATGTGCATGTGCTGAAAGTCATGAACATTATTTTATTTCTTTACATTGACTTTGTGATGAAGGACTTAACTTGGGTGTGAGTTACAGGTTAAAATGGGCAATATACAGATTGTGTTTCCACCTGCCACTTGTTCCTTTGGTTTTTAATGTTTTTTGTCCATGGTTTGAGAAGGGACTCAAGTCTAATGGAAGGCACTTGTCACCTTGTAGGTCCTGGTCTATTTTTTAAGTTGTTACAGAACCTGCACTCAATTCTGTAAGGTTCAGAGGCCTTTTCAAGCTTTTATCAAAGCAAAAATCAAACTCTGCCCTGTTAATAGTTTTCCCATCCTTCACAGGTTTTCATTGTCTTGTCCAGCTTCGTCCTGTATTACTTGGCAAAACGATAAGGGAATGAGATTAAGAGACTACATAATATGTTGAGAAGGTGCAAATAGCTGAGAGGGCACTGAACACAGGTGTCATCTGGCCCAAAGTGCCCAAGGAATGTGCCAATGTTAGGGTTAAGTGCTGAGAGAGCAGTAAGCCAGTTAAGTCATGTTCTTCCTACAGCATTTGTTTCTGGTTATATCGCACTCCATGCTGCTGGTGAGATCTACCTTGATATCCATCTCTGGTTCGTATTGCCACTTGTGCATAGAACATCCTTCCAGTCTTTGCCAAGTTATCATCCTCTCAACATTCAAGTCCTTCCTAAAACCTCCCTTCTTCAGTATTGACCACAGGAAATGATTTATTCTTCTAATATGTCTGCATATTTGTCAAGGCTGTAGATAAATTAGCTGACAGCGGGCACATATCTAAATGAACTGTGTGGTATTTTCACTGTAACCGTGGTTCTTCTTCCCTCATTTATTTAACTTTCTAATTTTGCTTGTTTTGTTGTGAAATAAGCTGATAAACTGCTTGAGTTAGGACATCATGTCAAGTGATTTCATTTATTCTTGTTTATACGTTTTGATTTCTGTATAAATAATAGGTAAGTGGTAAAAAAAAATTAATTCAGGTACAAACTGCAGCTCAGAAAAATGCCTGGTTGGCATTAAGATTCAGCAACACACAGTGGGCAACGGAAATCAAACAGGGGTGATGATTACCAGTGGAGGATTATGTCTTGCTGAAAGCACCAGGGTGGACGAGGGACTGGATAAAGCCCTGAGTAAAAAGCCCTGAGTAACTTGGTTTGATTTCAGAGCTGACCCCGTGTTGAGCCTGAGGTTCGACCTCCTGAGGTCCTTTCCAAAGGGAATTATCCTGTGATTTGGTGGATTTAGGTGGCCTGATGCTGGGAAATTATGACCATCCAAACCTGTTAACTCAGGCTGGTGAAAGGAGCAGGTTTCTGAAGCATAGCTTGTTAAAGAAGCAGACAGTTTTTACCTGTGAGTGCTGAACTTGTATGCAGTGCCACCTCCTCTTTCTACTGGCAGCTGGTTATCGCTGTGTGTGACGTTAGGCAAATCCATTAGAAGCAGCCTCATTTCTGGTATGAGACAGTGATTCAGATTAATACTCACCAAGTGAGCTGGTGCATGCTGGTGTTGCATCTGGGTGGCTCTCCAGCTGCACCCACTGAGGTGAGGCTGAATTGCTGTGGAGGCCTGCTGTTCATTAGGCTCCAGGTTGATGGCTGTGGTAGAGGGGCGACTAGCGATGCTGTCGTGGGCTCTGTTGTGGGAGGCTGGCTGGGGCAGGGCTGTGGAGATACCATAGGTCGAGGCCAAGCCAAGAAGGGGTCAGAACCTTGGGTGGAGTACATATCTGATTTATTTAATTTCTTTTTTCTCTCTGGATAGTATTCTCATCTCTAAAGGTCCTGAAATCTGCCTTGTGTGCAGCTGTCACACTGCCCCTGTTTGCTTATTTGATAAATATGCATCTTTCTATTTGCATACTGTACCTTTTATTGGGATTTTGTTTTCTTTTTAGTTGCTGCTTGTGTTTCCTCTTTGAATTACCAGGCAACATATTAATGTCTGGTAGAACAAATAATCCACCGACCATTAAATGGCTGAGACAATCTCTGTAACAGATGCTATAGGACAAATTGTGGGTTTGTGACTCCTCCAGGAAGAAACTTGCCCAGTCTTTCTCTTACGTGATCTATTTTAACCATACCTACTAAATTCCCCATAGCTGGAGCTGCAGAAGGTATCTTCTGCCTGTACGTCTGGGGCTGGTGGGATACTGCTTTTTTTCCACAGAACATAGTGGCAGAGTCCTCACGGTGCCTACAGGTGACAAGCCTGTGATGGGGAGGAGGAAGGGGTCTCACAACAAGACCGCATCTGTCAGGTTGTCTTTTTTTTTTGAGCTGCAACTGGTTGTATAAATCATGCGACTCAGTCTCTCTTTGATGATTGGCCTATGCTTCTGGAGCAAAGCGTTTGGATATCGCTTTCTGGAGAATTCGGCTGGACGAATCTGGTGTTTCTGATGGAGAGATGGACTTTAGGAAATAGGTCTAGATCATGGAACATTTCTTCATTGTAATGGCTGCCCTTATAATGTAGTTATAGCCATTTTTTTTTTTAAACACCTGAAGAAACTGTGTGAAGGGAGAAATAATTTGCCAGTCCTTAGCAGTATCAGCCCATGATAAAAACTAAGACCTTAAACTAAAGCAAAAGCTGATCGGGAGTTTTTCAATAATACATTTTTCCATTGAAAACTGTAATAGGTTAGTGAGTTAAATCCTGGGAGAGGTTTTTTAAAATACCTTCTTGCAAAGAAAGGGAGAAATAGTTCAGTTTGATAAAGTTGGAAAAACCCCAAGTATTTATGTGTCATTTCACATGAGTTAAGATGGCTACGTAGCTTTGTATACTTTCCGGGATGGACTTAACTATTGTAGGTAAAGTGGGTAAAATGCTATAAAAGGAAATATTGAACGGGGAGAGAGAAAATTGAAGAAATGCCAGCATTAGTTCAAAGGCAGTAATTAATCCAGTATATAGTTTAATTCAGTAGTTAATAAAATCATGCTGTGAGTTTTCAGCAATTAAATATGTACGGACAGTTAATGCATCACATAGCATATACCCCCTTCCTTGAGTGCTGATGAATGAGTGTTCTTTAATGTTTATGTTCCATATATCGGCCTGATAGTTTCAGACATTAAGACAATCTTTTGTTTCTGGGCACACAGATCCCAGTTTTGGAAGTCTCCACCCAGAAGGTGATAGAGAAATCTAAACCTTGGTAAATGATCTTTTTGGCCATCTGCTTCTTACTTGTTTAGAAAGCTGCATTCAGACAAGCAGATCGGACAAGGGGCTCGGTGACAAACCTTCATTGTTCTGAGGTTTAAAATAAACTTGTTGTGGCTAAAGATGACAGTGTTAGTTTCCCAGGATGCATGTTGTCATTTCAGTGCAGTATGCTTTATCAACCAAGCTGTGATTAATTGCAGCAGGGCTGCTTACAATTTGAAACAGACATCAAATGCTAATCTTTCCCTTAATGTACGGATCATATGGGGGCCAACTATGCACACAATTAATCCATAATCCTACAGATACTTCTGCATGCATGTGACTCTGCAGGTGTGAATGGTCCAGTTGGAGTCACTGAAACTACATGTGAGTCAAGTTCTGTAAACACGTGTTTGTGTAACCCACTGGTATGCGCCTGATGGATGTCCCGTTTTACTGGCAGCTTAATAAGTGCTTCTGACCTGTGTCTTGCCCTTTCACGCACTTAAGCAGGCACACAGAAATACTAGTTTGTCTGGCCTGTTGATCAGCCAGCCTCCCCAGGGACCAGATTTTCTGCCTCGTGAACTGAATCTGGCCCCTGAACTCACCAGCTGGCTATTCCACTCGGTGGGTATCTGTAACGTATAGAGAACGAGCTGCAGACGGGTTAATTCGGATGCTCAAAGCAGGACCAGCCTGGCTGATGCAGAGGCTAATTACACCAGGTTAACGTGACGTTATATTTTTTAGGTCCTGGGATGATCTCTCTCCCTGGAGCAGTGCTCAGATATATAGGCATAATAGGTCTTTTGGAGTTAGCTCAGATACATGACACAGTGCTGCTATTGGAGACTTGCTTGAAGTCCCCCAACTCTAGGTCAGACTATAATTACTTGTGTGTTCTGGCCAACACTGTAGTCATTACTGGAAGCTCAACAGAGATGCCCCAGGCCAGTCTCTACTGTTCAGAGAAGGGCATAGTCTGTCGGTCAGTGTGTATTGTGTCCCTTGAGTGCCCAGATCTCAGGGGAACAGGGTCTGTCTTGGCTCTTAGACTTTGACCCTGCAGCTCAGGCTGGAAAGAATTGTTGGTTTAACTTTGGAGGTCCTGGGTGCAGTCCCAGGATGGCTGGACAAGGTAGCTATGACAAACCAGAAAGCTAAAAAGCCCTAGGCTGCACATTTGTAGATAAAAAGCTTATGAACTATTATATAATTTCGTTTCTGTGACATTACAGGCTGACTATAAGAAAAGGTGACTTTCAATGTCTTCATGAACTAATCCACCATAAAGATGGGCATTGATTATGGTGCTAACTGGTTTTATTACAAGCGAAATAGAAACAGTAAACCTAATTCTCACCTCTCACTGTTTTGTCTCTCATCGTAACACCATTTCAATTCAGTGGGATTCTCCACTACAGACTATAAAACAAGGATATTAGAGTGGTTGCAAAGGAACGTATGATATTATGGAAACTGGGTCACAGTGACACACAACTCCCCCGAAGGTTGTAGGGAACTGGAAAATAAATAAAGAATCAAAAAGAGACAGGATAGTTGTGCAAACTGGCATTTGCCTAAGTAGGTTTAAAATCTCTGCTCTTTCAGCAAGCAGGAGTTTTATAAATACATTCTGCATTGTGCTATTATTGAATCCGTCAGTTAAAATGCAGTGCAGGTTTTGCTTTTCAGTTTACATGGCTATGCTTGCAACATGAACTGTTGAACAAAATGCAAGATGCTCAAGTTATGAAATTACTGTAAGTTATGAATCTGTTCTTGATGTCTCCTGGATGGATCTCAGTGAAGTCCAAAGCTTGGTGTGTTTGTCGGGAACTGATTTTGGCTTTAGCAAAGATGGACCGACACTGGCAAGAAGTGCAAACCAAAAGTAAAGAATGGGAAATTTATGTCAAGATCTCTGCAAGGTACAATTTGTTAAGCCATGATGTTTCAATAGGATTGCATAGTTTGTTGCAAAAATTCAGCAGCATTACACCGTAAGAGTGTTGGGCTGGAGCCTCACCCATGGCATGGTTGAAATCGTGGCTGGACACAGCTAACAGGCGGGTTTATGGGGTGATCGAGGAGAATGACTTTACTTTTCATGTGTGTCACTGCTGCCAGTAGGACTGTTCTGGATGAAATAACATGAGATTTAACATCTTTTATATTAGTCAAATCTTGGTTAAATCCAGGCAATCTTTACTAAAAAAAAATATTTCCCTTTTAAGAGTCTTGACTGTGAAGGGTTTAACTTCATGGAAGCTGATTCAACAGCCAGCAAGCTGGTAGGAGTCTTTCAGGGAGCTCCAGTGGATTTTGGATCAACCTCTTCCTAATATATGGATTATCCTATATCTACTTATTTACAATAGGGTTTTCACCCCTCTAAACAAGATGCTGCTGGCTGAAATCAGACACCAAACGGTACAGTAGACAAAGGGAGCTCCCTGTGATAATCTCATTATTTTGAAACGCACTGGACTCTTGGGAATACTTTTCAGTAAACTGATACTGCATTTTGCATCACTGTTATTCAGTGAGCCTGTTTCAGCTATGCCGAGAAAGTCGTCGTCAGTCAACAGCGTTCATTTCCTATTGAGTTTTCCTGGAGAGTTGAGCCACATTTTGGTTTTGTCCTCAAGACCATGCACAGGAAGAGATACAGAAGTACCTCAGCCTGTTCCCTGAGTTAGTCTGGTCCAGACAGATGGTGGTTAATTCACTTAACACTTAACTGAAATGATGAAGGGCTTTCTTATTATTTTATTTAGTTTACAGAATGATCTTACTGCAGATAATCCTCTGAGCTCAGGGATGGTGCTGATTTGAGCAAAAGCCCTTGAGCACCACAAATGTCCCTCCTTCACCTTTATGGTTTCTTCTAATGCTCTTCTGGTCCCCTTTGGCTCAGCAGCTTCCATATTCTTCAGAATTAAGAATTAGCCTTGTTGATTTATTTCCCTATTTTAGTGGCACTGGAGACAGATTAGAGCAGCCTGTTTTAAAAGTCAGAGAAGGAGAAGGAACCTAAAAGCAGAATTCGCTCTTCATCAACTTGCGTATCTCTCCTTTTTTTTCCTGATAACCAGGTTAGCTATAACCATAACAGAAGATATGGATAGACCATAATATTTATAATATGATTTTTATTGGTATTATAGTCCTTATTAAAAAAAATGAAGATTTTGACAAAAGGTCCTAACTAATCGATAACTATGCTATTTTGCAATCATTTGATAGTTTTAAGTAGGATAGAAAAGTGCTCATTATTCTTTGTCCATGATGTCAGTCTTCGTCCGGGGCCTTTGCTCATGTTGCCAAGGCTTGGAATTGAAGCAGCTGAGATCTGGGTGTGGTAGCACTGCAGTGGCTTTGCTCTGGGACCGTAGGCAAATCCCTGAAAGCAGCAATTTGAAAAAGAGATTTAGGAACCTGTTCTGTTCTGGAAAATAACATATGTTTAAGCTTAGATGATGTTATTAATTTAAGGCAATTAAGTCCCACTGCTTTCAAAGTTTTTTACTCTTTGTTGATACCGATCTTAGTAAATTACCACCCAGTCCTGCTTGGTATCTTCTACATGTGTAGTAATAGAAATAAGCCCCAGATATTTGTGGAATGGGTCCCAGGGACTGTGTGATAATTTTGCAGGTGATGCTCATTGCCTGAGCTGTATTTTGTTCAGGCAGAGGTGAAAGGCTAAAGCCTTTGCTGTCACCAGATCCTGCACCTCTGCTCAGTCCTCCTGCACTGTTGCATATTGTACCTGTGTTCATAGGTATACAACCTTCTTTGGCTTTCCCTTGGTTGCTGTTATAGCTGCTACTTCTGGATATTCAACACGCGGCAGACAATTACTTTTTTGTTCTACATAAGCGGGTGTCAAGGAGACACCAGGTTGGGCTGGAAAAATAGCATTGCTCTTTTAGTGGAGAACTCTGAATTGCTAAATCCCTTATCTTTTTAATGCTTTTAAATCTGGTTTGGAGCTCCTCCTGATCAGCTGTTCTTCATCCACAGTGTACTGGGTTGGCAGTAGGCTGAAATTTTGCCTGGCCTCAGGTGCCCAATGTATGTAGGCTCAAAACCCTTGTGGACACTGGCTCAAAATGGCACAACAAACTGCTGCTGGACCCAGTGACCACTGCAGAGCATCCCAGAGGGTCACTCTGACTTCGTTCCAAGAACAAAAATATCAGTGGTGATTTTAAGGACAAAAGGTCACAAAAATTCCCCTGCACAAAGAGTCTAGGAGAAAGGAAAGACCCATATGCCACTGGCACTGCTCACTTCCCATTTTGCTGGTCAGGGCTCAGGTACCTTCAGCTGCAGAAGGTGGAAAGGAGCTGAGAACAGAAGTCCTGAAATAATGTTATTCTCTGCTTCAAAGGCAGAGAGGGAGGGAGAGGTTATCCATTCTGACATGCATCCAAGTTGTCTCTATTTGCGCATATTAAGTGGCTGTATTTGCTATGGTTGTTATTTTAGGTCGGTACTGTCTTTATATATACAATGGTAATTCATATATAAATGGGAAGTATAACAGTATCTGTGGGAATGAGCAGATCCTGGTTCCTGCGGAGCAATAGCAGTCTAACTGTTTGTAGCCCTGACTCCTGCCACATGAAGGGCTCTTACCAGCACTCCTGTGCGTCTCACCCTTATTATATAGCGTATTAGTGATGGTGGAATTGGGCCCACAATATTATGTCACAAAATAGAAAACACACGACCCTACACCAGCTGTAATAGCATAATAGGATAAGTGCGAGGGAGAAACAGCAGGATATAATAGGTACTCAGCTGCTTCAGAGATGGGGCCTCTATATTTGCCTAGATAGAAGAAAGCTGGAAAACTAGGGCAACATAAGAACAGAGTGACAGTGTAAGTGCTCCAGGAGGTGGTTGTGGGTGAATTGAAAATGCAGCAATATGGGATGTTATATAATAAATAATAACAATAATATCTGCGCTTAGTCCTGTTCATCCTGAAATACTTCACCCAGCTGCTTTACAGAGCTTAAAGTAGTGCTGGGGCCTCTTTGGTATTAGCTTTCCTAATTCCTTCTCTTCTCCTGCTCTGTGAAAGCCTCTATGTGGTGTTTTGTGCTTCATTATGTCTGGAGTGTAGAGAAGCATTCTCTACCTGAAAGTCCTGAATCTCAGTTCCTCGTGGGGTAGAGAAATGTGTGTGAATGACCAAGGCCAGCCGTGCTTTGTGATATTTGAAAGTGGAACCGATGGGGAAATGGGAAATCAAATGGGGGAAATCTCAACCCTTCCTGCCTTGCCCTCTTGACAGCAGCACTCCATCATATGCATGCTGTCTCCCACAGCAGGTTTTTTTTGCTGCAGGTTGCAGGAATCTGGCTTTCTGTCTTTGGTTGCTGTGATGGTAGCAGGTCTTTGTGTTGAACTGTATACTCATTCAGGCCAAGACGTGACTTTCTGGCACTCATTAACATATTTAAGATGTGTCTTCTCTGCCACTCTTTGATGTATACTCATCTTTGCTCATGGCTTTCCGGCTTATCTAAGTTACCAATTTTACTTTCAACTTATTTGCTGACTTAGGTTAAGATCCTCCTGCTTAAGTGATGAGTCATTTTTACTTGCATAAAAATTTGCATTTTCTTCCACAGAGGCACTTAGGAACAGGTTCAATGAACGATTTAGATGATTGAGAGGTGCCAGGGAAAGTGGTAATGTGTGCTATTTTGTTACTCTTTGATTCAGATTACTTCTATTCAGTTACTTTCTTAGATGTGGATTGCTGAGTAGTGCCTCCCTCTGCATTGCCTCCCTTTCCTGTATTTCTTGGTTTGAACTGGTTAGAATTCATTCGTGTATTTTGGATTGTGTTTTCCCTCCACTGCTGTGCCATCTAACTATAACATTCACATTACAGTTCCAGGAATTGCCAAGGTGGACCGAACTGTTGAATGTGCATGGAAAGATGCACATAGCAGTCTTTTCTGACAAAAGACAAGGTGTTAAAGGGTAGAAAACGTAACTTCAAAATACTGTGTTCTTTGCAAACATTCTCAACTGGAGCAAGGAGTTTTAGAAGGAAAATCTAGTTAAAAAAATCCCTAAGTATGAAACATAATAAATTTTAGAATTGTTAGAACATTTCCAAGGGGCACGTAATCTTCCCGCAGCTTTGTGAGATTTATTAAGGGAAAATCAATGTTCATTTTTTTTCAATATACAGAGATTGAATTGTGCTGAATTACAGGTGGTCAGACAGATTACTAAGTGAAGAGCTGAGCTTGCATCCCTGAGGGATATAATCTGAATTTGAATCCAAAGTAAGGAGGGGATATTTGTTCTTAGTGTTATCTTTGAGGACAATAGTTAGGATATCACCTGCCAATTCAGAATGAGAGGTTGGAATAAGTGAGCCATTTTGTGTAATGATGGTGCAAAATCATCTGCATGTCAAGTCTGCCATGGAGAAAGAGAAGGACCTGTTGAAATATTAGCTAATAGGAGTTTGATACTTTCTTGAGTAGTTAACTTCAAGTAAATGATTTGATAATAATTGGGTTAAGCCATATAGTAATTCTTCTCACGTAAATCTAGGTTCTTGCTTGGCCTACATTACTGTAATATCAGGGTGTGTCCTATTTTGCTAATATATTCCTCTCGTAGCATCCCAAAGGTGGCATGCAGTGGTGGTGTCCTGTCTTACAAGTGGGAAACTGAGGCACAGAGGGGTGAAGTGACCTGACCCAAGATTAAACAGAGGACGATGGCATTTTAGGGACTTGAATGAGGACCCTTCCAAATTTTAGGCTCAGACTTTCCTTCTGGGACAGTTGTTTCTGCTTGCAACATCTGTATTGTTGGCTGGCTATTGATGGATTATTTGGGTAGAGATGTATTTCTTGTATGCGTATCATGAGTATACGCACACAAATGCACAGACAGCATTTAGAACCTGGAATATGCTTTAATGGTGAGGGGGTGGTTTGGAAGTGGGGTTTGTTATTAAACAGCCTCTTTGCGTGGGCAATATGTATGTGTTTCTAAAAATCCAGTGTCTCCTTGTTCTCCTCCCATTTTAGGTCTCTCTCTCTCAAAAAAAGATGGATAACAAACATCCATATTCAAACCTGCCTTGTGCATGTATCAAGCTTGAAAAGACATTTTGCCGCAGCTGTGGGAACCTCGGGCTGCCAACGCCGATGTGTCACATGACGGGCTTCAATCAGATTTCAGTCTGCAGTGTGCGGAGCGCAGAGCCTGTTTTAACTGCATTTGCACTGATTTGCTTCATAGAGAAGACACTGAGTTATTTAGCATTATTGATTCCTCTTGACTTATTGGGTGCATTAGTTGCCGTTGACCCTGGCACCTTGCTGGAACAGACTGGCGCGTCATGTGACACTGTCTGGCTTTGTCCTTGTTCTGAGTCAATTCCTGTTTTACTCAGCAGATGTCTTTTGTTCCTGACAAAGATTGCTCATCCGATTGTTCCGAGGTTAGCCAGTGTGCCCTGTCCAGCCTGGGGTCTCGGGTCCCAGCCCTTCCTGGGCCAGACTTACCCCCCGCCCCCAGTCTGTCCTGCGGCTGCTGTGAGCACCAGAAGGAGCCTGCTTTGCTTTTACTCTTTTCTCCGTCTCCCCAGGGGACCGGCTGGATTATTTCTGAAGCCGGCTTCTTTCTTTTGTGAAAGTAAGCCAGTGAAAATAGATTTCGTTTTTTTTGGTAGGGTTTTTTGGTATGCACCTGGGCTCCACCTTGACAAAATCAGCATACATCCCTCCTTGCTTTTGAATTGTATCACTAGACAATCTGGCCCACAATGTCTAAAGAGATTTTTTTCATTTGCTGCATGGTAATACATTGCACCGACCTCCTAGAAGGGACGGGGAAAAAGTTAGGGACCATGACAGGGATTTGCCTGGGAGCCTACAGGATTTGGGTGCCTGATCCACTTCTGCCTTATGCCAACATCTGCTGAATTCAGCATTCTTGCTCTTAAAATCAAACGAGATAGATCACTGTAAATCAAAGTGAGAGCCCTCTCTGTCAATGTGACTGCAATTCTTTGGGTGCCTTTGGCACTGGAGTACCTTGCAGGTATGCTGCTATAGTGAGCATTTTGGGATGCTTGAAAAAGCAGGGATGGGGCTACTGCTCAGTGTCCTGGCATGTCAGAGTTGGAAAAATTGGTGTAGGGTGAGGTGATGGACAGCAGAGAGGGAGTGAGAACTCGTTGCAGCCAACCTGCTACCTAAAGAACGACCCATGAGACTGCAGCCTGGGGCAGGAAGAGCTGATAAATTCTTCGTTGTCTACTAATGGCTTTAGAGTTCAAGGTTTTTCCTTGAATTCTAAGATTTCTCGTTGGCTCTAATGGTATATTTTAAGACTTTCACTGCTTGTGGGGTATGTGAAGTCTGGGCCAATCCAGGGATCGGGTTCTTCCCAGCGTCAGGTAGTACTAGTAAAGTTTCTGCTCAGTTCCTTCTGCGTGCTGCATTGCATTTTCTCTCCAAAAAATGAAAAAAAAAAAGAGAACTAGGTCTGATTTCTGCACCAGCTTACTTCAGCCAGGCTCTGTTTGTCAGCATTGTACTTCTTCATTGCAACTTTATGCATGGAACCTGAATCAGGTCCATAAAAGCTGCTCAGAGGCCCATTATTTCCCATTATTATTCCTTTTTGTTCCATTGTTACTTTGTCTCAGGAACTAAATTTTGTTTAATGTAGTGTGATTTAACTTAAAACCACACTTTTCCTACTGAAACCACAATAAATTACTATGCTAGCACCTTACCTCACTGACTGCAGCTTTGTTCACATGGCACAGGAATTCTTGGAAAGAGGAGGGTTTTTTTCTTACAATTTTTCTGTCACCGGTGGGAATTGGAGGGGGAAAGGGCAAAATTAAATTAATAAAAAAATCAGTTAAAGGAAAACTGATTCTGGTGGTAAACTCACCTTTTGGTCAGTACTGTATGTGATCCCCCTCTTCTGGTAGTCTGTGGAATTGGCCACGGTGGAAAGTGGTGCAGACTAGCACAGACAATAGGACTTTGGCAGATCTGATCGCAGGGGTATCGTTTTCATTGTCCTGGTGAAAGACCTTTTTTTGAAATTACATAGCAGAATGTAATTTTGCTGTGTATCAGATTCACCCCGGTGTACCTCGTTCGCTGGCGTTCGTTTGCGCGCTGGGTGAGGGAGCTGAACGGGACGTACGTGCAGGCGGGTGCAGCTCAGCTATATTTGGTGTGGCTCTATTTTTAGTGCGTCTCGCAGGACTGACAATGGGGGAGACTGGTGCTCCCCTGTCTGGCACTGGGCGTCGTCGTTTGTGCCTACGAGAAATCAAGGTGTGAAATGCTGCCGTTCTGATTTGGTAGCGCTTTAAATTTTATTTGTCTAGATAAAAATCATGATGGGTAGAAGGCAGTTTAGAGCCAATCCCAGAGCATCCAGGAGGGGTTGTGTAAGGCATGAGTAGACAACAGGCAAAAAAAATTCACATCAGCTGCCTGATCTGTCTGCCATGGATGGTCTTGCTAGCGAAGAGCAAATCTATCACAGTATGTGGGGGTGAGAAAATGAAATGAGGGATCAGGCTTGAAACTTCTGGGCTGGAAGTATCGTAATATTTTTCTGGGTGTAGGTACCAAGATTTTGTTTGGCTCAAAGCAGAGGTAGGGGTAAGCAGCCAACTTTATATCCATATCCAAGCTTCATCTTCCAGAAACTGTATCTAATCATAGAGGTCATTGAGCTACAGACATGTTCCTGACTAATTGTCTAACATCTGCCATCTTGCTCCATCGTATTCCTCTTCCTTTTTGCAGCAGTAATGACATTGGAGTTCATAACCTCTACCCAGACATTTTGAAGGGGGCAGGAAAATATTCTGGGGAAGGTATTGAATTACAAACTGGGCTTAAATTGAAAGAGAGAACTAAAAGCGAAGAGAGATCACATAATGCCCCCCCAGCTTAAGGAAGCAGCATTCCCTTACTGTTACCCATCCTTTCCAGGGAGAGTGGTGAGATGAACAGTCTTCTCTCTTCTTTTGTCCCTCCTGGGCTCAATTTACTGTAGTTCCTGGTTGCACATGGCAAAGGAGATCGAACATGGATGTTGAACCCCCACTCACTGTTGCATATGAAATGAGCCAGAGAATCTTCCTGGAGCCCAGATTCTCCTGGAATAGGAAAATATCCTCTATTTCCTAAGGCCCTGAAATGGAGTCCTGTCACAGAAAAAGGTTTCTTCTGGCTTTCTGTATGTGCTTCTGTCACACGTGGCAGTGTCAGACAGATGTTCGTTTCACAGTTTTGTCAACTGGGGGAGACATATTTTCCTTTCTGGAGTGGGACATGATTTCTGAGAGATGTAAATGCCAAAGAATCCAGAATGTTGCAAGGTAACTTTGTCCCACGTGTCCAAGAACAGGTTCCTTTTGGTCTTGGGTAGAAGGAATTGTCTATGGGCTACAGATTGGTAAATGGTTTGGACTCAGAGGGTCTCGGTGTCTTTGCTCGTGGTGTCATTAGTGGGTTTAAGTCACCTCACCCCATTGTTTCTCCTTCTCCCTTTCCTCTTGCTGTGTCTTGCAATCTAAATATCAAAATTTGTGTGGTATAACGGGGCCTCCACGCCAAATAGTGCCTCTGGGAAATGCCATAATGCCACTAACATTCCTGTGACCCTTATGTTGAACCTGCTGGTCTTAAATCAGGTGCCCTCTTACCTTCAGGGGAAACACTGTGGAAAGGGATGAGTCAAAACCTGCAGGAGATGTCTGATTGAAACCTTGGGCTCTGCCATAATGGATCCATCTCCCTTTCTGCTAGAAAGTTTCCGAGGAGTAATAAATTCACTCCAAGTCTGCACTGAATGCAAAATTGATCAGACTGCAGGAGCCACAGGGAATCAATTTTGTGTGTGTGTGTGCTGGCGCGTGCGCTGTGAGCAGCGCAGTCTGTGTGTGCGCTGCATATACATTTGCTCCCTTTCTCTGCTTCCTCCTGCATTGGCCTGCGGATGCCACAGAAAATTGATTTTTTATGAAATAAAAAGGTGAACCATGGCATTAGGCAATTCTGAGCCATCTGTCTTGTCAGGACTCTTGTTGGAGGCAAAGCACACAGGATGGTTATTTAGAATTATTCATTAATAAAGAGCCACATAAATTGCAGCCAAAGATGTATCCTTCTGTACAACAGAGAAATTTTCTTTCGTTTTTCCTACAACCCCCCTCAGTACACACAGGTTCTCTTTCCCTTAAAGAAAAGTCAGCACACACAGCACATCCAGTCGTGTGCGTGTTTTTTTTTCTTGCCACCAAAGAGCTTGATCCTGCCAAGGTGCTGAATCATTCCTGAAAAAGCCAAGTACCTGCAACATCCCCCGCATACCGGGCAGACTGCAGCTTCCCAGAGCCACTGAGATGCAATCAGATACGTCTTTTAAACTTACCCAATATGATAATCTACTGAAACAAAGCAACAGATGCTGAGTCATGCCCCAGCACTTTTGTACTACTCCGTTCACCCAGAGAAGCTGGAAATCGGTTGTCTTTCCTTAGCTTGGGAAGTAGGAGAGGATAGGAGGGTATCTGAAAGTATGGGGGGAGAGCCAAGGTGGTTTTGGTAACCACCAGGGTTTTCGTATGTTTTTCAGCACTGGCATGTTTTTGAGCATAGATGCGTTTTTTTCCCCTTGTCTTTTTCATTTTAAACTGGCTCGGTTAATTGTTTTATTTCTTTTCTTTTTATGTTTTACTGTAATCTACAGCAAGGTTCTCAGCTGCTGCCAGGGTAAAGGGCAGAATCATACCATGTGTATAAACTGCTCTAAAGTTAAAAGAAGCAGAGATTACATTGTACTCCTCCTTTATTTCACTAACATTCACTATACCTTGAAGAAATCACAAAGTTTTGGGAGGAGATTCGACTCGCAGCCTGTAAACTGTGCTGTTTGGCTTTCCGAGGGGCGAGCTGCATCTTCCTTTTATTATTTCAATATTGTATCATGCTGAAGAGCCTCTGTTTTGAGATCATGTCAGAGATTACAAAGCCCCAGAACCCTCTGCTGTCCCTGAAGAATCAATCAACCTAAACTAATACTTTAATGACTCCTTTTCCTACCAAGGAAACAAATTCAGGCACACACACACGCATGAACAAAAAAAAAATATTTTTTTTTTTTTAAAAGAAGCTAGGGGCTGAGGAGGACCTCGTCTGGTCAATGAAAGAAAGAGACGGATGTCTGGTGCCATGGCAATGGAACAGGGATTACTTTGCACTGGAAAATAGGTTCCTTTTTTTTTTTTTTTTTATTCCAGTGTTTTTTCTCAGGCAGCTAAGAGTTGTCACTGAGTCTGAGAGGCCCATTTAGAGGAAAACGAGCCTCTGAGTAGAATTGAATGCTTGCTTTCACCGGCTGCTGCTTGAACAGTCTGCTTTGCTTTTCGGGCAAGTCAGGATGCAAACACCCATATTTGTTTAGAGCACTTTCACAATCACAGTGTGTGTGCATATGTGTGTGTACATATCTGTATAAAATAAAAGTAACTGGGTACAGACTTGGGCTAGTCAGAACATACATTAGTAACAAAACTGTGCAAACATTTGATTGTAAAAAATATCTAAGATGGCCAGATGCATTGTGTATGATTCTGTTGAGAATTTATGGCTTTACTGCTGGGGATATTGTGTCTGATTTGGGGAGTATTTAGCATTTTATTGCCATTAGGCTAGATTTTGACTGGGATTAATTAATTCCGTTTAATGCAGGTTAAGACATTTTCTGACAAAAGATATTTTTTGTGGAAAATGCTGGTTTATGGAGACTTTCTGTGCTGCTCCCTCCCTACCCCCAATTCTAAATGTCCTTTTGGAAACAAGTTACAAAGTTTCAAACTGAAGAAAATATTTTGGTCAAGACAATGTTGTTTTGAAAATTCATCTTATTACCATAAACATTTTACAAAGAAATGGGCCGATGGAAACATACCGAAGTGACACTATTTTCAAGAGATTTTTTTTTAACTGTGTTTTGAATTTCTGAACTTTGTAGAGATTTTGGCTTTTTTGCCACCTCTTGGGGTGAAGGGAAGGCTTGCTTGCAAATGCGTACCAGCCAAGAGATGATGGTGTTCTCTGATCCGACCCCTTTTGTAGGGAATCCACCCACCAGCCTCCAGACAAGGAGGTACTGAGTAGACTATTTATGGCAGGTAAAAGGGAATAAAAGACCTTTATGTGACTTTTCTGGGCTGGCTGAGGGATTCCCAGGTGATACCAGCTCAAAGCTCTGTGACATCTTGGGGTCGCCTTAGTGGCTCTTACCTCTCTCCTCTGCCGAATTTCCCTCTATTTACCATCCCAGAGGATGACAGTGTTTCTTCCCATCACACGTGGCAGATATAAGCCAGAAGTTAATTCCTCTGGAATGCGTGGCCTGGATTCTTCAGTGCTTTGGGCCCTCCCTAGCCATGGACTTTGAGGGAACTGGGTTGATTTTTACCATTTTAAGGACTGGGCAATGTATTAACTTTGCAGGCTTGACTGCTGGGTCATTGAGACACGCGTTTAGCTGGCATGAACGATGGCACAAGTTGCAAAACATTTACTCCCTGCTGACGTTCTGAGATGTTGTTGCTTTTTACCACAGTAAAATTGCCTTAATGTGTGAGCCAAAATATGTTTTTAAACTATGTTAATCTCATTCTATACATGCCATGCTTTTTGCATAGCAGGGCCACATTAAAGCCTTTGAAATCCTACTGTAATATTTTGTGCTGTCTGTCCATTCTGGGCTGAGGAGATGTTATAAGCTGTGTTGTTGTAAACGGTATGTCCATCTCGTCTCTCCTGTCTGGAATGAAAAATAGCTCCTCTTTTTGATCTTCCCTCATTTGCTAAAAAGTAACCAAAAATAATCCCTTTTTTTTATGTTGGGGGTAGGTGGTGAAATGTACCAGGATTAAAAAAAAATGTGACCCTCCTTTTCAGTGATTACTAACTGTGAAACATAAAATCTCTGTCCAGGTAAAAAATTTGAGTTGTCATAGCAACAGTAGGATGGCTATTTATTTTTGGATTTCCATTTTCACTGATTTATTTAACACATTGACAATCCATTTATAATGAAGAGGAATTCAAGAGGGTTTTTGTTTCTGGCTAGGTTTATGCTAAACCAAGGTTGGGTTACTTTTCTTGATAGAAAATAAGCACAGATAAAAGAGGTAAATAAAAAAGAAACCTTGTGGGTTTCAGGGGCTTTTCTTGTCGACAAATACAGGTGCTGAGTGGTGCATGGGAAAGTGAAAACATGACTGACTGCTTTATTTTATGTCTTCTAGAAGAACCTTAGTGTTATAAAACGGAACAAAGATTTAAGTCCAGTGCAGCTGGGAGGCAGAAGAGCCATAGATGCTCCCCTCCACCTGCCTGTGGTCACAGGCACACACTTGCTGCCAGGAAGAGGTCATCACAGCCATTGCAAGTGACTCCTGCTCGTCTCCTTGCAGAAGTTGGGGAGTGCCCCAAGGCCATGGACAGAAGCTGTCTTTCTCATTTTGGTTGTGTTTATGTGTGAACAGGCGCCTGGGCCAGGCCTTGGAAGGAGCCACAGAGCAGCCTGGAGTTTGGGGAGCCCAGACACGATCCATGCTTCAGCATGGACTGGGTCCCAAAATGGTGAAGATGGCCTGCTCTCATTTTGGGGTGTTGGTGTTAAAAAGGCTGTGCTGTATCTTCAGCAGTGTTGGTCGTTTGCAAGCCCAGGTGAGGCCAGTAGCCCTTTGGATAGGGGATGTGTCTGAAAGGGTTTGTGTCAGATGACATAAGCCATCCCTGGGTATAGTCAGCTTTGGATCTAAGTGAACAGGCCCCCGCACAGTTAGCGGTACCTGGGAATTTTGGTAGCTTACATCAATGTTAGTCAGAGCATTTTGACAACAGTGAAATGTAACAAAAAGCCCAAGAAATTCCTATCACCTGTCCATTCCTATAGATCTTCTTCCCTGGAAATTTCATTTCAGTGCATGCCTTTGAATGCCATCAAATTTAACTGCCACACAAGGCAAGTCAAGCTTCAATGTTTGGTGACTTCTGAAAGCATTGGAAAATTGGGAAGTTTGAGGCAGGTTTTGCAGAAGCGAGCAATGAAATCAGAGTGGAATAACACAGCAAAAGCAAACCCAGCAGATTTCTGCCTGCAGAACCACGTCTGAGAGCACATAGACGAAGCAAATTTCTGCATGGGTTTTCTCACAGCCTGTCCTTCTGCAATTGCTCTGCAGGTTGGTTCCTCTCTGGGATTTGTTTCCTGTGATGGATTTGAGTGACTAAGATTGATGGCTTTAAAAGAACTAGTATTGATGACACATTTGTAAGGCTCAGTAAAAATTGTGAGCCTGGCAGATACCGGGGAAGTCTTCAATCATTTTCTTTTATTATTGCTGTTTGTGGCATGAATCTGGACTGTTTTCAAGACAAGTGTGACAGGAGGCCAGCAGCTGACCAGAGTAAGCATTGCACTTCCAGTCCAAACCTGTTAATTTGTGAAGCATGGGCTTGGTTTAGGACCAGTCACTTCAGGTAAAAGGTGAGCTTCGACCTGTGTGTTAGATAAAATCAGGCATTATTTCTGGATCTGATCTTGAGCATATAGAGAGGAGAGTACTGTCCATCAGTCACTGGCGCTTCCCCCAATTATCCCGGTGGAGGATTCAGCTTGCAAATTGTCTTTGGGGCTGAGAGTGGGGGGAAGGGTGGGAAAACCCAAGAAATCAACTTCCAGACATAAATACAATATGGACAAGTCATAAACATTATTAAAGCAAGTCTATCCCCGCAGGGCAGGTTTTCCTTCATAATGCTTTCCTGATTACGCTTCCGCAAAGCTGGGGAAGTGAATAGTGGGCTGATTATCCATGGACCATGATCTACATCAGTGTAAAACTGTTTCCATTGTATGTGAGAAGAGAACTTTGCATATTTACTGGAAGGGAATAGCCATCCTGCTTCTTATTCCGTCTTCAAATTCACAGTGGGCCCAATCCAAAACACAGCTATGTCAATGGATTCTTTGTTTGGGCTCTTCTTATGTCCCACATTACCATTGCAAAACCTGCCCTGTTTATCATCTTAAATATACATGCCATAAATGGACCTAGTATTGACATGGTGTGTGATCAAACCCCAGACTGATTCGTCAAATGCTTTGGAAAATAGGTAGATCAATGGATAGGCAACAAGGAACAATTTCTGCAAAGGCTGAATATAAGGGGAAAAAAACAAACAAAAAATGACCGACTCTGTGACATATTAACAGAATTGTCTCTAATTGTTTTTTCTTAAAGAAACAAACCCTTGAGACAAATCCAAGTCCTTTTATGTAATGCTTTCTTGTGGCCAGACTCCAGTTCTCTAGATCATCTTAAGTACTGCTGACTGTGTTAAAGATTTCATATACAGTATGGCACTGCTTGGATCAGTCCAAACCTGATCTTTGGTCAATAGTCAGAAAGAATCAGACTTTCTATAAAGATTTGTGTTGGCAAGTATATCACATAAAAGGCCACTTATGCTTGATGCAGTCAGAGAAGCAGAGGCTTTTTAAACAAATGCACAAGATGCATCCATTTCATTATTCAAGTATGATAGATTTTTTCCTCAACATCTTAATTAACATTCATTTACTAAGTATTAAACCATTTTTTTCTGTTAAACGTAAAGATCAGTGCTAGGAGCTATACATTCTGAAAGATAATTGCACCATGTAATTCTGGTGCTTCAACAATTTATACTGAAATATTGATGGATATGTTCCAACATTCTTTTTTTTTCCCCACAAGCATATTTCATAATCTTTTAAATATCTCGCTCCTGAAAACTTCAGTATAAAGTACAAATCCTCTTACGTAATAGAAGTTTAATGCATCTGGATACTGCTAACCAAACAAAAGCATTTCAGGCCGATTTCTATTTTCAGGAATAAAAGAAGTTGTTAACGTGAAGTATTGTAAATATGAATCTATGAGGAATATGCAATAGCAGAAGGGCATGACTAAGGGTTCTCAAAAAGTTAAGGGCTCCACTTTAATATTAGAAATATGAAGTAACTTTTCTGATTTTCATTAGCATAACTAGGAGTAAAAAACTTCAATTTTCAAATAGAAATTTAATGCTAAGTGACACTTTGCATAATCTCCTTAGGAGAGTCACTGTAGTTTTACTGTCTGTGCTACGGTTCTAGCATTGACCAAAGACTTGTATAATGAAACAGAAATGCAATGGGGTTATACAGAACAATGAAGGAGTATCTCGGAGAAGGAAGCTTCTCTCATAAACAGTGGCTGGAACAACAGTTAGTTCAAGTGGTTTGTATGTTTGTCGTGAAAATAAAACTTCAATAAAGCAAATAATAGTCATTAATAAGTAGTCAGCATTTGGTTGTGAGTTTGTACAATCTATGCAGAAAGCTCTTGGGTTTGCTATAGGAGGAAACTGTTGGAAGACTCCAGAGCGCCGAGAGCTCTACCTCAGGCTGTTGGATTAATTGACACCAAAAGGTTTAGGCGTTGCTTTTAACACTGCTATAGGTTCCTAGTGTGTGAACAAAAGGTAAACTGCAGCGCAAGACTTGTGAAATCTAGCAAACTTTCCGTGAATTTGCTACAGTGTCCTGTTTGGTTGTGTACTTACAATGCAGTTTCTCTTTCTGATGATCTGGGTGTGTTATTCTGCTACCCACTTCGCATGTCATGCCGTGGTGTTTTTCTGCTTATCTGCAGAGTTGTCTTTCCTACCTTTGTCTGACAGCACTCTCTCTCTTTTGGTATATCTTTCCTGCACTGTATCTCCTCTTTCTGCATCCTGTCCCGTCTGCTAGAGAATTAAGTAGGACTTGTACAGGGAACAATTCTGAACCCTGCTAGTTCACCCCAGCTCTGTCCTGGAAAGTCCCCTCCACTGACAATGAGACATAGATCAGCCTTTCTTCCCATTCAGTCCTTGGCTTCTTTGGTAAGACCACTAAGATGGATGCTTACTGTGATAATGGTGCTGACATTTGCTCACCAGGAATTGGAGCAAGACCATCATTTCATGTCATATAGGTCTCCAGTAACAATCAAATGCTAATGAGTGCCAGGCCATTAGACGCCTGGCATGCACTCCAGCTAGTGTCCTAAACTCAGTGTCCTTAGCCCATTATCCATTGTATCTGCTAGGTATTGCTACAGTTTGCCCCGTCAGCAAAGACGTTGCACAACCAGCTAGTGACCACCCCGGGCTCTTCTGTTCAGGCTGGATGCCATCTTTTCTGGGCAAGTGTACAGATCATGTCTTGAACTGTGCCAGACACACTGTTTGTGGTTCGTTTTCTGCTTACGAGCCTGGCTGAACAAAAAAGGCTATACATATATATGTACCAGTAGTGTTCATGTTACATACAATCTGACACCCGGTTGATGGCCGTGGGGATTATAATGAAGCACCCACTGCTATACAGCATGTTTTGGCAACCGGGAGAGCTGGCGAATCCCATGCCTGTCTTCTTTTTGCAAGTCTTTGAGCTTCTTTTTGGCACATACATGAAATGAAGCACAAGATGCAAATACTGCCACAGCTTCTTGTAGAATAGATGACATTTATATTGTTATGCAGTTTGCTGATCTAAACATACCATTCCCTTGCCTCGATAGCCCAGGGCAAGTGCTAATCAGCTTGTTTCATGGGCACCATGCCATCTGAAAGGGTGAACACAAATAGAGACAGTATGTGCATCATCTAGGAGCGTTGCAAGAACACGATTCCCAGCTGAGAGTATCCAAATGTGTCTGTCTCCTGAGCTTGCATGTTGGCATGTAAAAGATAAGTGACAGCGTTAAATATAATGTATTTGGAATAAATCGGGGTTATATTCCTTAGCTGCTTCAAGCCATTTTTCATTATATAGGTCACATTGTCAACTGATGTAAGTTGGCATAGCTGCATTGAAGGCAGTGGAATTCACCGATTTTGATCTGCTGAGCGTCTGGCCCTGTGTGACTGTTCTCCATGGAAAGCTTTCCTTCTCGTTTTGCCCTCTAGGGCATCATCAAAGGCTGTTTAGTCTGAAAGGTAACATGTAAGATGAGGAGTTTGGGTTCCTATATTTTCTTCATAGCTCTGTCACTAATGCTTGATGCTGGGCAATTTGCCCTCTTAGTATCTGTGTGCTTTGCTTCACCTAGTTTATGTAACAGTACTTTTATTTAATTAGTACCTTAGTACTAAGGGCTTTAATCAAGGTTTGCTGGAATAGCAGGCATGGTGGTGGAATAGTTCACATGACTAGAGTGCTGCGATGGATGGATGGTGACAGCTCTTTGACAAAGATGTGCATGGAAAACAAGGAAAGAGGGCTGTGTTTTGTGCAGAGGAGTAGCAGTGGGTGTTGGGTGCTTGTGGGTCAGGATCAGAGTGGGGAGGCCCACGAAGAGGGTGTCATGGTTGGGCATCTCCTATGAAGAACCTGATTGAGGGGAAGAGCTGAACGAAGCCTTTTTGAAACAACTGCAAAAAGTCTTCCATCATAGCTGCCACAAGGGAAATTCTGATTGGATTTAAGGGGTGAAAAAATCTAAACCTGAGAGAGTGGTGCAGCACTGGAGCAGGTGCCCAGCGAGGCTATGGGATCACCCTTCTTACGGATTTTCGGAGCTGAAGTGGTCAACACCAGATTCGGTTTTGAATAGAAGGATGGCTTAGGTGACTTCCAGCGGTCTTTTATGACCTGTACTGTTTTACTACAAATCTCTGTGACTCTCATGAGTTTGTTCTGGATTAGTGGACAGGCGAGGTGTAGCCTCTCCATCCTTGTCCTCACTTTTAGTTGCATCTGAAGTACTCTCAGTGCCACCTCCTGCCTTCATTTGGCTGGTTTATGTACTATCCCTTCTCTCTTTCTTTGCGTTTCTTTGCACGTGTTTCCTGCTTGTTTGCTTGCTTATTTCTCAGATTGGATTTCTCTGGCCGTGTTTTCAAGAAAACATGGTCTGTGGGTATTATATATAAACAATTACATTTGAAAACCCCCGAAGATGCACTGAAAGTGGTTACTTGCATGAAATAACAGGGGACTTTGGATGTACAAGTAGAACTCTAATAGCTGGCTTGAATTCGTTTTGGTAATCTAGCCCTTATCCCAGCCTTTTTGAAAGATGATCATCGTTCAAAGAGAGGTTTTCATTCACTATAGTGTACACTTTATATTTCGCTATGTAATGTAACCTTCCATACACTCAAGGAAAACAATTTACAGAGCTAATTGCTGAACTTCGCAGATATAATATGGGTTGTGTTAGATAAGAGCTTATGTTAAAAAAGAATAAATGTTCTAGAGGAAAATGATTGTTTAGAAAATGTTGATTTGCATGAATTAATGTTTTCACTTCAGTTGATAGTTAAAAATGGATACTTAAGCTAAGCCACATTTTTAGTGTAACATAAATGCTTCATTAGCTACGAACCTAGGGTGTGAGCCGAAGTCCTTTGTTTGTTTGTGTGTTTGTTTAGGGCTTCAAACTTCAGTTGGCATTGGGTCAAACTGTGCCTAAGACTTTTTTTTTTAATTGAAAAAAACCCTACATGGACTCAGAGATGGGAGGATGCTTTGGAGTTCTCATTGTTACTTACTTATTTGCTTTAGACGATCCTCTCCACCCTTTTGTCTCAGCCTACTTATCAGTAAAATTAGGGGACGTGTTAATGATCCTACCTAACACAGTTATTGTAGAAATTAACTGATGAATATTTGTACAATACAATATTTGTACAAAGGTGGAGTATTACTTGTACTGCAGGAGCTGCCATCTGTCACACACACAAAGATTTTGGGCTTGGGAAGTTAACTTCTGCAGAACTCAGATTTTTTTTGTGTGTGTGTTGCTGTTTTTATTTATCTTTTCTTATATTTTTATTCAGAATATAGCTCAAGTCTGTAACTGCTGTCAGTTGTTGTGGCTTTATTGGCCCTGTAGTTTGGGGTTACAGCACAAAGTGTCTATGTAAGAGGTTCAGCGCTGTTTAGAAGCTGTTAGTAATGAATTAGACATAATGTTTAATTTAAATTTGTTTTCTCCCATGTAGCCAAGTGTTGGTGACAGATTGAGCGAGAAGGAGTAAACCACAGCGTTGTGTTTTAAATCAACCCAATGGAACAAAGGGTATGTATATTTGTTTTCCATAGTTCTCTTTAATTATCTTGTAATTTCTGTGTCATGTGTACCCTGATTTGGTTTAAAGGAAGGTTGCAGATTCATATATTCAAAGAAGAAGAGACTAAGGATGATGTTCACGTGCATCCGGTCTTAGCCAGTGAAAGCAGAAATGTGAGTGTGGAGCTGTCCTTAGTCAGTGGAGGACCGAGAGAGTGGGTCAGGGCTCTGAAGGTCAGACTCCGGCTCTCCTGACAGTCAGCAGAGCCTTGAGTTGAGGGCTCACAGCTTCTGTGTTAGGAAGCTCTGCTTCTCTACAGGTAAGGTATATGCCTAAAGGTCGACAAGTACCTCGAGCTCCCTAACTTCTGCCGATGTAACTCTGCTGATTTCAGTAGACAAACACTGGAGAAGGCGGTGCAGCCCGCTCTGGCCTCAGGCGTCGCTTCAGCGAGAGGCTCTGGCTCTTGATTAACTTGTACTGACGGGCATGTCCATTGTGGTCAGCTGGACTCTCATGCCCTTACCAATGTACTGAAATACCTGAATACTCCTGGCCTAGACTCACTGTCTTTTTAGGCATAAATCAGACTTTCAGTATGTGAACAGAACTGGGCTCTCCAGCAGTCAGTAAAAATCAGCTCAGTAAAATCTGGAGATCACATCTAATTCCACTACTGAGTGTGAATTTCCTTCTCTTTCAGGATCTACCAGTACTGGTGAAGTCCCTTCTGTGAACCGCCCAACAGAAGCTGCTGTCCCAGTTCATGGTCGCTCCTTCCCACTGGCAAACGCCGTAAGGAGGAGCTGTTTATAGGTGAGATATTCAGCATCCGTCAACTGAAGTGATTAGCTTTTTGAACCTTTCTATTAGAAGAGCCTTACCGATTGTGAATTGAACTGATAATTAAGAGCTCAGATATAGCCCATCGCTATATTTGTATAATGTTTGTACAAAGGTACTATAAGGCTGCGGTGTATTACAAAAGTCTGTTGCTTCTGCATGGTTATCTTTTTTCTATTTCTTTCTCTCTTTCTATTCTGTGAATTTTTATTCTTTGAATTACCTACTGCTACATCTTGTGATTTGTGGCAGCTAAAATTGATCTCACCTGTGAATTTAACACTAACTCTAAAGGCATTGCTGTGTCTCTAAGTGAGTATCAGTATGGTACTGGCACTTGCGCAGGTCATCGAAAGAGATTGAAGAGCAGCAGGGTGGGCTCAGTGTTGAATAATCACATAATGTGGAGGTAATTCAAAGAATTAATCAGAGGTAGATATAAAAAGAAGATATCTTCTGGAATGCAGAAAGTCAGGTAGAATGAAAAGCAAACCTGGAAGCAGTGAATCTGTTTTACATCAGTGAAGGCAGAGGATCCTACCCGGGATTAGTTTGGCCATTGTCAGTGCTTGGTGCTGCAGATAACATGAGTTCCATAGCAACGAATTTTTAACTTGAAATTCCTGGGTGCAAGGGTGCATATTAACTAGAAAATGGACTTGAGTTTCTCTGAGATCATTAAAAACTAGCTTTATTTTATTTTCCACCCACCATCCTGCTCAGAAAATGGACTTATTTTTGAAGTCCTTAATTAAGGATGAAGATTTAGTGTTAGGCAGATGCTGTCATTTTCTTCCTACCCCTCCAGCAAAAACCCACGTGTAATGTGCTGCCTTGGGCTCTGAGGCTGTAGGATGGGTTGTCAGTGATAAGCATCTGCAAAACCTGCAGCACATGCCCAGGGACTTGTAGTCAGATGAGTCATATGTTGCATGGGCCAAGTTTAATCCCAGAGAGAATGTTACAACACAGGAAGAAACCCCTGAAAATAACAGGAATTGGTACAGTATTTGGGCCGTAAACACAGGTTAGAACAGTCTGGGTATTTGCTTTAATCCTCTCTGATTCTATTTTGAATTGCAATGTTCCTACTTGCTAAACCACTTTCCATTTTTGCTCTGTTTTACCGTGACATAAGGAGGAGGGATATTTTGGAAACTGGAAAACTGCCACTTGCACCAGAATGGCATGCCACTAATTTTTGCAGTTTTTTTGAACAGAGCATTGCCACTCTGAAAGCTCTGTCAGCCTCTTCTTCTAGGATTCCCCACAGAGATCCCCACCCTCCTACAAGGCAGGACATGCCCCAGGTTACAGGACTTTTGTTCCTTTCTCTGCAAGCTGTGCTGTCTCACCTGCTTCCAGATCAGGCACTTTGAAATGATGAACTGAATCTTTGAGAGGAGGAGAGAGTTTGGATTTATGGGCTCTTCCCCTCTGCCTCAGCAGAACAGATTCAGTGCGCCCAAACGTTGCCAAAAGCACCTGCTTAGTGTAGACAGGATGAAAAAATTACTCTGCAATGTGGTTTGATGTATTCTAGCATCATTTCAAGCAAAGGTCAAGCAAAAAGGTCCAATTTGCTGTAAGGTCAGTCTCCATGAATGTTTGGCTTTGTGGCGGCGAGGTGGCAAGGAGCCATCTGGGTAGCATGTGGGCCGAGTTGGAAGAGAGATGCTTGTGACAGGCCTAGCCAGGAAAATGCTTGATGATGGACATTTCAGTGGCTGATGTTGCACAGTAGCTCACGGTGAAGCAACCTGAATGGTAGGTAAGAGCTGGAGATGAGACTTGATTGTTTTTTTTTTCCCGTTTTATTCCCTCCGTATAATGAAATATTGCAAGGGTCTTGGTTTGCAGCTTTGCTTAGTGACACTCTGCCATATGTTTGGGCGTGGTACAGCAGGCATGACAGGTAGCCAGGTTGAGGGAGAATCTCAAAATATGTACAGCAACATAGCAAAGCCTCTTTTATAGAGGGGTAAACAAATCTTACTTCTACTACTTTATTTTTTTCCTTTTCCCTTGAGCAGAAATTTGGGAAAGTCATTTAATGTCACCTAGTGAGTTTTAATGGAGGCTTGGAAGAAGAAGAAAAAAAACCCCTCCTGTGTCCGCTTGTTTCTTAGGTATGCCACATTACCCACAGCTAGTCTCACCACTCCCAGAGAAAGTTTGTGTAAGTCCTAAAATAATTTCATGCCGCTGGCCCACAAATATTCCCATTTGGTCAGCCTTATATAGAGTAATTACTGTTTAACATGGCACCGCAGCTGGGTCAGGGCTTATTTTGGGTTATGAGTTATAAAAAGCTGTTTGTTAAAAAAAAAAAATATTTTTTTTTAAATACTGTGTTTGTTGATCTGTCATTCTAAACAAATGAGTCTAGAAACTTGTTAGTTTACTTATTCTTTTTTACTTGTTTTGCTTTAAGAGTCAGCATTCATGAGAGCACCAGCATTAGTACCAAAGGCATCCAGCCATCTCATACTGGCTTACTTAGATATGTCTGTACTTCAATTACAAAAAATGCAATTGTTAGGTAGCCAGGTGTTGTGGTGATATTGAGCGAGTATTGTGGGGTGGCACATGCTCAGGAAAAGGGGTCAAGGTTTAACCAGCGGAGACGTGGGAAGTTCATTTTCGTGGGCAGGTGATAGGTGTGATGGGTGGGAAGACGTGTCTTGAGGGAAACATCTTGGTTCTGTGCTCTCATCCAAATAGGTCTTTGCATTTTATGTGCCTGAAGTGCTGTGTGCAGAGCAGGCAGTTCATTCCCACAGCTGTGCTGTGGTGTAATTAGCATTTTTTCAGACACTGCTGAGTCCAACATCAAAGTTCCTTCTAATTTTAATAACTTTGATATATACTTATACATATGCATGTATTTTATGTTTGTGCATATATGGATATATATGTGTGTGTACAGCTAGAAAAAAAGAAAATATGGCCATGTATATACATGTGTCATTTCTTATCTGGTACTAAAATACAGGTGTCTCTGTGGGAAACAAGTTGTTAAGCTGTTTATTGTACAAGAGTTCAGGAAGTTGAGAGTATTATATTCACTCATACGATTTCCCATGCTGGGTTGGTCATTTTACCTCAAAAATTAGCATCCCAGTCTGTTTCACAGAAGACCCCAATATTTTTAGTAATCATAGGAAAGAATGTTGTCCGCTGGGACAGGGCAAGAGGCTGTGGATCAGGACTCAGGGTTTGGTTGTCTTTTTCTACTTATTTTATGGCCTGGGACAATTCTTAGCACTCTTCTGTGCCTCGGTTTAATAGCAAAAGGGGACTAATAATATTGTGTTACCTTGCACAGAACTATTTAAAGACAAAATTGAAGTTTGGAGACCTTTTACTAGCTTTTGGCATCAGAGAAATACGACAGTTATGAGAAGTATTCCTGTGGTTTGGCTTTGTTAATGATATGAACTTATTGAGAAATTATATTAATGAAATGGAGCTGGGAAACAAACCAGAAGCAGATAGACAGAAATCCCTTCATGGACAGTTATACAATGCGCTAAATAAGGATGGCTGTATCCTTGGATTTTTTTCTCGTGAAAAATTATGAAATGCATATGGAAAATAGTTTCGTCTCTATAACAAAAACAAGACGACTGAAATTTCAGTGATTTTTAAGGTAAAATTTTCTGAAAAGAAAGACATTGGGATTTATGAAAATCTTTCAAACTGGAAATCTGAAAACAAAATTGAATCTAGGAACACAGGCTGTTGGCTCAGAAGTGGCTCTCAGGTTTCTTGGCTCCTTGTTCTCTATCAGCTATGCCAGACAGGTGGTGAATGGCAGCCCGGAGCCCCTGAGGTCCAAGCCTTGGACCAGAAGGAGATACATCATGATAGACAGAACTGGGGTGGGGAAACAGAGCTATGGACACAATTTTTCCTCCGCTTGGGCTTGGGGTTTCCTGTCAGGTCATCTATCATATTATGCCTTCTATTCATGTATTTCTTATTGCTTTTACCCCAGGTTGTGCTTGCTGAGCGTTGGAGGTGAAGAAGCACACACACGTCCTCTTTGCCTTTCGTGCTGAGGACAGGTACAGCGTGGGCGTTCAGCGCCGAACGTATTGCCGGGTAAGGGAGCGCACCTTCCTCCCTGGGGGCGGGCAGCGAGCAGGCAGAAGTGAACTGACCACCATGGCAGTCATAGCAGCATAGGCTGTAACATACCAGCTCTGCCTTTGTGGCGGATATTTCCCACGTGTTCATGATAAGAATCTAATTATTTTTCCACCTACAGCAGTAGGTCCAGATAAATGTTGTTGTGTAGGCACTGACAGTAAGGAGAAAACAAGTTTGATCCCAGGCCATCAGGGACCGAATCCTTTCCATTGTAGGTTGCTTCTTGAGTTAGTCTGAAAGAACTTTCATTTTATTTAAAAAGCTTTTATTGATCAAAAAGGCTTCGTTCATAGGCTCTATCTTCTTGAGTGGGTAAAGCAGGCTTAACTCATGATAGGAGTTCTTATTTGAGTTCATTTTTATCATCTTGGTTGTTTCTAAATTTCATGCTTTTCTTCTCTGTAAAGTTATCTGGAAAAGAGGCACACATTTTAGAGAGAGAAAAAAAGGTGTAGGTTTCCTTCCAGTCCATTAATTTTCTTTCACGGAGCTCTGTACCAGTTTGAGTGCACAATTGGGAGGAATGAAAACACAGGCATCTAGACTATTACATAAGATCAAAAAGAGAGCAGATTTGTTTTGAAGCTGGGTATAATGTATTTGTCCGAAGTCATGAACATTTTTGAGAGCTCAGAACATTCTTCCTGTTCTGCCTCAGGATGAAACTTAGATCATACGAACTGGAGAGAGATCCCAAAATACTTGAAGCCATTTAAGTAACTGTAGACCTAATTCGAAGTCCTCACCGAGTGAGGCCAAGCAGGGATTTGAACTGGATTTTTATGTGCGCTCTTTTCTTCTCTTTCCTCCTTTTAACTTGAAGCGTCATCTTATATTGAAGAAACCATCCCCGCGGATTTCATAAAAAAGGATTTATTTGGGTCAGACGCTTAGGATTTTTTTTAACTGACCCAGTGTTTTGTGTCCAACCACCCCCACCTCTGAAATAAACAAATAGATTAGCTGTGGAAATTTCCATAGAAGACAGTTTCAGTTATAACTTGTCCTAACCGAACCTGTGTATAACCTAAAGGACAGAGAGCAGGTCGACTGTCCAGGCTACGAAGAGCTAGTATTTAGGGGACAGCATGCATCCAGTGTATGTGCATCCCACCACAGTGGGTGGCTTTGCTGGGTTCATTGACCTCCTGTAGGCTGTACACATGCCTGTTAGGAGCTGGCTGGAAACTAGACTGAGCTCCTTCTGCTGCCAGTCACTTGCAGTCCTGAACAGAAAAGGAAACACCAGTTTTTCTTCCGTAGTCCGGATGCTGACTCACCTGTGTGGTGAAAGAAAATAGCCAAAGGGTTGCTATTTCACCAGTGTCCCAATGTGCCTGGGGATATTTCATCAGCTGCCTTACTTTGGCAAGTTAAACTGCAAAGCTTTAATGACTGAGGCCAGTTCAATAGTTACTCACGCTCAACTTGGTCATGCGCTTGATGCCCTGGTGTCCGAGGTCCCCATCACAGATAAGTTTTATTTTGCAGGTGGTTTTAAAGCCATTGGCAGTATCTAGTTGTTTTGCATTGGTGTTTTGCTGATGCACGTTGTCAATTCAAGTGCATTTTGCTTGTAGTTGGAAACATGTTCCAACTCACCTGCCTCTTCATTGCGTCTGGTTCCAGACCTTAACCTGGTCTGCAGTGGGACTGGGGAGCTGTCCCACTGCTGCCGTGTTTCGCTGCCCAGTAATGTGGTTTTGGTGGGGTGGGGAGAGCCAAGCTGACAGGGATGCTGCAAGGCAAAGGAACCACTGTTCCCGAATTTCTGAAGGCTGGCAGTGAGCAAGCAGCACTGTTGCGGTAGCTGACTGTCCCCGGCCATCCTGCTTCAAGCCGGGGAACCTTTCTCTGGCCTTATGAAGTGTTTCCATGCTCTCTGCCTGCCCTAGAAGGCCTTCAGACGCCTTCAGACCAAGAAACTTTCTAAAAGCTGGCTGGAGAGAGCATCACTTACGGTACTGCAGGCAAGAAGATTTCTCCCCTGCTATACACCTTTTCCTTATTTTCAGAGCTGGCTGCCCTAGTGAGTGCTCAAGCTGGGGACACTGGTTCAGACAGGGGACCAGAAGGAATTTTGTTCTGTGCCTTTAGATCAGTGCTCAGGCGGGATGCCGATGGTCCTTGAATCGTGCTGGTTTGCCTGCAAGGTCGGGATCTGAGCTTCTCCTCAGGTAGAGCCTGGCCTGAAGTTCAGGACTAGAGCGTGCAGCGGCTGCCTTTTGCTGGCAGCTGACTGCAGCGCTGCTTTGCTATCGGTCTGCCATCTCCGCTCACCTCTGCCAGCATGGCCAATACGGCTAATCCGTGCTTATCTGAATGCAGAAACATAGGCGGCAAGAGATTTAATGCAAATGTAGCATCGCACAGCCCTTCTCGCAAACTATTGATTACGTGTCCGATTTGCTCTCCCCTGATAATAGCCCATAGGCAGAAGCCAATAGGGCGAGGAGGAGGAAAAACCGTCACGGTCGTTCGATGGAGCTGGGGAGCCAATGAGAAGAGACAGCCCGTGGATTGGGCTGGGGGAGAGCAAGGCTGGGGGAACTGTCTTAGCAACAGCAGAAAGCAACTCTTTCTCCCTCCCACCCTGTAACCATGCTGGAAAGTTCCTGATGGTGTTCCTTAATGTATTTGTCTTGCTCACGCCAAGATTGTACGTGATTTGTATGACTTTGTCGCGTGTGTCGGTTTACCCCTTTTCTTCATGATCCTTTGGGACAGGGTAGAAGGGAAGCTTTTCTTTGTCTGGCCTACTAAAACCAACTAGGGAGCTCAAGGTAAAGGGGTCTGCTGCTGGATTGATTTCTGTGCAAGCCCTGAGAATAAAAGTGAGTTTTGTATTATCTGTCTGTGGCCGGTATCTTCCTCTTGACATCTTTCCAAGACAGTCTCTTGTTGAAACAGTCAGTTTCTTGCCAGTCTGTTGTGACAGCGGGAGCCGGACACCTTGACCGTGTTCTCATCTCTGCTAAGGAGTCCTTACATGAAGCCAGGTGAATCCCTATCCTTCAAAATCCAGATTACTTCACCAGGTTGTCGGGCTCTCTGGTCTGGGAATTAGAAGAAAATCTTTCTCAGTTGAGCCCTCCCTGTGATCTGTGGGCTGAGAAAAGCCAGTCCAAGGCACCATACTGCTTTGCCTCTTATCTTTTATCTGCCTTACAGCAGGAAACGTTCTTTCTGTCTCTCTGCCTCTCTCATGGTCAATCTATCATTGGTTTAACTAACCAAAAATGAAAATGGCAGTTAAATTTGTCCAAACCTTTTGAACATTTATTGGAACCAAACATTGGCACTTTCAGCACTCCCTTGAAAATGACCTTCGTTGTCCCCCTCTCACCTGCTGCCTCCTCCTGCTCATGAGCATTCACGCGTTTATCTCACTATTTGCATGCTGATAATAGACATAGATTTTGTTAGTCCTGCATCTGTCGAGACGGCGGGGACAATAATAGAAGCACCGTCGGGACCAATATATATTGGTCTTAGGAGTGTGTCCAATAATGTCTGGGTCAGGGAGCCTTTAACTGCAGTGTCAGGGAATTTAGTCAGCTGTCATCGCTTCTTAATTAAAAATAGCTGAGACTCACTTACATTCCATTGCTGTGTGTTAGCTCATTTGTCATCTTGTTCTCTGCTCTCCAGCAAACCCCCTAAACACCTTCAAAAACAGACAATGGATAGAAATGCTCCCAGCAGGTAAGAAGACAAGGGAGCAGAGAGCGGATAACCTGTGCCGTAAGCTGCTCTTTAGGTGGTCAAGAGTTTGCAAGAGTTTAGCAGGATTCAGAGGGGATGAGGATACATAACAGCGCAGTATGAAATGTACTGTGTGTATGTATTTTATATATATAAAACTAGCCTCTGCTCAGGCATGTGTCAGGGAATAAATCAAACAATAACTGTCCTGGGGTTACAAGAAACTTTCCTTGCGGGCAAACCAACTTATATTTTTCCATCTTGAGTTTCCAGCATCTTTCTCTGGTCCAGTACTCTCAAAGACAGAATGTTTTTTCAGTATGATGCTGTCAGACCTTTCCTATGTACATAAGTGATTGGATTCCTAATTCCTTGCTAAATGGAATTTAGTGGTATCTGTGATTGCTATCACCTTCCAGTAGGCTTCACTAATTTATTTGTGATATTCCTAAGGGGACAGGGAGATGGGAGGTTACACAGAGGTTCAGGAGCTGCAGAGGGAAATAAATAGCATGCCGTAATATCATTACTGAAAGAAAATGTATCCCCCTCCCCCTGCCAAAAAAAAAAAAGAATTTATTGCGATTCTAGCTATTGCTTGGAGCCAAGGGACAGTTTTGGCATAGGGAGAATTTTTCTGGCTTCGTTTTTGCAAGTAAATCAGAGGTGGAAGGGCATTAGACCGACTAACTTCCTGAACTGGAAGTTGCATCCGGATTACCATATTTAATTGTCTGTGATTGACCTATCTTCCATGAATTTTGCTAATCCATTTTTAAACCTGTTTATATATTTGGCCTTCACTGCATTGGGTGGTGATGAATCCCACCATTAAATCACATATTGCTTGAAAAAGTTCATCCAGGATGTCCTGTACAATGCTATCAATCTGTCCAGTGAGTAAATGGACAGCTGTTGCCAGGGCTTCAGATTCCCTCAGCCAAAATCAGTGATAATTCCCCTGGAGACCAAGTCCATCCCTTTCAATCGAGAAGGGAAGGAGCGCTAGAGCTCCTGTGTCTCACCGCCCAACTTGGGCTGCAAGGGACCAGCGTTAGCTCCCACACGGGGCAGCTTCTGCAGTCCCACTACTAAACAGTGATTTTTCTGGCCATACAGTTATTTCCCTAAGGACTGTGTTCCTGCTGACTTGACTAAAGAAGATCCAGTGATACTTGCTGATGTTCTAAGAATGTTGTATTTCCCATAGAACTTGTGGGATATACCCAGATTAATTTAAAATGTTCCTCCTTAATCTGGTCATTTTTTTCCACGTCCAGTTCACGAAAGCTGTAGAACAATTTATAGGAATGAACAAGGAAGCCCACTGATTTGACTCGGTATTGTTTGGGGATTTTGAGTTACCCTGAGGTGTGCTGGCCCAGGAAATGAGAAGCAACAGGTTGAACCCCAGTTCAGCTCAGCTGAACCCCAAAGCATCAAGCTAAGGACAGACTTTCATGTTAGTAGAGACATTTTCAGACTGCAGATTTTTTTAAAAAACTAATTAAGCTCTGATGACTTCAGCTGTATTTTCTGCCTCTGATTAAGGCCACGATACTAATTCAACTCTTGAATTATTAAAAATGCAAATAGTCAGACCTGTGTGCAGCAGCAGACTTGTGTTGCTGTTCTCCAGGACAGCAGTGGGAATATTTGACAGAGTCCCTTGTGGTGACAAGTTTTTCTTTTCCTTTTTTTTTTTTTTTAAACGGCTGCACTCCACTTGATGCAGAACAAAAAAATGTCAGCTGCTGGGGTAAATGTCTCAACTGCCTTGCAGCTAGACAAGTAAGTTTGATTAAAACACAGCAAAGTTTTGGAAGGAGCTCTGGATCTCTTGACATCCCAACAGTGGCATTTTCACTGAATGGGCTGTTGGGATTGAAATACCATCTAGTCCTTAGAGAATGAGTCTGCTTTCAGTAGCAAAGCTCTTGCAGCTGCATTTAAGCTACCTACTTTGTTGTTGTAGTTCAAGAACATGATAAATTATTTAGGCCTCTAGCTGTCCTCCCAGATCCTCTCTCCCTGGCATCCCCTACGACGATCCACGCACCTTCAGTGAGACATATGTACCAGGAGGTCTGATTGTGGCCTTTAATTCAGTCCAGGTATGTTTTGGTTGTGGCCCTGCTAAACAGCAGTGGATCTGAAGGACGTCTTGATCTCTTTACTGTCAACATCTTAGCAGGCACCGAGCACCTCTTCAGAGTAATAGCCATCCTTGTGTACAAATACATCTTTTAAAGTAGGATTTTGTAATCGTAAGTGGGGCTCATGTCCAGATGGGAAGTCCTGCAGAAGTACAATTAGCTGGTCTTTGAAGGAAGATGGAGTTCTGTAGGCTGGAAGTCGGGTGAGCAAATATTGCCTCTCACTGGTTCACCAGTGACGCTGTGTACCTAGATCATGGAAATTTCTCTGTTTATTATAAAAGCTTTTGCACAGCTCCGGAGCCAAGAGCTCCAGCGATACCCCGAGTACCACTTCTGCGTCGCTGCCTATACCTTGGTCAGTCTTTTGGATGTGCAGCCCCTCTTCTGGTTGAGGCAGTGGCCCATGGAACTCAGAATTGTTTGTCCCATGCTCAAGCCCTTTTGCCTTGCTGCCTTGCCAGCAGAGGCCATCGCCTCTGCTGGATCTGGCAGTGTTTGCAGCCAGTACCAGCTGGGATATGAGAGGGATATGGCAGTAGGCAGTCTAGTTATAACCTGCCCAGAGGGAAGTTTCTTCCTAGTGCCTATTTAGTTCATAATAAAGACGTAAATTAAAAAAAAGGTGCACAAATGCAGCAAGTGCACGTCATATTGAATAAACTGGAACCTTTGCTGGTGTGAAGAGACAATTTATTGGAGTCACTTGTCAGATAAAAACATGACCCAGTGCCTACAGTTGAGTCCAGTCAATGGCAGGTGTGATGGTAAAGCTATGTCATATTTTGCTTCCCCTCTCAACTGTCCTTTTAGTGTGTTAAAACAAAGAAATAAGTGGTCATTACTTTACCTATGACAACTGTTTTTTTTCATCGTCCTGCTATAATGGGCTGCAGGTGTTTCACAGCCAGCCCAAGCTAATAAGGACAGACATTCTGGCCACATGCCAAAATTATAAAACTGTCCGAGGAGAGAAGAAAAGAAAAGACAAGGGGTGGGGGCTAGGGGGTGGGAAGGAAAGAAAAAGAAAGCACGGGAGTCACTCCATGCTGAGATTTTGTACTTTTGTGTCTCCTGAAGTGAATACATCAGTCAGGAATCAAAGGTTTGAAAAGTCATTCAGCCCCTCCAAATTAGAAGGCAAACCATCTGCACGACAGGATGGAGCTCTCCTCAAAGGCTGCAGGCCAGGGCTGATCTCAGGGACACTGGCATAAGCCTGGAGTATCTCCACCAGAGTTACAACCAGCTCACCCGGAATCTCAGATTCTGGCCTGGTGCATGCATCTTCCAGCCAGAATAACGTTCTGGACCCAGCCCTTTAATGTTGTATCACCATAGTGACGGGCTCCTCTGCTCCAGAGCTGATGAGGAACCGCTGTGGGGTTGTCCAATATTAATTAATCCCTTTTAGGCAAAATTTGAGCTCAGTGGAAACTGCAAAGACAAGCCCATTCAGAGCTCTGCAGCCTCTCACCCTCTGCAATTTTAGCAGTATGTCTTGTCCCCAGGTCCCACATGCCACAGCAAATCCCTTGTGTTTCCTGAAGTTAGAGCGGTGATGGAAAGTCAATGGGAAGGAAAGATGTGCTGTATGAGAAGTGAAGATAGGCACGTGTCCTTACAGCTTTGCAGATAACGTTGGTTGGAAAGGCTGGGTTGTGACACAGGCTTCCCAAGGTGCTGCCTTTTGGGTGTGAGCCAAACAGCCACCAGGATAATGGAGCACAAAGGAAGAGCGAGCTGGATCTGAGGCACTTGGCTGGCTTAGACCATTGGGCTTGAATTGCCCTAAGGCACTGTAGCTAGTGGCGAGAGATTGACATCTCTGAAGGTACCTCTCTCACGTGAGTGCCTTGGGGGTGTCCCTCACCTGAGGTACCTCAGGCAGGTCCCTAAAGGTGTGTCCAGGCCTAAGGGCATGTCTGTGGGGAGAAAGAGATCCCAAAGCTAGTCCTGACTTCAGTTAGCCATGGTACAGGGTCGCAGAGATGCTCCGATCCCGATAGCTAGACTGCTCGTGAAAAACCAACCTGAGGGCATCTTCCTCTGCACTGGTCAGTGTTTCTGGGTCTGGACTAGTTCTCTCAGACACAACTGGAGTGTCCCTGACCCCAGAGTGCAGACATACCCCTGGGCCGCATCCTGAAAGATGCCAAAAGCCATTACCCAACCCACCAAATGGTCTGGGGTCCAGATATCATAGTAATGGACACATCTGAGGTAAATATACTTTACTGAATTTAATATGACAGATCCCAACCCCAAATTTCTTATCCAGGTTTGTTTGGAGCCAGGATTTGGTTCAGGCCAAGTGTTTTGTTTTGTTTGTTGATCTAAGATAGGTTTTTGGATGCTTCGCGGGAAGAAAAAAAAGCCATAACTGATGGATGTTAATTTTGTTCATTTCAGATCTCCTTTTGGCAACTGGATGAGAAGGGAACACCACTGCAAAGGAAGGATTACTGAGGCGAGGTTCAAGTTGTATTCAAAGGGAACAGAAGTACGGTGCATTACACGTGTCACCACCACAACAGGTCAGTACCTTTTCCCTGGAGTCACCGTCAGAGCTCTGTGAGTGGCATCCCTGGTAAATCAGTCAGACTCTGCATATGGTTTTAAAGGTGATAAAAATGCCACAATTGAAATGCACTTGTATCAGAAAGTAATTACAGAGTTGTAAGGCCTAAATAATTTTAAAAATGGTACTAGATCAAATGTTTTATAGTAAGCAAATGGCTGATGAAAAGAAGTTCCAGAAAGTGCTTTGTAATGAGGCAGACTGAGTCAGCATTGAATTTTCTGCTTTTTTGGATGGCCTTAGGGTTTTTGCAGTAACCCCACTAGGTTGTTCACTTGGAAAAGTCTGTGTATTCTGGCTTGTTGTTTGCAAAGTGCTGAGAACACTATGACGTGTCTGAAAATACAAATAATAATAGTGATAATGAACAGCAGCATATCAAAATCTTTTGTGATGGCTTAGAAATCCATGAATTCTTTTGCTCTCCGATTCACCCTTTGAAGTGTCCTGTGCTTTGGTTTCTATTTTTGGATGCCAGTAATGTGCAGCTGAGATCTGGGACAGTTCCTAAGAAATTGAATGCAGTTTGCTTTCTTTGAAAGAGTTTCAGATAGGGCCGGATCCGCAGGTGCTGCAAACCTGTGTCTTGGGTGGCTTCAGGAGAAGTCAGGATTCCTGGCAGTCAGGATTTGCTTCTCCTCCTTAGAAGTGTTAAGTTCCTCACAGTTCCCATAACCAGAGCTCAGTTTCAGGATGGCTTCCTGGTGCTTTGATCATTCCTTTAGTTAACTTCAACATGGTTTATGCATACTCAGCTGCTGAGAAGACCAGGTGCCAGTGTAAACCATTCATGCTTCATATTTGTGGCTTACTTTGAGACTGAAAACTTTTTTAGGTGTGTAGTGTTTTATAGTGTAAGTGCACCAGAGCAATTCTCACTCTCTTGTACTGTATGTGCAAACTCCATTAGTGGAAGACTGGTTCTGTCCAACATTAAGTGTGTGGCTGGGCTGCCACAGTCCTGTGGTTCTTAGCGTACCTTTGGGTGAGTGGAGAGAAATAAACGGGTGCAAAAGGCGACTCAGACTTCAGGCAGGTTGAATATTGCTCTGAAAGTGTCCATCTCTCCTGCTGATCAAGGGAGAGCCAAGGGAATAGCAGAAAGGGGGCAGATTCAGGGCACTGCTGTGCAGGCTTTTAAATGTGCTCCAGAGGAAGATGCCAGATCTCTGTACGGGGTGTCCTGGTTTGGGGGCTGTTGTGGAGACGGAATACAGAACCACATGTATATTGGGTGGCAGGGACATTACTTCATTTTCTTTTCTTCTTAAGCTTATCTGAGGGGAGGAAACTGTAGACGTTATCTTTTTCTGAGTGGAAAAACTGATTTCAAGTACATATGTTTGAAGCTAGCAACAGCGTGAGCCGGGTTAACTTGACTAAACAGGCATATGAGGCCACAAAATCTGACTGAGCCTAATTAGAAACCACGATGCCTCCTGGCACTTAAAGGTTTCTTTTAAGATTATGATGAGCTGACAAAACATATTAGTGAGAGGTGGAATTGGTATGAGCCATGTTTGGTGTTTTACTGCTTAGTGGCAGCGACAGGAGGCCCTATATCCAGATCAGAACCACACATGCACGAGCAATTCACCCCACCTACTTTTTGGTGTTTAACACCAGTACCTAACTTAGTTGCACAAAGCTCTTGGGGTCGATGGGGTGGGCTGAATCACCTTTGGAGACACTGCTGATCTGCTGTGGAGCCCAAGAAGACTATGCTGTTAATGAGGGGTCTCAATTAATTGCCTGCGCCTTGTTGGGATGAATGCGAGCCAAGATGTGGTGTCCACTTATCTCAGAGAGGCGATGCATGGCCCAAGTAAGTTGGAAAGAATACCAGGTTCTCATGAAGTGTTTTGTAGAGCAGAGGCATTGCAGTCTGCCAGCCACTGAACGGGGCTGGGTAGCTTGCAAGCAGGGGTGAGGATTTAAAGAGTTGAAGAAGGGCACGTTAGTAGTTTTATATGTTTCTTTCCAAGGATTTATTTTGCTTTGTGGCAGTGCTCTTATCACCACTAGCCTGGATTCCTCTGCCATCCGTCCTGCGCACGGCATTAACACGGTGCACTGGCTCTGTTTGTGGGATCAAGCCACCAGCACTGGAGCGGGGCCGTAAAACTGTTGTGCCTGATCACAGCCAGGCTGCCAGCGAGAAGCAGGGCTGATTTATGCTGGCTGACAGTGGGACCTATTGCCTACTAAATGCAGTCCTCTCCGTTCGATGCCAGCAGGTGCTTCGCCCATCTGGGCACTGCCAAGCTTCCTCCTGCTCTTCTCCTGAGTTCCAGTATTTCATCTTTGCTCGTGCTGCTGTTTTTAATCCCTCTGCCTTGTTCCCAGTCTTTGGTGTCTGTTCAGAGGCTTGATCTCATTTACCGTTGTCCTGGCGCCAGAATTTTAAGGCCGAGGCGATGGAGCTGCCTCTGCATGGGGAGGACTCGTGCTCGCTGGCTCCACCGTCTGGACCTGGCCCCAAGCACAGAGCTCAGCAACCCCTAACAGGTCCCCTTGCTTTCTCTCCAAGAATATGATTAGAGGTTTGAAACTGAGCAGACAGCTGGTATACTCTCCCAGGGCAGCCTCTGTGTCTGGGCCTCCATTGTTTTTGTCCAAATCATATCTGATTCCTTTCCAAAAGTGTTTCAGTCCGTAAAACCAGACCAGGTGCCTTTGGTTGTACTCATTCCTGAAATACCAGCTATGAACAAAAGCAGTTTTAGATTGGTCTTAAAATGGGTACGAAATTCATTTCAAAGTGGGATGGGTTTTTTTCCAATTAAAGCATTTGAATCTTCCCTTACGCTTTCCAGATAGAAAACAGACCTTGTTCAAATCAATCGTTGATCTTGTACCTGATTTATTGTATCCCTTTTGCTAGATCTTCAAAATTGCTTCATGCCATGCTGCAGCCTCTGAAATCTGACCTCTATATACATTCTTTGCACCTTGACCTCTCAGGTTTTTTACATAGAGTCAGATGATAGCTTTTGCTGCAATGTGCTTTCCCATTCTGCTCAGTAATTTGCCAGAACAGAGGAAAAGGCAAAAGAAGCCTTACCCTACCAGCCAAAATTTGTGGAAGTGTTTAAAAGCTTGGGGTGGCCTCTGAGCATTGGTCTAGTTCTGCATCCCTGTTAAGTGCCAAGCTGAGTGCTTTGTCCTCCAGACTGTCCTTCACTGAAACAACATGAGCAGTACCACTGGCACCAGGGCTACGGAAGGGCTCCTGATGCTGCCAAGAAGATGGGCCCTAGTTACGGAGCGGAGGTCTGCCAACCTTCTGTGCCGGGGAGTCTGCAAACTTCCACAACGCATCTGTTTTATTTCAGATCATGGATTGCACTGAATAGTCCTTTTGTGTGCTCTTTCTCCAGCTACTAAAACTGGCTCTGAAGAAGCCAGAGATAAATATGACAGCTACTGTTATAGAGTATCCCCTGGATACTACGGCCTGACCTGCACCCACTGTCTATCTGAATGTTGTCAGTAATAATGTTTATATTGCTGTGTCAACTTTGTTTCTTATCGTGTAACCAGAGATGGGCCAAATCAAGGTGGAAAGCTTTTCTGTGCCTCTGCACGCAGGGTCATCTGGAGGCCCGCAGATGGGACGGGCCCTTTGCCACTGAACTTGTTTACCCCAACGAATGCCATGACGTTCTTTGTATCATTCAAGGGGAAACCAATGCTGTTCGCAAGGACAGGAGAGCGTTACAAGGGTAGACTGAGTGGCAGGACGGCAGATCGGCAGCTCTGCCTGCCCACGGTGTGTGTTATTAGAACGGGTTTGGCAGAGGTAGGCTCTGTCCACATTTCCCGTAGGACGTTACCTTCCCAACTGCCACAGATTCTCTGCGGGGGTTCAGGTAGCGGCAGTAACACCAAGCGCAGTTTTGTGTACGGTTCATGTGCGTTGTTAAATGGGCTTAATATTGCATTGTAGAAATTCTTACACTTCAATGGCGGGGGAAATGGTGGTGTGTATCTACCACTGGATAAAGGTGTGTTTGTATATGAGTGTATCAATAGCAAGGGAATCTGTGTTCCTGTGCTCGGTACAGCGTTTGTCGTTATCTGCCTGGGAGTGCTAGGTCCCAGTAAAGTGGTGTGAAGAGAAGGGCCATTTCATTGCACCTCTGAGCAGCATGTCTTTGATGCCAGAATCAGGGTTTCCATCGGCCGATTTTATCTCCAAAGGGCGGTTATTTTGGAAAAATGGACCCATTTCATTTGTATTTAAGCATAGGCACCAGAAAGAAGTGCTTATGCCTCTAGTACTTGCAGTTCAGTTGCTGGAGTATCACTAGTTCAAGACATCACCCAGTCAGAGCCACTGGGAGCCCAGCTCTCCCTGTGCTGTCTCTGGACAGTGTTTGACTAGACTGCTTTTATCTCTCTAGTCTGTCTGTGGGAGTTGAATCTTTGTACAGAGCCTGCATTGCTTGGCATCTAATCTGCACTAGTTGACTCAGTCAGCCTCAGAAGGCAAGGGGGGAGGGAGATAAGTAGGAGGAAGAAAGGTGGGAGTGGAAAATAACATATTTGAGGGGACAGCAGGAAGCCTAGGCTCATTCGCATCTTGGGAATTGCTCAGGACATGACCAAGTGAGTGTTTCCTGATCCTCTCTCTTTTTTTTTTGTTCCCCTGTGGGCCAGGAAGAAAGGCTGCCGAGGAGGGCACGACTGGGGGAATCCCAACACGGGTGATGCCCGTAGCAAATGTCACTAGAAAGCCAAGTGTCCCAGGTGGGTGGTAACTTTGACCCGCCAAGATAGCTCAGTCGCCAAGATTTTCTTTATATTCTTTTTTGTGGTACCTGGATTTCCACTGAAGGGGACCCATTTGTCCTCCTCTCAGGCTTATGCCTTGAGACAAGTTGCCTGCATGGAGAATATTTCAATATACATTTCCTTGTTATTGTTTGCTTTTTCTGTGGGGAGATGGATCAAAATGGGAGACTAAATGAATTTCCTTGGTGAGGGAAAGGAAGTAAGAATGATTTCTAAAAGATAAAAAATGTTACTGCTTTTGGATAAAAGGGATGGGGGTTGTTTCAACCTGCAGGTTAAGGCCATTGTGGCGGTGGAGCTGCAAAGCAGGACAGGAGGGAGAAGTGTACAGCTGTGGGTCTTCTCAAGTACTTCAGGACACGCCAACATAAAAGTTGCCATGTGAATGTCAGATACTGTTATCTATTATTATTATTAAAGTCAGGGATCTGCTCACACTTTGAAAGATCAGTAATCCCACGTTCTCTAAACAGGCAGAACTGGGATCACAGCGTGCTCATTGCATGTTCTGGGTACTTCAGGGATTGATTATGTCTTCTCTTTGTCTGCCCTAATTAAATCAATAAATGGCTGTTGTAGTCACCTGTGTAGCAGGTGATGAGTTGAGCTGCTTGAGGTCACTGAAGAGGGCATCCCGGCAGCCTTTGAAAAAGAAAAGGATTTTGATCCAGAATAGTCAGGATGCCCTAGTTTCCTAGTCCCTTGGGCCAGCTTGTTCCTAGAACAGAGCTCTGAAAGCAAATAGAAAAGAACAGAAGAGAATTGTCTTCTCTCAGGAATGATCTAAGAAATCTGGTATTTCTGTTGTCTCAAATGTTTCACTGTTTACTCCAGCTGTCACCTGTTTCGTTTCTTCTATGCTTCTCTTATTAACATATTAGTAATGCTGTGATGATTAGGTGAGCAGATTATGTGTCAATGTTGCATTATGATTTAGTTTCTAGTTGCACTGTAGCAGCTCCTGGGTGTACAGGCATCGCTGAGAGCTGTATTGTGTAGATTGCTGTATAAACCCAATGCTTATTTATCAAGGTGAGATCATTTTAAGTGGAAGTGGGTAGAAAGAAATTTTGATTCAGATTCCTCTGGGTCCTGTGGTGGTTCGAAATCCAGATCAGCTCCGAATGGATCTGAATTTTACAGGCAAGACATGTTTCAAATGAATTCAGCCCGCGTCTGAGACTGACGCATCCTCATTCTCAGAGATGAAAACAAACGCAAATCCATGTGCTGTGGTTTTGTTCTACTGGATCGGCCCGTTTTTCCCCAGATTGATGCAAGGGCATGTGCAGGTGTTTTCTCTGTGGTAGCTGTTGTTTGGCATTGGGTCCTGGCATGCAGAGGTTTGGAAGAGCGGCCACTGTGACTAGCAGAGCTGGGCTCTGGTAGAGCCGCTGCCGTTAGCAGGTTTTTGCCAGCCTCCCTGGATAAGGGTGTGTGTGCGGAAATCTGACCCTTTGGAGCACATCCCCTTCCTTCCCTGGGACTATCTGAGATGCTTCATCCTTCCTAGAACCTCGTGCCTTGTTCTAGCACTTGAGGATTATCAATAGAAAATAAAGCAGCGCTAGTAGAATGGGATATTTTTCTTTTTTTTCGCTCAGGGGTATAAAAATGGTATCTTTTAACCTGTCAGTATGCATTTACAACACATCTGAGGTTTGAAAGAGGCTGTCCAAAAAGAAACCCAAGAGTGTGTTAGTAGAGCCAGTAGGCATTGAATAGTCTCTGTGGTGGTAGAAAAGCCTTAGGCTTCAACTGATTGCTAATTATGTGGCTCTATTCCTTTTTAAGAAAATTCCATGCAAGGTTTGTGAAGGAGGTAAAGTATGTTAATATGTGGAGAGTTACCAGTTTTTGGGTTGGTGTTTTTTTTTCCTTCCCCCCCCCCCCTTT
>VZSZ01010462.1:1044075-1073076 GCA_013398815.1 Ibidorhyncha struthersii
TGGACTGGGCTCTGGTTTTAAAATGAAGCTGCATTCCCAAGTTCTGCCATCCATCTCTTAGAGCCACTGTGTAAAGGGCACAAGTTATTCCACCTTAAAAAGAAAAGAAAAAAAGAAAGAGGGAAAAAAAGCAAAACCCATGCTGTGCAGAAAAGGAGAGAGTTACAGAAAGTGGGCCCCCTGCTTTTTTCAGAGGGGGAATGTAAGCAGATCCTTGCTGAAACTGCTTCACTCAGCAGTTTTCAGCTTGTTTTAATTGGCCTGGCCTGAAAGAATTCTGAATGCTGTACCTGTGCCAATGAAAATGCAAATGTTTCCCCGAGACGAGGCACTTGGAGTGCCTGTGCCCCAGCTCTGATAGCAGCAGCAGGGGCATGGAGACATGTCTGTGATGGGAAATGGGGAGGCCTTGATCTAACTCAGCTTAGAAAACAAAGGGCTTTGGGAAATGAAGCATGAATAAGGCAGACCAGGGCAAAATGTAGGGTGCCTTCTGGAACTCCTGCGAACCCAGGAGCTTTTCTGTAGTGAAGTCCATTACCTTTTCACCTGGCACTGGGCTATTGGATCCTTTACTAATTTACAGGGGAATTTGATATCTCTTTCTTTCTGGTTTTTGTTTATTTCTTTAATTGTTATCTACTGTGGAAGGTTTCCTGTCAGAAAGAAGGCTATTCCTTCAGGTGCAGAGATGCTGCCATTGAGTGCACCCGTGCAGCCGGTGGGTAGGGTGGTGGGAGGTACCATGGTGGGTCATTGGAGATGGTCTCGCTGTGGGAGAACTGAGGTTATGGGCTGATCCCAGGCTCTGGCTCCCTGCAGGAATGAACAGGGCGGGCTGGGAAATACCGGTGGTGTTTCTGCACGTGGAGCCTGGTGGCAAGGCTGTTGTTGACACGATGGTTGATGGACCCTGCTTGACGGTTTGAGCTCTTCTTTGCCTGCACTGCTGTAGCCTGGGACCCCTGGTCTCGAGGGCTGTTCCACCACACACTGGAGCCAGATTTTATGGGTGGCTTTGCGGGTGGCTCAAATGGATAGCATCAGGGCCAGTGAATCACACACTGGCTGCGTCTGCTACGCTGCTGGAGTTTGTTTTTAACTGAGAATTTTGATGAGGGTATCAAGTCGTTTCTCTGAACCAGTAAGATCTTTTCCCTGTCTATCTGGTGTAGCCTAATACTTCATACTACTGAAACTTCAGCATCGCCCCCATTTAAGAAGGACTATTCTTTTCTAACTCTATACAAACTATTCTCCGTGTTGCTAGCTCAGCTGGTTATGGCATTTCCGAATTAGTTCAGTTTCACGGTCCTGCATCCAGACCTGATGCAAAGTAAACTGTATCCTCTCCCAAAGCATCAGCTCAGTGCTGGAGTCAGGATTACTGGCATGACTGTCTTTATGCTCTAAGCTTGCCTTTATCTTAAAACATGAAAAGATGATTGCTTAATTTTTTGTGTTTGTTTTCTGAGGCTTTTTTACAACAGACCATCTTTACAATGGGGAAAAAGCCCCAAATGGTTTCCATTTCACTTAAATTTGATAGTAACTCATGCTGGGTGCATCATCGCTAAATTATGGTGTGTTTGTACAAGCATGGGTCTGGATCTTCCCCATGTAGTCCAATATCCCATATCCCATTTTGATGCTATTCATTCCCTGGAGATGCTGGCCCTACACAGAGTTCTCCTTCATGCCACAACCTACTTTTTTGCATGCATGTGCATCTCCCTCAAGTAGCTACATGAATGCAAAAAAAAAAACAAAACCAAACCAAAATAAAACAACAACAAAAGATCCTTTGAAACTATTGTGTCTCATGTGTTTCCTGTGTATTGATAATCCCCACATGGGTCTGGCTACCAATATTCCTCATATACTGAAATTCCCCTTATGCTGGGCATCCCTCAGTGTGACCGTTCTAAATGCAGATAACTCCACAACATAGGTATTACGAATTACAGCCACACAAAAATACATTCTTAGGCATCCATAAAACATACCTCCTCATAAAGGACACATACTAAAGTCCTGGAATGAATGAATAAGAAAAATTACCTGGCTCAGCTTATTTTTCTGCCTCATGTCAAATTAAAGCCCAGTTGTGAATTGGGAAAAGAATTAATTTTCAATAAATGGTTGATCAATTCTTTTCTGTCTTTGTAACTCCCTATACAGTAATGAATATGCATTCTTTGCATTTTCCAGATAAATATCCAGCATCTTAGGGTATTTAAAATTAGATCTGTATACGTTTACAGAGCAATGATTATTCTGAATTTCATCTGAGGCAATTAAAAAGCATCATGATGACATTTAAGGTGATATTTTTCTCCCCTATGTTAAATAATTATAAATAATAATAATGATTAAACAAATTATTCTGTTCCTCCCAGTCTGGATCAACCTTTAGGTTAATAATCTAAATCATTAAAATTCATCTGTCTCTCAAAGGATTGAGTAGTTAAAAAAATTGGAGGAACCTTTCTGCATAAGGGTGATTGATAATTACCAAAGCAAAGCTGTTTTGTGGGTAAAAATTTTGAAGGCTCAGCAGATTGATTGAGTAATACATTGGTTAGGTTGAGGTGATATTTGCAACAATTAAACTCGGCACAGTTTTATCAACTGACATCCTCTTCGCAGGATGATGCAGAGGTCAAGTCCAAACCTGCTTCTTTGTAGACTGGCTCTCAGGAATTTGTGGTTCACAGCTGCAAACTCATAGTGTGACCTTAGGTCACTGATGGCCATTTTTTGGACATTATTATTTAATTACAGTGGGAGTTAGGCACTTACATAGTTTTTAAAATTTTCTTTCCTTAAACTGCCTCTGTCAGTGAGATTTCTCTCGACTAAGTTCAGTCATGTAAAATGCAGCTGTCTAGACCAAGCTCCTACTCAAGGGAACAACTGGTAGTGTCTATAATTTCCCTCTGCTTTAGGGTTGGTTGGTTTACCCCCACAGGTGCCTGTATCTCTTTATTTGTGATATAAAGCACCTAAATGAGAATTTGAACCCAACTTAGAGATGGTTACAGCTAAAAGATGAACATGGCTCAAGCTGTCTCTCAGGCTCCATAACCACAAGTACTCTTTCCCCATAGACATTGCAAAGATAATGTGGTAAGAAGTCTGAAATGCTGTTTAGCTTCTTTATTGACAAGAGCAATCTAAGATGACTACCTGAAAGGTATGTGGACTTTTTTGGACTTTACACCTCTCCGGATAACGAGAGACTTGCCTGGCCACAAAGAGCCAAGGAAGAATGGATTTCCAATGCGGGAAGGAAAGATAAGGCTTTCCCTGTGGGGTTTATTGGATTGTGAATTGCTCCACCTATTTGCAGAGTTTCTCAGAAGTAATCTGTGTTCATCCATCTTTCCCCCCTCCCTCTGGGCTATTAAATCTCTTCCCACTCTGCTAAAACCAAGCCTTCATGTTGTCTTAATAAATTGCTTTTCTTGTTGAACGTGACTGTGCTTTGCAGGAAAATACCCCCTTCAAAGTAACCAGGACCAAATAGATACCCAGTGTACAGAACACATCATGAGGAGGCTCTCTAAAATGTGGAGGCTATGGAGTGACATCTGATTTCACTGCACACAGACTCTGGCTGTTGATAACACCCTCCTCTGTCGTTCTCTCTCTCTCCTTTTCTTCCTTTTTCTTTTTTTTTCTTCTTAAAAACATTTTTACATTCCCATCTTGTTTTGCTGCTTATGTCTCCTCCCACTTTCCCTCCCTCCCCTGTCTCCTTATCTTCCTAGGTGTCCCTCGCTAAGCATGACTGCTGCAGTGCTGGTATTCCAGCTCAGATTTAAAATCCGCTGAGACTCCTCAGTCCAGCCCAAGCATCCAGTGGCTGTTGCTTGCTGCAGACGGGCTGTCGTTCCCTGGAGAACGGCCTTGCTCAGGAAATGTAGCTATTTCCGATCTCGGCTGCAGCCAGGAAATGAGGAGGCAGCAGTGAAGATATTTTCTTGAATTTGACGGGATTTTTTCATACTTTGTAGCAAGGAATGCTTAGGCTGGCTGGTCCTGCAGCGAGGGCTTTAGTGAAACCTTTGGCCTGGGAGGCGGTGTCTGAGTTGGGGTTGGTGTTAGACCGGGTTCAGGTTAAGGCTTGGGATTTGAGAGCAGCAAAATGTGAGCGAATGAGCTCAAGATTTGAAGCCAAAATAGTAAACCTGACTTCATAAACTGCTTCTGCTTTCTGTTGCTGATGTTCTCATTTGCTTGTTTGTTTGACTGTAGTTTGCTTGGGTTTGTTTGGGGATTTTTTTTTTTTTTGACACTGAATTAAATAATTTAAAGTCTCTTCAGAATCCAAAGCAGTGCCTTGTGAGTGCTGCACGTGTAGAAATTCCCATCTGCTTCCACCGCAATGAAAAGGGTTTCAGATCCCACACTCTAATATTGGCCCACTTCTATGTTAATTTCAAATAGACTTTCTTAAAATTATTCTCATGAGAATTTAAAGCAGTCAAGGGTACTGTAGTTTTAATGGAAGATGTGTGGCTAATCCCCTAGATTGTTTTACAAGTCTCATTCTTATTAGTGTGAATATCCTGTAAATTTCTACTGCAAGTAGTGGTTAAAACACTGAAAGTAAGCATTTCAAATGAAAATGAAAAAGTAGCAGTGGCAATCATTTAGTGAACTTGGGTGGCATTTTAGAAGTATGTTATTTTCTGTTATTATCTTTATAAAGAAGATAATTCTTGCAAAGGATTTCAAATTTAGCTATTTTCAGAAACAAGCCCATACTTTGAAATTCTCTGGAGGTAGTTTTTTTCCTCTACCTGTCCCTCTCCTCCTTCCGGAAAAAATACATTTGAACAGAATTTAGCATTTCCAAAACATATTTGCTATTTTTAAAAATATAATATGTATTCACTATAGATGGATTAAAAACATTCTATGTTGATACTGAATTTTTCTTTAATATATGAAAATATAATAGTAGAGCAAGTAAATGTCAAGGCAAAAAGTTATTTCTAATGAAAAATAAAACATTTGTTCAGAAATTTTTGAATGGGTAGTTTTACAGGATTTAAAGTTTTTTCTGGGTTTCATTCCACGCAAAAAGGTTGTTGCACAATTAGCTTGATTTTTCCCAGGGTGTTTCAGCCACAGTTCCCTTGAAGCTTCTGTGATTACAGATAAAACATTAGCTACGTTTGTCAGTGCATTGTGTTTCGTTAGTGCTTCAGAATCGGAGTCACAAACCGCGGGCCAAAATCCTGCCATCACCTTCCAAACGCAAACAAGGGCTGGCCTCTGCCCTAAGCGCGCGTATTGCAGGAGTGCCTATGGCAAATGTTCCCGGAGGGAGGAATGCACAACAGTAGCCATATATATGCACCCCAGAGGGGCCGAGTATGTTATCTGTGCAGTCCCTGGTGCCACAGCCACAGGCGGCCGCAGTGTTTAGGGCATAGCGACGTGTGTTTGAAACCCCAGCACAGGGGATCCAAGCTGGATTGAAGCCTTTGTGTGCTAGGGCTGGTACAGGTATGTGGTATTTATACTGCATCCTGGGAGTTTGCTCTAAATCTGTGACTCGCTGTGATGATGCTCTGGCATTGCCTGCCGTGTTGTGCTTTGCTTTCCACAGGTACGCCTGTGTTTAGGTTGGCGAAGCGAGTTGGGTGTCCTCGTGGTGCAGCTCAAAGAGCAGTGAAGGCTGCAGACTGTAGGTCTGAACAGACAAAAGGGAGGGAGAAAAGGGGGGAGTGACTTGCTTGTAGTCATCCAGAAGGAAAACATAAATCTTCTGATCTGCAATACAGTGCTGGTTCCCTTAGCACCCACTGCCTCACAAGCGATCTCCCAGATCTTTACGTATGTGATAGTCCCACTGAGTTCAATTGTGGCTACGGAAACACAAATATTGTTACTCACATGTGGAGAGTTGCTCATGTACTAATCAGATGAAGAACAGAGATATCCATCTCAGCCCTTTTAACTTCATCACACAATTCATCATTGAAGTGGGTAACTGAAGGCTCAATTAGGCACTTGTGATTTTGGCTAGTGACTGCTGAATAGTGTCCCGTTGTATAATTTTGTTTGGTTTTGGTTTTATATAGTAAAGCACAAATAACATTTACTCATGAGACAGACTAGGGACACACTGCCAGAAATAGAGGCTCCCGGCAATTATACAGGATGTTGCTGTGGTGTTATCATATGATTCATCCACTATGAGTATGAACAATTGTTAACCTCAAGACACTCTCACTTTCACGCCCTCTGACACACATACCACTGAGGACAAATATCCTCACGATGAGTAAAACATCAGGACTGGGATTTTAACTCATAAAGGTCAGTTCGTTTCAGGTTCATATGTTAAGCCTTAACTTTGCTGTCCAGTCCTTGAGCGTGGGGATTATAAGGAGGATTTTCTGTAAGCAATATGACATGCTTGCGTAGTAAATCCTTCTTGGATGCTGATTGACCGTAGTAATGGCTGTGGATAGAGACTATCAAAACGGTCCATGGTGGAAACCACTGAAATCAATTACAAAGAGAATAAATTTGGCCCAGATGGTCTGATGCAACTGAGCTAAATGCAGGAGGGAGTTATACTGAGGAACATATCCAGTAAAGCTGAAAGAAAGATGGCCAAAGGCATTCAAGCGCTTGCAAGAGTGTCGTTCTTGTGAAAAACTGTGCAGGCTTTGCTTGAGGGTAAGCTTGGCAGTTAGAAATCAGTAGAGCAATAGCAGCTTGTATCAGCTGAGCAGCTGGACTTTGAGACTTGTAGTTGCAAACTGTGTGTCCTGAACGTCCCCTGCCATGGATAACAGCTGGATAATGGATGAGCTTCTATGCAACCCCTCCTATTGCAAGCGTTCTGTTATCTTATGTACCACAATGCTTATCTTACCCGTTAGTGGTTGAGGGCCACCACCGGGTGTGCCTTTTGCAATTCTTTTTGTTTAATTGACTTTAATTTAATTCTGGACCCTCCTTTCAGAACTTGACTCAGGCACTTGCTGTTGGTCAGCCATCTTTTGCCAGCTGTTTTGCCTTGCAAACTCGCATCACTAGATGGCAGTGTAATGGCAAAAACCTGCCCTGCCTGTGCTGCCCAGGAGAAAAGACAAATTTCACCTAAAAAAGTGGATGAAATTTGAAATTTGAATGCAAACCAACCAGACCTTAAAATGCCTCTTCATCCTCCTTAAATTCCCGTAACGCTCTCTGTAAAGACCTAGGACAAGGTCTTCACTTATCACCCAATGGCAGCAGAGCTACACCAATTTGTGCCACCCACAGATTTGGCCCACAGGGCTCACATGAATAGCACAGCCATACTTGTGATTTGCATGTATATGATATTAGGTCAGGAAATTTGGGTAAGGTTTAAAATTCTGCAACTGTAAAGCAAACAAACACGATGTTTTTCTTCAAAATTAAGCTTTCCTCAGTCTTCAGCTTGTGCTCACGCTTCCCCACCGGACAACGTTTTGAGTTGCTTTGCAGTCCCAGACTTTGTGGTGCAATAAATTAAGTTACAGGTAATTTCATTTCAGTTCGCTTGAAATAAAAAGGCTCTGCAGCATTCAATCCCATTTTGTGGCCCAAAGGGGAATTTAAGTGTTGCACAGGTATTGGTTTGGTTTTCTGTAGGGAGAATTGCATCCTATGAGCCCATGCAATTGGAACATATGGAGTACATGCGTTTGTGTATGTTTTCTTAGGTCTGGATTAGCGCCCTCATTTATGACCATGATTTTAACATGGAGGAAAATGTCGCAGTATAGAAAAATAAACAGGATAAAAAAAAATGGCAGAAAGACAGTCTTCACCACACTAAACATCATCCTTTTTGGACGTCACGAAGACAGCTGTTGGCTGAGAGTGAGATCTGAAGGTCTCTGTTAGGAAACGTTATTGCTGAGATTTTCACTGTTTGGATTTCCTGTTTTCCTCACTTCTGAACCCTTTAGCTTTTGTAATCTAAGCAGGGTCAGGTCTGGTCATCCGTGGGGAAACAGACTGCCTGTGAACAACAAGGCTATGTACTGCAAGAGCAGCGCTGGGGAGTCAGTGGGTGAATGGCTGGGTAGGTTATGGAGGCAGCCAGGATCCTCATCGGAGTCTGCTCTGACCTTCTGTGTAATGCTGGCCGTGAGACTTCCCTGTCTGAACTGCATCTGTCTAGATAAAAAATATCTATCCTTGATTTTAAAACGTTGAGTGATGGAAAACCACCCACTGCCCTTCAGAAGCGCTTCCAGGGGTTAATTGCCTTTGGCTGTTAAAAATGACTGTCTTATTTTTGGTCAAAATCTACTTAGCTTTAATTTCCTTGTCATTGCGTTTGGCTATACTTCTATCTGTAGACAGAAGAGCTCTCGTGAAAATTTTTTGTAGAAGTCTTTGATGCCCAGATATGATATGCTCCAAAAGATGCTCCAAGAGCCCGTCGTCTTCCAGATAAGATGCGAAAGTCAGATTGGAACCATTTGATCTCTCTCAAAACCCATACTTTTTAAAGAATGTGCTGAAATCCATTCAGGTTTGACTATCCACAAACTCACCCTCCAGTATCAGTGTCATCAGTGCTTTTAACAGTCCTGGTCTGAAGTGGTGATCTCCCTGCATGCGTGTGTCTTTCTGTCTCCATTGGCTGAACACGGTGCTATTTTTCCCTGCAATAGCTAAAGCAAAATTAGCCCTAGAAGGGATGAAATTAAACCAGTGTAAAAGTACATGATTGAAAATATATAAAGAGAGGTTGAAAAGTCCCACCCGCTGTGTCCACACTTGGTGGCCAGTCATGTAAATATACCAGCATAGTTGAAGGGGTATAATCCTATTGTAGTAGGTGCTATTAATGTTATTGTGTAACAGTATTTATCACTGTGTGATACTTCACAGTTACCCTAAGTAAAGTGATTAAGCACTGTACAACATGGCTGTGTACCAGGTGAGCCTGTGGAGTAAATCAGTGCTGTCTGTCAGTCCGGTTGTGTGGAGTCTGAAGGAATGACTCCCATGGTGTACTGAGCTCATTTTTCCTCCTGCACATGTATTTGGTGCAAGCTAAACCTGGTCCTGTCTTGCCATCCCTGGAGTACGACCAGGAATTCTGCTTAGTATCATCTCTGCCGGCATCCCTCTTTTCCTTTCCACCCTTCAGTTTTTTACTGCAAACACTGATTTTCACCAGCGAATAGGTTAGATCTGCTCTGGACGGGGGTCTTCACAAGGCTAATAGGTTTCCTTTCCTTCCCAATTACACGTGGCCCATTTTCTCACAGTTATACATTGTTTTTTCTCAGGGTTATCATGGCACAGCTCATCCATGCTTTTGAGTTCTTTTGTGATGGTGAAATCCTTCCAGCTGCAACTGTAACTAAGTTGAACTTTTTTGAAGGACAGCTGCAAAGACTATCACAGGGTGGCGTTTAATGGTTGGATTTGTCCCAGGACCTCCACCAAACGTCTCGGTTTTCACCTTCAAATTCATAGGTATAGGGGGTGCCATGCCGACATTTAGGACTTGATTCTCTTCTCACTTATGGCGCTGTCTTGAAGAAAAGCAGAGAAATTACCTGGGTTATATCAGGGTAATTCATGTGTTTGTAAGAGGACAACTGGGTTCTTGGCTTGACAGATGTGCAGTATGCAGTTTCAGTCAAGTTGTTAGGTATCTGAAGGTGTCAGGGCTATTCTGCAAATTGAACTACAGTGTGGAACAAGGGGGCCCAGTGTCCTGCTGTGCTATCTCTCTGCTGTCTTCCCAGTGTATGTGCCTGAGTGAGGCAGCGCGCCCCATGTCACCTTCTCCAGAGCAGGTGGACAGGGCAGCGGCTCCAGTTCTCCCACTCCCTGACCCTCCCAGCAGCGTTGCTGCAACAGGACGTTGTGATTTACAAGGACGGGCCAGCAGGAAATTCCTACCTCCGCCCCCCAGAGAAAGGAGGAAGCGGGAGAAGTGTCGTGACTCAGAGTCACGCCTGAGTCACTGCATACGCGGTTCCTGGGGTGGTGCTCAGCTCCCACCAGCCCTTGTCCTGACCCTGCGCCCAGTCCCGGTCACCATCCCCTAAAGTGCAGCTGGAATTAACTTGTACTCCTGCACTGATGCCTGGTGTTATTTGAGGAGGAAAATGAGAAGTTGCATGCAGAAAAAAAAACGGATTCAGTTAATGCTGTTCTTCTAATACATGAATAAACAACTTATGGCAGGTGCCTGGCAGCTTGTGATAATCAAGGGGGTATTTATTGGAGATCAGAAAATATACTTAGCTGAACAAGTCTCTATTCTGTCTTTGGCTTACCACAGACTCGCTGAAATTGGATGGGGTCATTTGCTGTCTAGTCGCAGATAATAAATCAAAGGGCTGAAGAAACTGCAGGAGAAAGGGCATGAACTGGCCAAACATTTAGCTTATTGTAGTAAGCATCAGCCCAGCCAAAGTGAAACTTTCCCAGCAAATTTTCACTTATCTCAAATCCAGTTATTCCCTGTAGGCAGCTGAGTTGTCTAAGTAAATAGAGGTCACTTTACCTTGACTAAACAATGACTTTGCTATAGTCGGTGCCAGCTATGTCGCAGTTACAAAATGTGCTTTAAAGGCTTGTTGGTAGCAGGCTGCCAGGCTGAATGAACGAGTCAGTCTGGTCTACTTTGGGCAGGATTTAGGATGCTTAGTTAGATGAAGCTGTGGTCGGATCAGCTGATCCCGTTCTTTGAGTGGGGATATAGTACGTAAACGAACGGACGTGTATAAGGAGGAAGCGGACAGGAGCTGGGGGAGTGGAGAAAGGATGACTTTCCTCTGATGTCAAAAATCCCATCATTCAGTGCTCGCAGTGAGAAAGACAAGAGGAGAAGAATGTGGAGAGAGAGAGAGGGAGAGAGGGAGAAGAAATGAAAGGAAAGGACACACTCATTTTTCTCCCTAATCCTGTAGGCTAACGTTGTCCACCCTAATAGGATGGAGAAATGAGCCTGATCCTGAGTGCCAAGTTCTGAACAGCCTTCCAAGCCCCGGGGATTGTTCACAACCCCATCCCGATCTGGACTTGGTTAGTACTGTCTTGATATGAATAATCAGGTAGATAAAAATAGTCAAGAAACTTACTGCAGTTTCCTCGGGGCTCTCTTTGTGTTCTCTTGTGTTTCTGGCAATTTTAAATTTCTGATCATTGTCTGTGTTTGTCAGAGGTGTTAGATATCCAGCTCTCCTAGGATTTCTGCAGTGTTGTGAGAAAGGACCAGAGCTGGCTGTAAGTGAATTAGATCGAGCACCAGGCGCAGGAGAGCTGGAGTTGCCTGGAGCTCTGTCCAGGTCGCTAATTCTTCCTTCCGAGGGGCTGATTTCAAAAGGTGCCAGATTTGTCCTTCGTGCACTGCGCTGTGTGCCGTTGCCTGTAATTAGTTTCTCAACTGAAAAAGCTTTCTCAACCGAGAAAAAAAAAAGGAAAGAAAAAAAGCCAAAAAACAACCCCCCACATTTTTGGCAATGGGTTGTTTTTCTAAGCAATTAATTAAGCGCTGATTTTAAAAGAATTTGAATCCTCCTTCCACTCTATGTCAAGCATGGATTTTGTATTAATCACTTCACTACTCTCTGACTGAATAAGGACCGAAAAAGATGCATAGAGTAAAAATTTCCTCAGGAAATGAATCAGACAAGGAACCTATGCCTCATCTCGCCTCCTGCAAACGAAGAAAGGGAGGATTTTGTCAATGGTGGGTCAGTTTACAAATGTGTCCTTTGCTGTGTGAGTCATAAGTAGTGATACATTTCACAGCAATGCAACCACAGATGCAGTTTAAATCCAGGACCGAATGCCAGCTAAAGATAAATAGAAATGAATCCTCATGCCTGTAATAGTAATGAGAATGAAAATGCAACCTGTCAGACCTGCTTGTGTGTCAGCCAGCTCTTGCTGCTTTTCAACTAGTGTCAGAATTCTCGCTCGCTTTAATGGGAGCAGAATAATCCCTCGGGACACGGTCTTGTGATTTCCATTTGCTGATATGCAAGGAAGAGATGTGGATTTTTGCAAGATGGAGCCGGTAGAGTACCTGCCCTGCTGTGGGCACCTTCAGCTTGCTGCACTGGAGTCTTAAGGAGAGGGGACAGCATTTCAGTAGAGTACAGTCTCCAGGCAAATGTGACTGCTCCCAGGGGGGTATCACCTCAATGCAGGGAGGTGATAAAGGAATCGGGAGCAGGTGGGAAGCAGCGCTGTCTCTGGAGCTGGCTGCGATGTGTTACTGGTTTTGAGATTTCCAAAATGCTGGACAAATATTTATTTTTTTTTCCAAAAGCGCCAGCCTTTGTTAGTGTTATAGCTGTTAAGAGATGTGTAAAAACTGGTGTCGTAAAACTCACATCAAGATTTGTTGTTGTTGCTTTTTTGGTTGTGGGTGAGATAATGAAATTTAGCAGAAAATCTAAGCTGAAATACAAAAATTGTAATAGCTTTCACTGGTGCCACTTTCCCCAGCATTTCCTGAGACTAACCCTTGTAAGTGTGTTAGTACTCATGTTTTTCTTTTTATTTACTGAGCTTCCTGTAGTCATCTCTAGCTTGCCAGACTTAAAAAATGTTAGGCAAGACATCAGACGTGGATCAGATATCTAGTGGGTCCACCCAAGTCAATGGCACTATCGCAATTTATTACTGGCCAAGATCCAGCCATTGGTGTCCTGAAGTGTGATAAGATGAATAGCTGAGATGCTGCAGGTCTTTTTCTTAAGGATAATGGCCATCCTTGGAAAGATCTTTATATTAAACAAGATACAGAGATTGAAGTATATTTATTTATTAGTGTATGTGCAGTCTTTCAGTTTCTAAGCTTGAAAGACCATCACAGTTTGCAAATGTCAGCATGTTCCTTTGTAAAAGTGGTAATACTGGGGCAGCACCAAAAGCTTTGAAATGGGATGGAGAATGGCAGACCTGGAGTCAAATTTAAATTTTCTGTGCCACTGGCCAGCACTCTAACCATCAAGATCAATCCTCTTCTCTTTAGGGTTAAATGTTTCCTCTTACAAAAAGAGCCAGAGGCTCTTGATTATCCATGCAAAACAGGCCAGGGCGTTGATTTGTAAGGTTTTGTCTGACATACTTTTAAATGGATGACGCTCAATTTAGATTCCAGAAGAAAATCTAAATTTGATGGTTGAGACGTATACCCACTTTTCTGTCTTATCCTGAGGCACCATTCTCCACCCTTCCCCTTTCCTTCTCAAAAAATGATACCGCCTAATGCTTTGAACCAAGAAAGCATATTTCAAGATCAGTGTGGAACAATTAAACCAATGATCTGTACGCTTCAAGGAGAAAACTGAGCTGCAGTAGGTCTGCTTTGACAGGTCTTTGGAGGATTTCAAGGAAGTTACACCCACTTCATTCATGATAATCGGCTGTTTAACGCAGAGCAGCTCGGTGTTATGAATGAAAGGGAGCATGTTTTGGCTTGCAGAACAACTCACAAGTCTAATGCTTCACTCGTCAAATAACCAGCCACATTAAAAAAAAAAAATCTGACTTCATTCTTGAAATGAAATTAATGAATGCAAGATTCAGTGAAAAAAAAACCCAACACCTAAAACTGCATCCTCTCTTTAGATACCCAGAAACATCTTACCTCTCTTACTGTGGATTTGTGGGTCTCTGTGGCTGGATAAGTTGGGGGGAAAAACGCAGCCTCTGAGTGGACTTTGATGCATCTAAGACCAGGTCTTGGCAGGTTTTGTGCATTCGATCAGAACATGCCAAATTGGTGGATTTCATATTCATTTTGGTGGCAAAAAGGAAATGGAAGGAAAGAGAATATTAGGGGTAGTATATGGATCTATGGAAGTAATAAGTTTTCATTCGGATGAGGTTGTAGGGGCGCTCTGAGAAGCTGTGGGCTCTGTGCTGTGCCTAAGTAGCCCTGCTGATTAGAAATACATTGATTTTTTACTTACTGAACCTGGCTTTGTGGAATACCACGATTTCCCCTGGTGTCACACAGCTGGAGGAGCTGCCCTGTATCAGGTGCCTTCATGCCTTCTGGCAACACTGGGTTTATAGACTCTGGAGAGTCTTGGATGATGGAGGGACTCCTGGGAGGTCATTGTAGGCAAATGTTGTTTAGGACATCTTGAATTAAAGGCAGGAGTAAAGAAGTTTAAGGCTGTCTTTCTACATTTCCTTATTCCCAGTTCATTTGGTAATAAAATGGCTTTCTGGAGGAGCAAAGTGCACATCCATCCTACTGTCTCCTTTACCAGGCCGTGATTTGCCTGTGCCTGGGAAGGAAGGAGCACAGTTACTTTGATCAAATAAAGACCCAGAGGTGGTAGCAAAACATTTGACATGGAACTGAACTGAATGTTTATTAATTGTAGTTTCGGAAGAAATGTGTATAATAGTTTCCCTTGCAGGTTCCCATCTAGATTTGGGGTAAAAGTGCCAGATGTAATATTTTTCTTTTTAGCAGTCTTTTACAAAACATTAATTGTTTTCAACATTTTTCTTCTGAGGGGAATGTATCATCATATTTATCTGAGAAACACATGGTGGTATAGATTGATTAAGTGATTTTCCCAAGAATGGGTCAATGCTAAAGACTAGGATTAAACCGTTACAGCAGATTTGTCTTTTGAGCCAAAAAGCATCAAAGCATATCTCTGCATCTTCGTGCCTAGATAACTTCCAGAGTACTCGAGCACCCCACAGCACTGCATCCCCATAAGCTGGAGCAGAGCTGTCTGTCTTGCCTTAAGAGATGGGGAACTGATGCACCAGAAGAGTACATGGCTTGCCCAAGATCCTGGGGAAAGTCTGTAGCCAGAGATATTTGGGCTTGGACAGGCTTTGGGTCCGTTTGACTTGAGGCTGCTGGTTTATGGTCCGGTGTAGTAGTAATAATCAGTAATACTCTCAGAAATCAACAGCGATAGAAAACAATAGGAAAGCTCTGGAGCAGTTTAAAAATCAAGGCCTAGGTTTCCCACACTTTAATGTTAAATAAATGATTTTTCAAGACGTTTAGGAGAGTGTAATGTCCCTTTTGGTGTCTTCTGTGCTGTTGTTGCTGTGTCATAAGGACAGAGATGTTGACAGACGTCTTTTGCTTCTGCAAAAATCCCAGAAAATGGCAATAGAACAAGTAAGAACCTAACTGATTTTTCGTTAATGCGTACAGAGTAAGAGGCAGAGAAGGTGCAGTTCGTCTGTAGGTAGAAGAATCATGGGAGAACCGTGCATCTCTTAATACTTAAATTGATGCATACATTGAACATTATGCATGTGTTTCTGGAACTGACCTCTCTCTGAAAGAGTGAGTTTTACTTAAAAAAGAAGCTAAACAAAATCAATTGGAGAAAAGTCAATTCCACGTGAGGATCTTTCATCTTTGTTCAGCAGCTGAGAGCCTCTGATGGAAGGTGGGAAAACAATTTTTCTCATCCTTTTTGCACCAAAATAATTCCCAGAACAATATTCAGCTAAAGCCAGGATCTCACTAGAGCCCTTTTCACTTAGCAGTATAAAAAAAAGGCAGGTTGGCTATAATCCCCTGCCTTGTGCCCTGCAGGGGAAAACGGCTGAAGGCAGAGCAAGGCAAAGGTAGGTTGGATGGTGCCTAGGAAGGGCAGGAGCATGGGGGATCACTTCTTTGTCTGCTGTGTACAATAAACTAATGTGCTCTTCTTTTTCTACTCTATAGAACTGTGTTTGGGGAAATCAAGAACTGAACAGATCCTTTTTTTATTTCCACTCATTTTCAGGGTGAGTGAATTCTCTTGTCTTCACTACTGCTGTCATGTCCTGCGCGGCTAAGAAGTGTGACTTAAGGTTCAGAGGAAAATCTCTTTTTTTTTTTTTTAATCTTTGCACTGATAACACTGCACTTAATTTAGCAGCAGTGAGGCAGAACATTTGGATTTTGTCATCCATTTCTAAAACTATTGTTGGCTTCTTACTTCTTTGTTCCGCCCCCTATTGCTCGTTTTAGATTTACATTTTATTGTAGGTGCCAAAAGATAAGTTAATGCCAACTTGATGATTAATTAACTAATACTTTCCTCTGGCCTAAGATGGAAAGCCTTTATCTAAGTAACCTATTAATTATTATTTTATTTATTACTGCATGGGTACATCTAAATGGATTTGAGTTCTGCCCTCCTGAGAAACTGGGGCAAGAATTTATAGCAACAGCATGAAAGAAAGAACCTTAAACTTTTTATGAGAAAGTATGTCTTAATGTTGGGATAATGTTTATCTACATTTTGCAAGCCCTAAGCAATAGCACAGGCTCATTGTCAAAAGTGACTGGTAATATGAAGTCCTGAGGCTTTCTGACATGCTCGGAAATGCAAAAATCAATAAAAAGCTTGATTTTCAAGAGGCTGCGAGAATTGCTCAGGCATTCTTAAGGTATCTCAGCCCAGTTGCCCAAGCTTAGAAAGAAGTTGGGGGAAGAGCACACCTGGGAGACTTCCAGCCTACCTGACCTGTGCCACAAAGGTGCCGCACTGCAGAAGTTAGCGGGAGCCTCTGCACTGCCAGTAGTGGTACACGGCCCTTCTTTCCTGAGCTGCTAACTGGCTGCAGACGTCTCGTCTCAGGTTAGGGTCTTTCCAGCAGGAGATTTGGAATTCAAGATGGAGTTCAGAGCTGCCCCTCACTGCGGGAGTCATTATTCAAAGTGCCATAAATGCATAGCATTAATACAAGACCATTGATATGAATAGATTTAATTGAATAAATGAAAAGAAAGGAGGACAATTGGGTTGAACAATGATACTAAATTTATTGGTTGTGAGATTGGTTACCTCATTCCCTTGAAATTATGATTAGACAGTAGGAATGAGGTAACTGCATACTTTATGGAACTTCTGAGAATCTCGCCTATGGGTAAAAGTTAATGCTGTGGAAGTGAGAGGTATTGTACATAGCAGGTAAAATTCCCACCGTGAAGAAATGGTAGGACACCATGTAATAGCGAGTGCTTAAGACTTGCAGGAGCCCTGTACATAAAGGTGAATTGACCCAGTCAATCCATTTGTAAAGGGCTTCACCTTTGGAGATTTGAAATAGCTCTCATTGCATTGAGATTCATCTCTCTCTACTTCTCTACTTATATATGTTCTAAAAGATAGAACGCATGTCTAATTGATGTCCCCAAGCGCTATTGCAGATTAAATATTGAATGCACATATGCCTACAGTGTAACATAGTGAATAACACATATGGGTGTAGATAGCATGATAATATGGTTGTGAACTGATGAATGTGTGCATGCTTATATAATAAGCGTACCAGCTTTGTTCTGCTACTGTTGAATTCTGGGTCCAAGTGCCTGTTGCTTTTATTAAGCCCTGTGCATGAATATGTTGACACCTGTTAATCTGCTGAATTCATTGGCGCATAAATTAGAAGTGTACTGAGTTTTCAGAAGTCTTATAACTACCCTTGACTTCAGTGGGATTAGTCTGTTCCTGTATTGTGTGAATAATGGGCTATTTTTAGGAGGGAAGGAGTAGGGGAGATCAGTGGCAGAACCAGGAAGTTAAGGGAGAAAAGTCCACATCCCACCCCCCCTGACCCCGAAAAGGGAATCTTTTACCCCACACCATTTTTTCCTCATGCTTGTCATAATATGTTTGCCTTGAGCTTTCACAAAGCAAAATGCAGAGCTTTAAAGGCTGAATTTGACAAGCTGAAGGAAGAGTGGTAGGCAGTGGTCAGGTTAGCATCTTCTTTTCATCAAGCGTGTCAGGAGTCAGTGTGGTCACCTCAGTTGTGGGACACCCCGGTTCGATTACCTCCTCTGCCTTTAGGAAATTTGAACCACATCCAGCCTGCAGCAACGTGTGCTCAACTCCAGCCTACTTTAAGGCTGTTCCACTTTGAGTGAATAACTATTGACAGCAGCAAGGTCTTAAGCTGGGTATTCACCTTCCTACCTCCTCCAGTGATTGTACTAAGGATTTAACTAGTGAAATGTTTTATTTCAGTGACTATTTATACTGAGATAATGGCTTTGAGGACTGTTTGTGCATTTTAATTGCTGACTATTTAATGCAGAATGTATACGTAGTCCTTGAAGCAGGGCTGGGAGCCCGGATTTCCCCTTTGCCAGGTGAGTGCCATGGGCAGCAGTTCAGGGAGCTGTGCTCCATCTTTCAGTGTGCTGAATCTTTCCATCTGTTTTTCACAACTTTAGCAGGAAGGGCAGTGAGTCCTGATGCTGGAAAGCACCTGACAGCCAGCTGGTTAAGGCACTGACCTCTAAGGTTTGGAGAGACTAGATGGGCGAGACAATCTTCTCCTCTATTTCCTTGGTCTTTTCACCACTGGTCTTCTGCAGAAATGGAGGATGGTGTGATCTGCTTTCAGGGCTTTGCGTGTAATTGGCCATGGTCCTTGCATTTTATGCATGGCAGCAAACTGGGTAGCTAAGACTTGAGTCTGATATTTTGAGAATCGCTCTCTTGGGCACCTCAGATCCCCAGATTTCCATGTAAGGCATCTGAGTCATTTTGTGGAATGAGCCTGAGACCATTGGGGCAGATTTCTCGCAGTGTGAATTTTACCTGCGAGAGTTGTAGCCCCTGTGAAGTTCTCATGGGCCTCTTTGCAAGCCGCAGATATGGTGAGGGCAGTGTACTGGTGGCAGCTATTCCCACTCTTACAAATCTAAAGGGAATTCCCAGTAGATGCAAAACAGCTCTAGGAGCGTTTGTGGAGAAGTTTCCTAATTCAGAGCGGTTGCTGAATGTTTAAAAGTTATGCCAGTGGACCAATGTCCAGCTCTAAATTCAGAGTGTATTAGGTTGTACCCCTGACCTGTGTGTTCTGATGGCTTAGCATATAGAGGTCCTTCTCTTGGATTATTGAGCAGCTGGCAAAAGCAGGGAGATTTTGCAGCTTAGAGCTAGTGGAGGTAACAAAAAGCAAATGTCATTTGAGGCTGAAGCTGGGGGGAAGTCACATTGATGTTTTGGATGAGCCTATTTCTTGCACAATGCTCTCTGCTTATGAATGATAACTGCAGAAAGAAGTAAAAACAAAGTTAAGTCTCCACTGTACAACAGAGAGGAAATAGGAACAAGGTGTCCAAAAATGTTAGAACCATCTGGTTTAGGAAGATGAATTAGCTGTATCTTGCACTAATATAGCTGCTTTTTATTAAGTCCTTTCACCCATAAAATACTGTGACTGTGCTTCCCCTGTTTAAAGTTGAATGTTCTTAATCCTATATATGAAAATATTGTGGAACTTGCTGAAACTTCTGAGCCCTTCCCTACAGCAGTAGATGGTGAGTGGAGCAGCAAGGCTTGGGAGAGATTTTCCACTGTGATTGCCCAAGAAAGTTACTTTGCTGCCTTATAGGAAGAAACATCTCTGTTAGCGTGCGTTAGTCCTGTTGCAAGAATACCAGTGCCTCTGCACTGAGATTATTTGGATGTTTCTAATTCACAGCAGTTTGAGGCGTGCTTTTGGGGGGAAGGGGGAATAATCAGGGAAGGAAGGCTTGAGGGAGAACTGCTGAGGGGTTCGTTCAAAGCATCATCAGGATCCCAGGAGCCTCATTGACAGGCTGAGTGTTAAGGCAGCCTGTCCATCCCACTCCTAATGGAGACACCTGGCAGATACATGGGGCGTAGTCAATGTGTTCCTCTGCAGAGAGCCTTTCCTTTTCAGAAGGGCCTTTGACCAGGGGGAGGAGGTGGAGATAGTAGCTTTGGGTCCTGCTGAGGTCTGTCCTAGGTCTACGTGCTTTCCTAGGCACTTAACTCTTTTGCACGGACCTATTCTCTTCTTTAGGTCTACGTTTTTCCTACACACCTATCCTTTTCTGCTAAGCCTCTGCTCTTTCCTAGACATCTACGCTCTTTCTCTAGGCATTGTTCTTTTGCTGAGGATCAGCTGAGCAGGCTACAGTAGTACTGAGCCTCATTATTAGTAGTGTATTTACAGCATCAGGGAGAGCAGAGTTCTATGCCGCAGTAGCTATTAAGGCACACAATTTTTAGCAGATTTGCAGTGTCTGAGAGAGGAGGACTGTGGCTGCAATAGCTGGACATGACTCACAATTATTAGCATCTTAATAATATCAGAGAGGAGGTTTTGAGACTGCAATAGCTATGGAAGCTCACCGTTACTAGCACATTTGCAATATGAGTGAGGCGAGGCTTATGATGTTTATTATATTGCCCATCAGTCTGTGTCCTCATACTGCTCAGTCATGCGTGCTAGGAACAGCTTATCCATAGTGCTCAGAGAACGGTATGCCAAAATCCTCTTGTAGTCCATCAGCAAGGCTGTCGGAGGACCTCACAAAGCTATAAAAGGAACGAAACTATATTAGTATCTGTCTCTCCTTTTTCTTTCCAACAAGCAGGGATATTCACTGTGATTAAATCGTTGGGGCTTTGTAGGAGGTTAAGAACTTAACAAAGGGACTTTGTCACACAAGATGGGCTGTCAGGGGAGATTCCCCAGAGAAATTCTTCCTCTGAGATGTTCACGTACCTGTATTCTGGGTGTCACAAGACAAACGCAGTACAGTAGACCAAAGAACAGTTCTTTCATGTTTTCAGCAAGTAATATGTAGTTTGGGTTGGTTTTATCTCATTCCTTGCCGGTGCTTGTGGCAGGGGAAATAGGATGGGATCGCCACATGCATTTCATGCTCCACATATCTAGTGAAATAGTCTCTCTTGGCCATGGTTACGAACTGTCTGGATGCAGTGGGCGATGCATTAAACTTTGTGCCTTGCTTGTTTGTCGATGAGTTTTCCAGTATCCTTAAATGAGATAGGTATCGAGAGGAGAAGGGCATTTAATACAGAAGGAGGTAGGTATGGGTGTGGGACAACAGATACCTTCACTGATAAAGATTCTCCTATTCAGCTGTCTTTTAAATGAAGCACAGATGTCCTGAGTTCCAGCCTATGCCTGAACCACAAGACTAAAGGGAGGAGAGAGTATATGTTTATTTGAGCCCCTTGTTACATTGCTGGCAATGTATCGCTAGTTTCCATTCCTATTTTTTGTTCTCTTAGCAATCCATTTGCGATTGCCCTTTTCTTCCTCACTCAGCCAGTAATCAACACACTCCAAAACACAATGGATTCCTTTTTGCGGTGAATCCCCTACTTGATGCAAACATTCGCTGGCCTCATTTCTTTGGGATACGTTTCAATGGGAAGAAGAGGGGAAAGTATTCCTTGTTCCTAGTGAAAAATTGCACTGGCAGCCTGGGTTATTTTGTCGGACGTGTGGCTTTAAGTGACGCCTTTGCCATCTGTTCTGTCTGCTAATTATGAATGCAAAACAAACGTAGCCCACAATTGCTTCATTTAGAATAAGGGAGATGGCGGTGACCAAAATAGTTTTATTTTGGTGTCAGATGCTCTTTTTATTTCTCCTGTCTCTTCCTAATCTAAAGCAGGTCTGAAGCACTTCTCCCTCTTCCAGTTTGCAGCAATAGACATTGCTATGACAAATGAGACCATCTTCTGCATGTTCTTCCTTTAGGCCTTTTTAAGGGACAATACCACATGAACAAGGAAAGGGAAAAGGCTACGTTTCTTGAACTGCGAGGGCTGGTTTCAGATTTCGCTTTTTTACTTCAATTATGCTGGTCTTAGGTCTTCAAGTATCTCAAAGAGAGACATCAGGATATCTCCAGAAAGTTTGACAACAGCGTGTGAACTACCTTCTCAGTCTGTTCCATCCCTCTTTCCTCTTACCAGAGGCAAGTTTTGTAGCCATACTGGAATAGCGTGGTGGTAATGAATGATGCATTCTCCTGTTGCTGTGTCCAGCAGCAACAGGAGGTGATTTTTCTTGGCTTTTGACTGTAGGCCCAAAAGCTATTCTCCCTAAGAGAGCCATCAGTGAAGGTAGGTGATCCGTCTCCTTCAGTGGCTGTGCAGAGACTGGATTATAAGAAGCTCCCTCCATTTGCTAGTTAGACACTGCCTGCTGTTTAGCATTTCCTACGTTGCTGCTGACTTACTTCAAGCCAGGGCTGTGGCAGATCAGAGGCATCACCAGCAGCGCAGCCACGGATTGAGGTGACCTAGATTTAGAAAATGGAGATGAGATAAAATGCTGACTGTGCTCTGTTCTAAGGGGACATGCAGCCAAAAAACCGAAGTGGTGGAACAATTTCTCTTTAAGTCGTTTGAAGCTGAAAGAGGCAGTTTTTTTTTCCCTGTTAGGTGGCTCTACGATACGTGCTAAACTGTGACCCCATTTGTTTCACTTGTCCTTTCTGTAGTCTCAGGCCAAAGAGGAGGTGGACAAGTGGCCATGAGGGTTCCCACCCTCCCCAATAAGACTGGCTGCGTTCAGAGATACATCTGCTTGGCTTCAACCCTCCTTGCTTTTGTATTGAGCATGTAGACACACGTCTCTTACTCCTCCCTCTTTCCCTCCCAAGCCATGCTATATCCTCTTGCTATGATAATCAACATGTTTCACTTTACGTTCTGGCCAGTTCTGTGTTGAAGGGAAATGAGGTTACAGTATTTTTAAACCTACTGAAAAGCAATGTACTGGACAGTAGAAGACCTGCCTTCTTCCTCCCCACAAATCTTCTCCAAGAAAACTTGTTGATTTGTGCCTAAATATTTTCTTTCCAAATTATTTTGAAGTCCTACTCACTACTTTGGAGTTTTTATAAAGTTCTGCTTATTCCATTGTTTTCCTCTTTGAGGTTGTACAGGGAAGGAGTGATGAGGGACACTCTCTCGGTAAAATATTGTATCTGGAAAAATCTCTTTCACCATTCTCAGATCCCAGAAAACTGTCATAGCACAGCTGAGGCAGAAGTATGTGGAGTGCTACGTCACATCCGGGGTGTGAAATGCCCAAATCAGATACGAAAAACTGCGTGGGATGTCTTCCAACAGACAGGTCCCAAACTCTGTCTCTCTTTCTTTGAACACTGAGTAGTCAGATCAGGATCCTGTTCTAGGCTGGAGGTCACCTCTGCTAAAAAACAATTATTGAAAATGCCTTAGGATCTTACAACACGAGGGTTAAAGATTTTGGTGGTGTCCTAGGCCTGAAGAATGATCTTGTGGTTTAAGCATTTGGACGGGAACCAAGAGATGTGAGATAAATTCCAGGCTGTGTTGTGCACTTCCTCTGTCAGCTTCTGAACTTCGTTCCTTCTCTCCGTGCTTCCATTCTCTGCCTGTAAAACATGCTCTGCTCTCACGATTTCAGTAGCAAACTTGCAATACTGAAAGCTCCTGATCGATGATGCAGGTAATTTTTTGAAAGTCTTAATTTTAAGGTTAAAATTGTGCTCTAGCCCCATGCACCTACAAGGGAGAAGCTGTTTAAAATTTAAAAGTAAGGGCACAAAAGCTCTGACAAGTTTGAAGGACACAATGATTAATGTTATTTACTAAGCCTGATGACAGTGAGAAACAGCCTGGTTCAGATGGTTGAGGGGTAGCAACACTGGGAAATGAAGGTAGGGTACATTTTTCCTCTGGGTTCAGTTAGATGCCCAGGGAATGAATGTCCATGAGCAACGCTAAAAGGCTGGCCAAGAAGAATCAACTTTGCATGCCTACATAGCTGTATTCTAATAAGTTTTAAATGCAGCAGTTCTGATTATTGGAATCCAGTTCTGATTATTGGAGAAGGACTTCGCAAATGACAGTCACAGTCTGATGGAGAACGCTGGGATGAAGGTTTGTCTCCCTGATACCTGATATAGACACTTGCCAGCTTCATGTTAGGAGGGAAGGGAAGAGGGAAAGACAGTTGCTGAGTGAAGACTTCCGTTAGGTGTGTCAACATTTATTTCTTACTAAATTCATTTGTACCTACTTGTAGGTTTGCGTGTCTAGAATATACAGAATCAATTGTCCTGTTTTGGGGTGTAGTGTTTCTTGTTTGAAGGTTTGAAGTCATATATACATGACAGCAGTGTTGAAGGAAACCTTTCTTGCACGATTTATATCTGACTTTCAAATCTGATGAGGTGCCAGTCAAGTTTTTTGTCTTTGCGCTGACTCTCAGAGGGCTGCTTTGCTTGGAGCTCAGTGAATCGGTGGCCAAAGGAACGAACCTCCCATGGAATAATGCAGAAGGAATGCGTAGGTGTGCGCACACATTCTCCCCAGGGGGCACGTGGCAGGCAGTGGCAGCTCCGGGTAGGGCTGGGCAGCCCGGGTGAGCTGCGTGTGCACCCACCGTGGTCTCAGCACCCGGCACGCCTCCCGATATTAGCCAGGGTGGGCTGAGTCCCCGTGAAAACAGTTGTCTGTGGGTTGACACACCTCCCCACCCTCCCCACACTTTTGGAGAAAGTGTTCCCTTGGCATGATGTGGCACTTTGGTAATGAAAGCAAAATTGCAAATCCTTGGGTGCGTTATACAGCCTGGGACGTGGGAGCTGGTTTTCCTTTATTGAACTTTCATGTGGCAGCTGCTTTTTCAGTAAGCCCCTGTGAACTGGGTTTGGATAGTAGAAGTTGAAGAAAAGATCCCTTACTGTGCCCCCCATGTTTTGCTCACCTACAAACTGTGAGGTTGTTCCTGCCATTGCTATTGTGTCTAAAATTTGCCTTTGCTTATCTTGATCTCTTTGTTACAGCTTTGACTTCAGGGCGGAAGAAGCTGGATTTTTTTCTCTTTAGGACTTCTAGAATAGGGTAAAATAGGACAAAAGTTCTTGCTAGAAGGTCTTGACAGGTGTGAAAAATGTAACCCAAACTATTCATAACGTGTGTGACTCTGTTCACTACTTCATGCACTTGACCTGCTCTTGGATGGTGTAGCAGCTTTTACTCCAAGTACAGTATCAAGACCAACTTGGTCTTAGATCAAATTGGGGCTGTTGCTTGTCAGGAACTGAATTTCTACATGTCTTGCTGCTGGTTGCGTGACACATCTGACTGTTCCATTTGCAATGCAGTTTTAGACATCACTCCTGCATGTGTCTGTCTCTCAGATCAGACGCAGAGGTTGAGACTTTTGGTCTCTTGCTGCTTTGCCCATGTTGTGGTAGCATCCCACTACTGATGCCTTACAGTCTCCCGGAACCTGAGGATGTACCTAACCCGTCGAGTAACAAGAGGGTGTGTTTGGCCTGCTATAGGAGGAGATTGGAGTAGATCTCATTTACTTGCCTGTCAGTTGGGGACAGTGGTGATGAGGCACTAAAAAATCCCCGCAGCCATTAGTAGCAGCAAGGTAGATCAGTTACAGAAACAGCAAGCTGAAAATGGTCTCCTAAATTAAATGACCTGAGCTGCATTTACATCACATTATACGAACCTTTAATTGGTCCACAACTACTACTCTGTCAGGTTGGTTGTAATTGTGACTCCATGTAGCTCATTAAATAAGACATACTGTCTTCTGTCTCACAGTCCAACCATGAAACAGTTTGATATATCCCCATCTTTTACTCCTTGGGAGAAACAGAACTTGCTGTGAATATAGTTTTTCCAGTGAAAGCAAATGATATTTGTACAGATTTTTCTAGATGGCTGTGCCTTGACTACAGGCTAGGAACAAGTGGGTTATTCTCCTTCTCTGCTGGGGATTTAGCCTACTCTTTGGATGCTTCCAAACAGTTTCTTTCCCTAGGTGACTTAAAAGCGTGACCTGTAAAAGGATTGCTTTTCCTTTCATGGGGGATGCACTAGCTTGTACCAAATGGTAGGTATTATCCCAAAATATTTGCTCAAGGGGAAGTAACTCGCAGACCCCCTGCAAGGATTTTATCTCCTCATCTTCAAATTACACAGTTCAAACACACAGATAATGACACATGTAATGATGATAAAATGTGTGACTGCAAAGAGTAACATTTAAAAATAATGATATACCTCTAACTAGGTTTTATAAAAGGAAGTCTTAAATAGCTAGAGAGAAACAGATGCTTTGGGGGACTTGTGGATAAAAATAGTGGCTTCCAATTTGCAACCAAAACAAAAATGTAGACCCACTGAGTCAACCTCAACACTAGAAATTCCACTGAAAACCTTAGGGCCCAAAACTGGCAAAGCAGGTAAAGTACCTGGTACTGCATCTGCAGTGCTTTTAGCATATTTTTGCCTCTTTTACTTTGCATTACTACTTCTGAATTTTCTGTCCATATTGGTGCCTTGCAAACACCCCGTCTTACTGGGCCTGATGGCTTATTTAATAGCTGTCTCATGGTCTGAGGCCTATGGATTCTGTTTTCCTTGGAAAAATGCTCAAGTTGTGTCCAGGCTGTGCAGGCGTGATTGTCTACTCTGCGGTCAGTCTGGATTTTGACAGAAGGGGTGTAGGTGCAGTCAGTGTCCTCAGATCTTTGCCCGGTATTGAGTGTATTCCTTTAGGCAGGGCTGCTTGGGGCTCGGTTATCTGTCTCCGTGATGGAAGACTGAATGATGGAAGACTGAATGATGGAAGACTGAATCAGCCTCAGCAGAGCTGGATACGTCTGCTTTGCAGTATGAGGTTTTCAGAGGCAAACTACAGATGGCTGGCTAGAGGCGAAGGCAGATATCCTCTTCCCACCTCAACTGGACTGGTTGAAGGTCTGAATGTCATCAGGCAGCTCTCCCCGCTGCCGCTCTCCCAAGGGAAAGCAGCATGTGAGCAGCCCCTGAGCCAGTGCAGTATCTGGTTAGGTCTATACCATCTCCTTGGCTGGTTTTAAGTTAAAATGAGTGATTTTTCATTGACACTTATGAGAAGCTGTGGCATGGTCCCTTCTCCTGGCCCTGCTGTAGAAGCCATAACCTCCATCACAAGCAATTAGGGTGCAACAACATCTTAAACCTCATGTCAGCCGTTCATAAATGTGTGGGCCTGAACACTTGGTGTACTGCAGGCAGGTGCTTCGACTCCACTTTGTTGAGCTTGGAGCATCTATCTGTTCAAAGGGACTGAGCAAGCTGGGGAAAGGGAAATGTTTATTTTGTGCGCTTTCGTTTAATTCTGAAAAACACTAGTATGTGAGAAATAATATTTTTATGATGATTCCAACTTTTTTCTTACCTGCTAGGGCAAAAACTACTCTTAAAGGAATAGTTTTAACTTTTTCATTTGGTATTTTTATTTCAGGTGGTTCTTCCCAAACAAAGATAAGCAGCCAGGTGAGTCAAATGTTCCACTTTCCAGTAGATCTGTGGAAAAGGAATGAAAACAGATGAGCGGTGGCAATGCCTAGAAACATCTGAATTTCAGGGAGTGAGGTTCAGGGTGGCTCTACAACCACCTGAGCGCTAACCCACTGAGAGGCATTTTTAAAATACATATTTCATTCTGTAGCTTCCGTGTAGTGCCACAGATTCCCTTGCTTTGGAGCCCAAATTTAGTGATTAGAACTTTGTAATTTTCTCCTCTGCCAGTAATGCCCTCACACTGTCATTTGGGGCTGAAAGGAAAGCAGACTGCCAGAATTGGCCCCACTGGGTACTGTAATAATAGTCTTATGAGCGAGACTGTCATTAGATTAAGTGAAAGATACCAGTAGAGTTGTTCTTGATGGCCGGCCTCTCCTTTCTCCACGTGATGCTCTTGAGTCCGACTATACTTTTTTTTTCAGAGTTCCATATTGTCCCTCCTTTATGCCTTGTCAAGAGCATTAGTCACAGTTATCCATTTGCATCTTACGTTGCAGCTGAAACAAAGCCCATGGGATGTGTGGCTGCTCAGCACCCTCTCCCCTGCTGTAGCACGGGGTTCGAGTCCCTCATGTGAATAGCAAGTGCTGGGGCAGGGAGGGAGCATTTGAGCTGGTGCGCAGGATGATGCTTCTCCTGCATGGGGTGGCCAGGGATCCCTCTCCGCTCTGGTGTGGAAACCCTCCGAGGCTGAGCAAACGGCCTCACCTCTCCTTTGCTTTTGCTGGCCCGGGTATAAAGTGAAGATGATGCTCATTAGGGCAGTTCGGGTTCCCCTTCCCCTTCTGCTGCCTTCCATAAAAGCCCTCAGTTGGACCCGAGTGTGGGGTAATGCTCTAGGACCGGCTCCAAGGCACAGCCCATGAAATTGGCTTTTCCTGTACATGCTGCTGTTGAATTTGTAGATTACGGGGTTCCTCATGTGAGGATTGAAATCCTTGTCTTGTGAAATGCAGGGTACAGAACAAGCAAAAGGCAGGTGTCGAATGATTATACCGAGCTGTCCGTCAGTGGGGGGGGATTTGAGATTGTGAGAGATGGAAGGAGGGCTTAAAGAAAATGTATTTATTGCACCCAAATAACAAGGAACAGAAAAAAACCCCAAGTTTAATTTTGTCCCAGCCAGGGGCTGGTGCATTGTCAGTTACTCAGGAATGGATTGTGCTGTCACCTTCCACAAACAGTTCAGGCTTTGATTTAATCTCCCCCTTCCTAAAAGCAGAAGGCGAAAATATTATCTTTAAATGTATGGTTTGGGAACACGCACATCAGGGACTGAAAAAAAAATAAAAGGTTGTTTAATATGTATATATGACCCCACTGTGCTGAGAGAATGAGCTAGTCTGCGGCCCCGAATGTCTGGTGGCAGCGAGTGGGTCGGACATTGTTAGATCTGGCAGGGTTTCAGACATCTGCCAGGGGACGGGGGATTTTGTTCGGAGAAGTGGAAGAGAGAGAGAGGAGCGAGAGAGACACAGCGAGAGAGACGCAAGAAAGCTCGGCAAGGCTTGCGGCTTTATATATACGCCTGGATAACACTTCCTCTTTAAAATTCCCTTACTAAGCTCGGCTCCTATATTTTATATTCAGCATGAAGGTTCCCGCCCCCCCCCAGCCCTCCCCACCCACTGCCACCCGCTCTCCCCTTAACTTGTTAAGTTTGTAAGATGATATATACACACAGTTTGCTTTGCCAGTCAGCCCGTTTAAGGCCAAGATTAATGCAGTGCATTGGTGCAATCGTGCCGCAGTGGTGCGTGATCGGAATACGAGATGGAATATAGGGGGAAAGGCCAGAAATGTGCCTGTATTCTGAGTTTACACAAGTCTCCTTAGCAACTTGTCTGATTTTTTTTAT
>VZSZ01010462.1:1073438-1108508 GCA_013398815.1 Ibidorhyncha struthersii
TGAATTTGATTTGGATCTGGGCTGTTTTTTTTTTTTTTTTTGCGTATTTATTTATTTCAAAACAATTTCCTTTATTTTCAAAATATGCACAATATATTTTATAGTCTGTAAAATGGAGGAAAGAAAAAAAAGAGGGCAAGAGGACTGTGGCAAGACTGTCCCCTGAACCGTCCCATTATTCCCCTCCCTGCACTGTTTTTNATAGTTTTCATTGTGACTTCTAGAGAGTTGGTTTCTTTCCAGTTGTTCACATCTCAGCATGTGGAATTATTGTGCTTTCTCCCGATTTGCCACAGAATTGGCAGTAGACTGACATTGTTAGTCATTTGAATTGTATTTGGATCTGGGCTGTTTTTTTTTTTTTTTTTTTGGTTTTTTTTTTTTNTGTGGCAAGACTGTCCCCTGAACCGTCCCATTATTCCCCTCCCTGCACTGTTTTTTTTTCATTTGCCTACTGAAGAAACCCCCTCCCTCCCCATAGGAGGGAGTGGCCTTTTAGTGATCAAGGTATGTTGGATTATTCCCCCCCCCAGTTTGTGTGATACTTTATTAATAGAATGGGGCAAGAGAGAGGATGTAGGGTGGGGAGAGCAGGGAAGGAGGTGACAGCGGGTGGAGAGGAAAGAGTTATCCTCGAAGTACTGTACCTTGAAATAACTCAAGGGAAAATAGTTGCTGCCTCACTTGAGTTGCTTTCAAAATCTTGCTGTGCACTTTTACTTTTTCTTTTACTTCTATTTTTTTTAAAGCTGGGGGGGGGCAGGGGTGGAGAAAAAAAAAAAGAAACCGAGCCAAAAAAAAATTTTGAAGGCTTGATCTTGGCTTCTATACAAACAGATGTTGCCTGTCATTCCGTTGTTAAGCAGGCAGCAGATTGGAGCAAGCAGCAGCAGTTTAGGGGGAACTGCAGCAGAACTGGAAAGTGGGAGGTATACAGATATACAAATATCTTGTTTTTTTCTTTTTTTGTGTTCTACACATATATATTTTTTCCCCTGGAATTATCTCTAATTACAACATGCCTGTTTTCAATTTTTTTAATTGATTTTTTTTTTTAAGTGGGCAAAACAAATCCAAAGCAAAATGGAAAAGCACTAGGAACCTTCACCCAAATTTTAGCAAAACAGCTATCTTCTGGGTTGTTTTGTGAGCTTTTCAGTTTGCTTTTTTGTTCTTTTTTACGTAGGTGAACATGTGTAGGAAAGGGGGTTCTATTGGAAATGCTTAAGGCATTCTCGGTAAGTGAATGTTTGCAATGAATTAGGTCAGGGATTCTGTTGTTTTTCTTGCTGCTAGCCCTGTTTCTGTTGGGTTTGCCCTGGAGTTCTTGCTGTATGTGGAATTGTGAAGGTTGAAGGCCTTTCTGTCTCCTTTCCAAGTTTTAGCAACGTTGTAAGAACAAGAATCACGTTGTTTATACAGTAGAAGTTCTAACGAAGCACCGATACTCTCCATATCGTGGCTCTTTTGTGTTCTGCATGTGCTTGTGGGTTAATTCCCCTGTTCTTTTTATGCTCTTGTTTTTTATTTCCCACTTTGCTTTTAATTTCTGCTTTCTGATTTAATCTTAGTATGCTTGGGAGGAGAGAGAAAATAGCAAAACACGGGGAGTTTTGAGCCGAAAGAGTTAAAAGTTTCTTGGCACAAGAGCAGTAGTTTAGCAACAGATCAATTCATTTAAATGAAAGAAATCACTGACCAAGCCATCCGATTTTGAAATTTCACATCTTATGCTTCCACTTTAGAACAAAGCTTCTGTTTTTCTTTCCCCCTTATTAATTCACGCTGCTTTTGTTTAAGACTGTTGGTTTTCATAGGAACTTTAAGTTGTCTGTAGTCTGTCTCCTTTTCTCTTAAAATATGAAATACAGTGGTGTATTCATCTTCTGCTGGTTGCAGTCAGTTCTGCTGTAAAGTCAGCCGTAAACCTCTGCATGTATAACAGCTGGTGGCAGAGCTGTTTTCACCCTCGATTATTGTATGTTTGAAACAGCTTCCATTTTCTGGCTTGCAGGCTGTATAAACAGTCACCTATGTACTGTGAAAAATAGTCGTCTCCAGCCATTCTGCCTGCCCTGTGCTCATTCCGCCTGCGTGTAGGTCTGTCTGCGGGGGTAACTCAAGGAACCGTGTCTGAGTGGGAATTTTCTTTACGCAGATCTGTCCCTCCAACATCTGTATCAAGAAGCAGTTCTTCAGACTGACTCTGTGTGTGTCTGATGGAAGACCTGTATCATTCTGCGCTTCATAGTATATATTGAGCATAAGCCATCTTAACGCTTTTAATAGCTAGTTAAAGTCTGAGAAGGATCACAATCAACTTTTTGTTGCTGTTTGTTCATTTAAATGCATTTGAGCCATGGTAGCAGTCCCAATAATTTTGTCACTACATAAAGTAAAATAAAATAAATCAACTCATATACAGAGAAGTTGGGGATTTTTAAAAATCTATTCCCACCTTCCCGTTACACAAGCTCTTTACAAAAAAATAAAAATCAGTTGCTTACGATAAATGAATGTGTTTGATGAAAGAATTCGCAGCCCCGTACTGAATTTTGATGGAAGCTTTTGCGCTGTGATGCCGAGTCTCTTCCCGGTGGCATTGCGTCAAAAGAAAGGCCGTGATGTTTGGGGATGGGTGAACTCCTGTCAGAGGGAAGCAGGCAAAGGGTGGGGTAGGAGTCCGTGTGCGGGGGGAATCCTTTTGTTAGCCTGCTCCCCAACCTCTTCTTCCCTGCACCCCCTGGAAGAAATCCTCAATGAGAAAGAACAGTCTTAAGCCGCAGAAAGTGGATTTAAAAAATGAGGAGGGGGGGGGAGAAGTATCAACCTCCACCTCTAACGTGACTACGGTTGATCGTAGGTCTGGACGTTTTTATTATTTCCTTCTCTTACACTAGATCCCAACTGTGTTGTAGGAGAACGCCAGGATTCTGAGCGTGAGTCCATCCCCCCCAATATTGGAAATATTTCTGTGGGTGTCGTTGTGGTTACATCACAGCGCGCTCCTTCCTCATCTCCATTCTTGTGCAAAATTCAAATAATTCCCCCCCCTTCCCGATAGCAGCTGTGCATGGTTTTTTAAGTCGGTCTTTAACGTTGCGAAAGGAACAATAAAATGAAAGGCAAAACCGGCATCTTAAAACTTGGCAAGTGAAAGCAGCTTGGACTGGCAGCCAAGAATCCTGCTGTGGTGCAAAAAGAATAGCATCCACGAAGCCACCACAATCCGGGGTTTCTCTTCTTTTAACAATCGCATCGGCAGAGAGAAATAATTATTCCTTGTATCAGTGTTAAAAAGAGTCAAAAAGCTTAAAATGCTTGCTTGGTGAACCTTCTCAAAAGCAGGTAACGATCCTCCTATTTGATTCTGTTTTATCAAACCTTAATTGGATAAGGATCTATGTATGATAACTAATCAGTTTAAGAAGTTGATGCGTGTTACTAACTAGCAGGGAATGCATTTGCTGTTGCAGCCTCCACGTTGCTTTATTTTTCTTAATCGCTTTGGTGGTAATAGAATTGGCAAACTTCTTAAATGTTTGTGTTACAAGAAATGTTTTATTTCCACAGATTTAACTCATTGTGTGGGGGAGGGCTGGAGTGCATTGATCCAAGGTGTAACATGGAAAATAATCTTCAAAAAAAAAAAATTAAAAATTGGGATATCAGGAGGGGGGAGTAATTTCCCTCTTAGGACCTTGTCTGTCCTTTTGCTTCTAAGGCTTAGCCTCTGGATATATAAAAGTAGACTCCATTTCTTGAAAATATACCACGAAAGTATCCATAAATATTTTGTCTTCCAGAATACGTTCCTTGAAGAGTTGGGCCTAGCAATATGGCAGCGCACATTCGATAAGAAATCTTGTAAAATGCTTCTCCTGAGGTAATTTGGTTTCTCATATATTCTCCAGTCAGTATCTTCCTTTTCCTTATAATTTCTTGAAATTATTTGAAGTACAGAAATCTATTGATACAGGTCTTTACACCTAAGATAGAGTGTATGTGTGTGTGTATATATAAATATATATATGTATATATATTTATAGGCCTAAATAGATTTGGGTTAAAACTGGGAGGAAGGGGTGGGGGAAAAGAATGGGAATTATTTAGCAGTCATGTTTCTTATTTGTCTTATTTTCGTGGTAGAAGTATGAAATGGCTGCAAACAGCTTTTTACTCAGGCACACAATGCATTCCATAATGATCGATTTTCCTGGACAGGGCATTTATGCTTTGTGGTTTGCAAGAATACCACCCACAGACCAAAACCGATGTTACGTCTTTAGAGACTTTATTTCTCCATGTTTCCTTCTATATTCCTTTTGCTATAAATCTATAAAATACCAGTCTTATACTGGGTTAGTACTAACGGAAGTGTATTACCTTTTTTGCTGTCCCAGGTTCTAGTCCCAAAGCCTTGTTGATACTGTGATCATTGACATATTATAAAATTAATAGTGAAGCAAAGTAGCCTTAGTATAAGGATATCACAATCCTTAATATAAATAATAAGATCCTTAGTGTACAGGTTGAAACTTTTTATTTATAATCTTAGCATTCTAGACAAATACAGTGTGAAGATGATTGAATTGTTTGCCTCATGGATTTTCTGCCACTGTGTATATATTCATCAGGTTTTCAAAAGGTACAATAGCTGTATGATTAATCAATGTGGGGAAATGTTTCAAAACCCAGATCTTGTATAACCGATGGCTCTCATTCAATCTCCCTGAATATATTCCATGTAAGTGAAATTCATCTTTAAAAAAGCAGTGCTCATTCAAAAAAAAAAAAATCCCTATCTTTCAAAAAACAAAACTGTGTTCATTTGCTGCTGCCTTTATCAGTTCACTGTCTCAGAAATTGTCCATGAGTTTGTTTTCCAAAATGTATAAAAAGGAGTAGGTTGGTTCCTGGATACTTGTAATTTACAGCATACAGGTGCCACTAAATGAAATCTCTGTGCCACCGAGCTGCCTTTCTCCGGGGCTCACAGGAATGCAGAAGTGGTCGATCAGATTTATAGTGCGGACCTGAGTGAGTGATTTATTTGGCAGACACAGGTGCTTTTCTAGAGATAGCTATTGCTGCTTTCTCTTTTTCTCTCTTTCCTTTTTTAACAACTGAAGCTATGACGGTGGCTCCTAACACTCCTTCTTCCCTTTTGTTTTGTAAAAGCCAATCAGGTAGCAAGGGAGAAGGAGATGGTTGGCCAGAACTGCAGCAGAGATCAGCACTCATTTAGGCAACTAAATAAAGGGTGTATTTTCTGTGTGGGTCAACACCTAACAGCTGCCCTTACAGGCATGTGGTGGGCTCTTAGGTCTGGCTCGGTTCTGTCTCTGAGAAGAGCTGCGATAATTCAGCCATAAAGAGCAGTTGCTGAAGTGCACTGGGTGCCTGCAACTTCCACTCAGACCAGTCAGAATTGAGGACACGTGTCCTATACCACAAGGAGGTATGTACAGGCCACCCAAATGTTACATCTTGGTTTCCTTCAAGGACTTGAACTGTCCCAGTGGTTAGAAAATGAGATTGTGAGCTATTAAGGGCAAAAAAAGTTTCAGAACTATGAAAAACCTAGTAAAAATTTAACCTCCATGTAGTATGTGTACTTTGGTGAGATCGTTACTTTTTTCCTCTCATATAAAAAAAATAAAGTATTTATTTGCCAGCAGAGGTGTGCAGATTAGCTTACCTTCATATACATACATTAATGTAAAGGGTATTAGGGTCAAAATGAACATACTCATAAAGAAAACACTCTCTGCTATGCAGTATTTCATTATAGCATGAGAGTGACATGCAAAAGTCTGATGGAAAAATTCCTTGCCATTGTAAGAAATCCTGGTGCGTGCAGCAGCAATGTTACTGGCTCCTAATATTGTGCCCATTAGGCCCTATTAGAAGGGTCAAAAGACAATTTGAATTTTAATCTTAGGTTCCCTGGAATAAATGAGCTTTGTAGTTGGAGGGCTTGGGTTATTTTTGGTAGGGTAACATTTGTTATATTCCGTTTGCAGCTCTGTTCCAAAGAAGTGCACAATACGTGTATTTGTGCATGATGTGACTCTGTTCTGTCTGCAGGACCACGTGCTCCCTGACCCATTGCCTTGACCGCTGCACGATTATTGCAGGGCTAGAGCTTTCTGCATTCTGGGTGCTCCTAAGTTGCATTCAGGATCCAATATAAAAGCTGTCCTGATTTTTCAAAGATGCTGGACCCCTGCGTCTCCTGTTCTTGGTATGAATTTTGGGTGCTGAAAACTTTGGAAAAGCTGGACACTTTTAAGGTAGGTATCGCAGTTATAAGCGTAGGAATCTAAGTTTAGATGATCAATTTAGATAACCTTTGGACAGATGGCGAAAGTTTAACATCTCTGTTGCTGGGTGGAACAGGAGTTTCTTGTAACCCAGCCCAAGCAGTAATTCCAATAAAGGAAAATTGTATGTTTTAATTGCATACTTACCAGGCTGGAAAGGTTGAAGGGATTTATTTTAAGAACCTGCACAAGAAGTAAGGGAACTTTCTAAAAGCATCCAAATAGCAAAATTATTTTCCAAGTGTTGGCTGTTTCATTTTATAGAAAATAATATTAGCTTGCATTAATATAGTTTACCTTCTGAAGAAAGAGAGGAGGTAGAAAGTGAAAATTTTGCGACACTTTAAGCAACAGTTAATCTCACTGATTTTGTTCACCAGTTCTATGCGGAGCGTACAGCCCAACTGCTTTTCAGCCTAATTCCCCACCAGTTGCCCACTCAATAAAATTTCATTAATGGGAAATGTTAGTTACGCAGGAAAGAAAACTTGGACGCTTCGTGGGCAGGAGGGGACGCTTCTTGCTTGCAGTGGCAAAACTTCGCTCCACAACTGTTTTTCAAGACTTATTAGAAAAATCCTAAAGAAGTTTTATATTCGTCTCTGTCATTTTAGGAAGAGATGCACTGAGACAGCAGAGGGCTGGAGTTAGGGGAAATTTCTAGACTGGTTAGCACAGCAAAAGGATTTTTGTTCTTTAAAAATAGAATTAAAATAGAACCCCAGACCAGTAATGACTTCTCTGAAAGTTAAAACAACTCTTACGCAGTTGTTTCTTCTGTCTATTTTAACCAGGCTGCCAGAATGGAAACAAGACAGCGTTTTGTGGGGTGGGGGTATGCATGTGTATTGCAACTCTCTACAGACAAAAACTTTGCTGTTTGAGAATTTGTACGCTGTTAGCGATATACCTCCAACGTTGGCTGTTAATTCTTCAGTACTGTGTAATCATCAGTAATTCTGTCCAGTGAAGTACTTAGGAGAAAGAAACACAGATCTGTTTTATTTTGTTTATTTTAAAATCTGTTTTATTTTGCTGATTTTTTTAAAAAGGGTTACATGGGAGCGAAGGGAACTGTAGCAACAGAGCTAATGTTATAGCAAAGTCAATAAGCAACTCTCCCCCCCTCCCCATGCTCCGAAGGGGGGGGGTTTAAGGTGCTGAGGAGAATGAAGGCTGCTGCTTACTAACAGCTCTGAGATTTCATTTGCAGAAATGGCTTTCCTCTTTAAAAACAAAACCCAAACCCAAATGTAGCAAATTACAGAAGAGATCCCTGCCTGTTGCCACAAACCCGTAGATCCGAACTTGTGGTCATATTCCACACAAGCTTGTATCTATAGGTATGTGTCTGTCTGGCGAGTGCACAGTCTTGTGTTTATGCGTTTAAACTGACAATGTTCAACTTTGCTCTCTGTATCTTTTCTCTAATGCCTTCTTCCCTCCTCCCTTCTTTTGTTTTAAGAAATATAAAATTAGAGCTGCAAATCTTGTTCTGCAATTATCATATCAGCTTTCCGCTTTGGTTAGTGTTAAAATACACTCATGCAAACCAGCAACTCATTTGTGCCCGAGTAAAATGGGACGGGGGAGTTATCTGACATCAGACTGAAGAAATTAAATCTCAGATACGTTACGCATGGGTCTGGCTATGGGACATGGTAGGGAGGGTTCTTACGTTGTTTAATTCTGAGGTTGTTGAGAAGCAGATAAAATTCTTTCATTTATAAAATAACGTGGATCCATTCTTTCTTTGCTTAGTGGCGGCAATTTGTTTGGGAGAGCAATAGATGCTTCTGTTCGCCTTTATATCAAGTAACTTTGAATCCCTGGATATACTGCAGGCTTGCAGCTCTGTAACAGAGGAGGGTATTGGCCCTCCACCTCCTATTCTCTCTCCAAAATTAGTTTATTGTAGAATCCCATTCCTTCCAATTTCATGGTATTTATGTCTTTTAAAATAGTTTTAAGGGGAAAATAATCATGCTGTAAACTCCAAAAAACTGGTAAAGCAGAAAAAAACCTGCTGCGTGAAACTAACATTTCTGAGTTGTGAAAGTGGAACAGTTATTTTTCAAGAAGTCATTTTGTAAAACCCCAATATACAGATTCTATATGAAAATAATTAGACTTTAAACTCAAAATAAAGTCTGACTGTTTCTTTCCAGCAGCTTTCAGTGTTAATTCTACCAAAGATTTGGTCTGCATTTCCACTTTTAAATTTCTCTGGTTTTGAACTTGGCTGGTTTAATGCACACTGCTGAAGTCCAAAAAAGGGTTTTTTTTTCTTCCTTGCTGAATTTCCAGAGTTTTCTATGTGTTTTCTGTTTACTATAGAAGCATAAAATGATGTCAACGAAGGCTTCTGCTAATAAAATTTCCGTCTAACTACTCTTCTTTCTCCCTGTGAATTGAAACTAGCTTTTTAAAAAGAAAACCAAACTCACAGTTTGGCATTTTATGTGACCGTGCATTTGGGTATGGGGTCAATATGCCCCTCTGGCACGTATAGGAAATGAAGGTGTAAAAACTGCACTGCAGTAAGTGCGTGGTTTCCAGAAGGACTTTTGCTGCTGAGCTGTCTCTGTCGTGCAGCGCAGCTGCTTTTCAGGTGCGTGCTTACCTCTGCCACGGCACAGCATCATGCGGGGTATCACCGGTCCCATCTCAGCTACACAGATGTCCACAAGTAATGTTTTGACTCTTCAAAAGACAGACAGTAAGAGGTGACTGAGGGAGGGGGAAGGATAAATCTCTTTGAGGTGAGGTCACATTGAAGCCCAGTTGAGGGATACTACCCAGAATATGGACCTTGAGTCAAGATCTCTTTTGGGACGTGGTGCTGGTTCCTGCCTCCACTTTGACTTTGCTACTGGATGTTGTTTCATCCATAGCGGAATGAGTAGGGTATCATCATGGGCTGTGATAGAAGCAGGATGAGATTGCATCTAGTTGTGAGAGTAAAAACTGTTTTCCCCTGGGGGGCTGTTAATATTCTGTGTTGGTGGAGTTTTTTTGGTTTTGGTTTTGTTTTATTTTTAATGCTGTGAATATTCACTGCACTAGATTCCTATGTTTATGGCTATAAAGGAAGTATTGGCTCATTTAGTCTAACCTCCAAAGAGAAATGAGCTGGTCAAACCCAGTTCCCAATATAATACATGTTTCTGCATGGTGGTGTCTTCTCTGTAAAGCCATTTGGAGACATCAGGTTTCTGGCGGAATATGCTGAGAAAAGCCTGGAATTCGTCACGGGTGTTTCTAGAGGCTGGCGCTTCAGGTGACATTGCTTTGAGAGTGCCAAAAGCCCATGGCAAGGGAATTGGGCAGATGTGTCGCAAAATGAGCCACCACAGTTGGATTTGAAAGCATATTTTTGGATTAGAAAATCAATATTTGAATCAAAGAAGTGGAAAGAGGAAACAGATTTTTTTGTAAAATATTTTAGTATAGTTTCTCACTGACTACGTTGGGACCTGCTAACCAACATCCAACATATTTTTTTCTTCCTTTTGGTGAGAGACTTGGTCTAAACGTGGCTGGATGCTCAGAAAGCAAACTTTAGAAAGGTGCCATCAGAAATGGGGCTAAGATGCAGGCCCTGTGCTGCTGTGAGGAGAACTGTTGTATTGTGTTCTGAGGCTAAGCGTGTTTTCTGGTTGCTTCTGGTGCTTGGCAAAGAAAAAGGGTAGCTGTGCCACTGCATGGGCATGCGTCAGCTCAGCCTGATGTGAGCTTGGAGACGCTGTGGCCTCTGCTCTGCAGGACAGGGTAGAGGTGCCCAAGGAGACCTCTTGAACACTGGAATCTTCTGCAGCAAAGGATGCGCCAGTGGCTGCAGAGAGGAGGCCGAGGTGGGCGCAGGTAAAGTCAGCACTTCTGTCAGCAGTACCAGCATCGCTGCTCAGAGCGTAGCGTAGCTGTGGCTTCTGCCACGACCCTACCTGTAATTTGGGTCTTTGTATGGAAGTGCTCTCTCACGATACCTGTTTGCTCGATGTTGCTAAGGCTGCGCTCTCTGAGCCAAAGTTAGTGCTTGGGATGGCCTGGCTCCAACTTCTGCTTCCAGCCACTCGCTCATGTGCCTTTCCCCTCCCCTCTGTCCCCTCTTACGTTTTACTAAATTTTAAGATTCATTTTAGCTTGTTTCTTGATAAACTGCCCCCTGTTCTTTTTAACTATAGCCTCCAATATTCTCCCCGGCCCCTTTGTTTTTCAGCTCAGCCTTTTGAAAAGAACTGCACTGTGTTTTCAGTGTTAATTTGTATTTCTGTTCGGTTGGTTGTATTTCATCGCACTTCATTAAGTTTTAGAGTGAAACTGGAGTTTGACAAAATGATGGGAAGAACCTTGAAATGTGTCTTCCCTTTAGGATGGAAAAAACTAATTGGAGTCTGTGGAGCTTCTACCTGTACGTTTCTTATGAATTTTTTCCCTCACTTTGTTGAAAAGGAGCTCGCATTTATGCACCAGCTTTGATCCAAGTGCCATACAGAGTGCACAGAGATCTCTTCATCTGTCACTGAGGCACAGCGACTGCATAACAGTGCACAGACGCGCTGCAAAATTGCTAAGGGCAGGAAGCACTGAATACTTCACCCAGTTTGATGTTGCAGGGGAACTTAAAGCAATAGAAGGCAGTTACTGTAGCTGGAAAGAAACCAGAGCACCTGCGTGTAGAAAGTACCAGGAAGGCCTTGGGGAAATGAAAAAGTCCCAATATCCTCTCCAAAAATTGGTACCTTAATTAATGCAGTCCTTTTCTCTAGCAATAGGCAGAGTCACTGCTTTAGTACCTCCCAAGAGGAAAAAAAATGCCTCTTGTGAAACTACGTGGCTGTATCTGCATCTGGGGAGGCTTTACTACAATTGTGTTTCATTTGGCCAGCGCTACAGTTTAAACCAGAAGCCGTAGTTCTTGTCTGCAGAAGCAAACCAAAGCTTTTCCAAAGCAAACTCCTCTTTTTTTCAGGTTTGGTAAATCACGTCTTCCTCCCTCAAAATAACAAGACCATTTCTCATTTTTGTTGCTGACGTCTTTCGCTGAAAGCACCTGTAAGGTCCCTTGCAGTCAAGTATGTTGCGCAGTATCCGCTGGGGTATGAAAATTATTACATCTGTGTGCTCCCCCTTTTCCCAGTCTCGTCTGGTGTGGAGCACAGTGAGCCCTTGTCAGCAGAAGAGCACACAATAGCATTCGGGTAATTAGAATAACCATATGCAGTGGCAAATGGGATTCATGATAAGCAGAATGTAATTGTGTACCCTGGAATTTGAACCATATCCAAATACTCTTATTCAGATAATCAAATCTGGTTAAACTCTTAAATGGCAGATAAATAACTATTTCAGTAATGTGATTTCCCCCCCCCCCTCTTTGTTTATTTGCTTTTAATCAGTAAGGGAGAAAATAAGGAGAGGATGTTCTTAGGGGGGGAATCCGAGACTAAGACAGACACCTGCCCATGAGCCGGGAAGTCTCCATAACTTAGGAGCATCACATAAGAAGCATTAGCCGCAGCGATCTGAAGGAGGAGAGGAGACGTGCTCCAGCTGGACTGCGGAGCCTTTGGTTGTAGAGACACAGTGTCAGGATGAAATACAACCTCACTGTGCCACCCTGGAAGTGGCACCAAGTTTCAGTACAGCTTCCCGGCAATCTCCTATGAGTTCCTTTACTTTTCTGTGTGTGTGTGAAACTCGCCTTGGCTCTGGGTCCTTACCATGCTGTGCAGAGTCTCGAACAAGAGCATTCAGCCTAGGCTTACTGAGCTTCACACCAAAAGCACAGGGCACTGCTCAACCACAGAGCAGGCCCGGGCTAAGCAAAGGGTTTTGGCATCATTTAGCATCATCAGCCTTGCAGCCCTGGCTAGCTTGTGCCACCTTGGCCACCAGCACCCCTGATCCACCCTTAGACCCAGCGCAGAGCGTCTGTGTCACGTGTTGTCTAACCCAGAGCTGACGCTGCACTCCAGCTGCTGGCAAAAAGCTCTAGATGGTTCAGAGTGAAAGTGTGGCTACCCTTCCCCTAGAAAGTACCAGATATTGAAATGTAATATTGAGTAAATCTTCAGATTGCTGTAACTCTTGCTAAAAGTTGGGGCAGAGACCATTTTCGTAATGTGTTCAAAACTTCTGGATAGCTTTCAAAATACTTACTTGCTCTGGATTTCAGTTGAGCCCAGATGAGACTTCTTTCCTTGTTTTGCAGACTCTTGAAGTTCCAGCCCTGTTTAGCGCGTCTGCCAGACTTCTAGGAGAGCTCTTGGAGCTAGAGTAAACCTTTGAACCTCTTGAGGTTCCTCATCACAACCAAGTTTTAATAACAAAGTTTCATCAAGTAAAGCTGAATGGGAGAGGTGACCAGTGGGAATCATGTCAGCATTTCCATTGTAAAATCTTTTCTGTCTGAGGTTTATGAAAGTCAGCTGTAAAAAAGATCACTCCAGGCTGAAATTTAGCAAACAAGATTTCAGACCTCAAACTGGAACAATATCATTTGTGGTTTTTGGTATTTATTTTTTTTCTCAGTGACTTAAGGAAATACGTTTGCTTCATGAGAGTTTTCTGCTTTCCACCCTCCCCTTGGCTAGCCCTGCAATAGCCTGCCTGGCATCTGCACGTGAAGGTGGGTTCTTCCTTCTTCTGCATCATTCACATCCATAGAGATTCAGAGCCAAATCTCAGCTGATGATTTTGCGGGTGACAATAACAAAATAGAATTCAGCTTTCTTGAAGACACCTATACTGAATTTCCATTGCTGGTATCCTGACTGTCATGTTCATATCTGCAAAGTCAGTAAGAGTGGACTGTAAGTGCACACACAAAGTGTGGTACAGCCGCAGGGGATTAATACATGAGGCACTGTTTTCTGTGTCATTATTTGGGAATATTTTGCCCTCTGAAACCCTGCTATTCTGTGGATAGTGACTAAATTGCTGCTTTGCATCAGAGCATGTTTTAAAAGAATGGAATATTCCAGCCATTCAGTCCTCAAAAATCAGTTCCGGATTTGAATTCACTCCTCTTTCTTGGGGAAATGAAATATAAAATTTGGTTTCATGCGGTGGAGTAGGGGAAACAGGTTTCTGAATTCTTCTCTCACCTGAAGGCCATGAAGGGAACAGGCAGTAAAACGAGTGATGCTTCCGCGTAACTTCCTACTGCAGACTAAAGCTTGCACCTTGATCTCATGTCTTCTGAGGTCAGTGGCATGGGCTGTTGTTAACTTCAGAGGCAGAAACCCTTGATCTGTCTGGGAAGAACTGCTACAATGACATTTCCTCTCCATTTGAAAATAAGTATTCACTGAACGTGATTTCTGTCTTCTCTGTGATAAGACAGCAGTCTTTTTCACGTTTACTTCAGCTACTGCATTTCAGAAATCAGAGGGTTACACCAAGTAAAAGGACACATTTTTTTTATTACGCCATTGCTTTAAAATAAAACTAGCTGGGCTGGGACAGAGACTTCCTTTTGTCCACAGAAGTGTGAAATAATTTCTGTGATTCTGAAAAAGCAAGAGGCCTAAAAGGGTTCACGCACAATAGGCACTGGGGCACATGAACTTATATAGGAATGCACAGCTCTACATGTAATGCAGTTCTGCCTACCACAAGATTTAGTAGGAACTTTTATGACATCGATACGTATCGTAATTGAACATTGTCATTAAATTACATATTTACGCTAATTACGTAATTAGGTATGATTGTGCTAATTGGGTAAAGACATAATTGACAAAAATCACCAGAAAACAAACATGGAGATTCGTGCCACCAAAGTCTTAATAGACACTAGTGCTGTGAATCTCTCTTGCTCTCCTCCCAGCAGCAGAATGTTTATAGTACATTGGTAGTTACCGACGAGCCAGGCATTGATAGACGCTGTGAAGGTGCAGAGGTAATGGTGATTAGATGACTTCTGTTTTAATATTTGATCTCAATTCCTAAATTCAATACTTCATGTCAGTAACAGCAGCAGATATTCTAACCGACGGGATGACTAGACGCGTGACACTTTTTTCTGCTTGAAATTACAGTTCCTCTGGGATGCAAATACACTTTCATCTGTCCAAGCTTCATCTGAGCTTAAAGCGATGGGAACAAAATACCTGTAATTGTGAAGCCAAGCTCTCATAAATGGGGAAAATTTGCTGGCATAATCTGTGCAGGTGGCTGCGGAGGTGTCTAAAAATTGACCAGAGGGTGAGTTAGATATCAGACCCTGGGACAGAAGCTGCTTTCGTGTTTAGAAAATACCTTATCGTAAAGTCTCTTGGTATCGCTCTTTAAAGCGAGCATGGGTTGCGTACAGGTCCACATGAAGACTTGCTTATTCCTATCACATTTGTGCAGGGAGGCGTTGGCATACGTGGGAACTTGGATGAGAATAGTTTCTGGGTGAGGACCTTCTCCCGGCAGTTCGTGCTTGGACACTGCTGTGGCAGCATGGAGCAGGTCTTGGTACTGGCAGCAGAAGCACGTGTGCCAAGCGGGGCACAGCTCCCTGGCTCAATATAGTGACGGGGGAGGGAGCGAGAATGCTCTTTGAATAAGTGCCAGCACGGAGCTGACAGCTCAAGGATTTGTAAATGCGGTGATGAAGAGGAAGCTGAAGTTGTGATGGAAGAGCAGCAAGGAGAGGTGGCGAGTCATGAACAAAACAGTCACAGTGGCATTTGCCAACCTGAGAAAAACTTAGGTTATTTAGGCACAAGTTGAGAGTAAGAAATCTTTTCATAAAGAATTTTCTATGGTAATGTATCTATGAGAGGACCTTTAATGAACTGAGGATACAAAATACTTTTTTCTCCGCCTTTCATTTTAGATCAAATTATTGGAGAGTTTTTTGCTCAGCTCTGCTTATAACTACCTGGTCTGCAAGATATGCCTGTGTTAGTCTCAAGGCAATGGTGATGTTAACATTACTTTCCTTAGTTAAACTGATGGGATACAGATAGTAATTTTAAAATGTTTTGAATTATGGAATATCCAACATTCACGACAAGATTGAGATACAGGAAAATACTTGCAAGGATAAGTTGTGGAAAAGAGGAGTAGCCTAGCCACGAGATACTGAAATGGTTTAGTTTATAGCTGCAGAATATGAAATAGGATTTTTTCGAAAGTCTAAAGTTGTGTCTCCTCTGTCACATAGAAATTGGGTGGGATTTGAGATCTTCCATCACTCTAAATGAGCACGTGGGTTCATTGGTTTCCATAGTTACATCATCAGTTACATACATTAGTTACGTCACTGGATTTCATGTCAGAGGACAGATACTCAGTGTACAAAAATGATGATGTTGCGTCAAGGAGTTGGGATGGTTTCAGGATGCTTTTAGACAGCAATAAAGCTCCTGATCAGAGCACGGGGCCAGAGAGCCATGGTTTCCTTATCCAGATTTGTAGCTGGATCACTGTCCTAACTCATAAAATGGTTAACAGTGACTCTACTGTTTGGGTACTGTACCGTCCTGTTAACTAAAAAAATATGTTGTATTTCCACAGAGCCTATCAGGTCAAAATAAACTTTACCAAATACGGAGTCATTAGAAATTTCACTGATACTCTCAACACCATGTACATTTAAACCTTGCAGAAAGATTGTTTTTTTCAAATATTCTTCTGCTGTTGTAAGCTGAATTCTGAAGAGTGGTATTATTTCTCACCTTCCTCCTTTATTTCCAGTCAGGCTTTGAATGTAAAGGTAGGGCGCTGGCTTTTTCATAATCAGCTATGCTACTTTATCCTCAGAAAATAGAAACAACCAAAGATGCCATCTATTCAGCACAGCTCAGCATTCGTGCACAGGGTTTGATTCCCTTGTAATCCCCTTCCAGCACAGAGCTGCTGTGCCTGAGGATGCATTCACCTGAGAGGCAGGATCTCAGGACTGATTCAGTTCCACTGTCTGCACTGGCATATTTTAAGATGCTAATCCCTGTTTGTAAGCCATAATAAATAGGCAGCCTACTGCTTTAAGTAATACCTTGGTGGGTAATGGGAATGAGTCACAACGATAACATCCTTGTTGTTTGACTGTGAACTAATACAAGTTAAAAATGTAATGTGTTCCTTGTTAAGGGAACACCGTCTTATTCTGACTGCTGAGAGAAGCTCAGTGTTACATTTCTAAAATCGTTAATCTTAACAAGGGATTGATGCAAGGGTAAAATTTACTTCCAACTTTCTACCCTTTTTGCAGTTCTTCTCCTAATCCCACTTCTGCAATCATCCTTTAAACATTCAGGAGCCAGGGTGCATGTTCCAAGGTCAACATTATACGTGTTCAAAAAGGGAAAGACATGTTAGGACAAATTTCATCACAAGCTTTTTCTAAGTGCTTTAAAAAATGTATGTATATATTCTGTGCTGTAGGGCAGATGCATCTGCCGTGGAGGGGGAAAACTGTTTTTTGGCCAGGGACAAAATTCCTTCTTGTGTGAAAAGTGACCGTGATCTTGTCTGTGTCTAGCAGTAATAACCATGGCTTACTGTGTCTTATCTATTAACGTATGCAGTGTGGGGAGCTGCGTTTGGTTTTGGTGTCTTTTCACCAGCAAAACATTTATTACTTCTAAATTAGTACACTGAGAATTTTGAGGTCTTTTTTAAACTAGAAACCCTGACATTATGTCGGCTGTGAAGTGGTGGGTAGCTTTCAGCATTTTTGACTGCATGCATCCAGGTTGAGGTAGTAGGTTGTATAGTTTAGAATTACACCAAGGGAGATAACTGTACAACCTCCTAGCTTTCCTTGGGTCTTGCACAGAACGGCGTGATGAGCGACCATAATTCCTCAGCAATGTTTGCTCTGGACACATGGAACAGGAAAGAGCAGGTAAGATGAGCTGGAAAACCTTTTATTTTCTTCTGCCTCTCTAGAACTTCAGAAATGTTCATTCTCTCGGCATTCTTTTTACCTATTGGTGCAATATTATTGAGTTTTTAGCAAATTCAGTGGACTAGTAATGCTTGTCTTCCTTTATTAGCATTCGAGCAGCACAATGTGTAACGTTCCTAAAAAGCACCATGGCAACATATCAGTGTTATTGCCTTCGCGGTCAGCAATCAGAAGGCTCCGAAGGTAACACGAAAAGCATCCTGTATTGTATCCGTTATTGAGATGTGTAAGCAGGTTTCCCTTTCCCTTAGTCTTTAACTGGTTTGGTTTGTTCGACACTAGGAGTTAAACGAGGCTGTGCCCTGTATGAGACCTGGCACACTCATTGTCTCTCAGGAGGCGTAGGAGGCTGGGGCTGATGCTGCCAGATAAAGCCTGTGAGGGGTTTTGTGAAAGTACCTAAATCTACAGAGCCCTCAGGAGAGCTGTTCTTGGGGAATATCCGTTAGTGATTACAGTCAGCTAAAATGGTGATTCTTAAGCGTTTTTTTTTCTAGGCTTGTACAGTTAAATTAGGTGTTTCAAAGGCTGATGCTTCTGGACATATCCAACAGAGGTGGTTTGCTTCTCCCTCACGGCAGTTTGGATTCAGGAGCTGTGGAGCCACTGCAGATTTTGTAGAGGAGCTGTGTGGAGAACGGGCACGTGGTGAGCCTGCGGTCCTGGGCAAAAGACCACATTACTACTGTATCTTACGTGTCTAAAATGCAGGGAATATACCTAGCTTCTATTGAAATCTACAGTTTTAACTGCCTAACTATTTGAGGCCTAAAAAACCCTCTGAAACTCTGGTGTTTATCTAGTAAAGTTTGAACACAAGAGTGAAGGTCTTCATGTTGGCAGTGTTCGGGTCCTCTGGCAGCCTGGATGAAGATGGTGGCCCTAATGCTTGATCAGGGCCCTGAACAGGAGCTAGGTTGCATCTTTTGACTGTGTGTATGACTAATTCTGGCAAGAGTTTTTGAGTTCTCAGAAGTAAGACTGTTTGCTAGTGGGTAGACTTTCTAAGTTAGGGAGTAAGAGGAAAGGGTAGGCACAGGGTTCATTTCATTAGGCTAATATAAAAGTGTGAAAAAGACAACAATATTTCAAGGTATCAAGGAACCCAGAAAAGTGGGTTTTTTTTTCTGGTAAAATGGCACTTAAAAACTTTAATGTCTGCAAACCCTTGTTTACTGAATGCAAAGAGAAGCTGTTGGTTTCTCAAGTGTTACCCAGTGCTCAATTATGAGCTACTCAGAGAGTGGATTAGTGGGATTTTATTTCATCTTGTTTTCCAAGAGGTTATAGATATCACTAGCATGGTTTATAACCCCACAATTCCTTAGGACAAGGCAAGTATCAGGGCTAACACAGTGCTGCTTGTGTGTTTCATGAAGGCACAGGCATTAAACATATGCAGGTAGTTAAAAAAGAGGAATCTTTTTGGCACATTTTAGGCAGTATCTTATCCCCCCCCCCCAAAAAAAAAAAAAAAGCAAAACCAAACCAAACCTTATTGCAGATGTAAGTGCAAATTTTCAGCTGTGAATCCGCAAGCTGCATTGACTCACATCCAGTGCAGAGCTGGTCTATACGAGTTGATTTTTTTCTTACCTGTTTGGTAATTCTCTAGGAATAGCTTTACAAATGGGTGGTAATATCTCCCTAATAAGAACAGTGTCTTTTCTTTTTTGATGGTAGCATTTTAGATCTGCTTTGCACAGCTATAAGGGAACTTCCTAAAGTTCAAAAATAGTGGTTATTTGTACTAACACACACACACATTTGTGGCTATCAAACTTAACTTTATGTAACATATATGTAAATTAAATGATCTAGCTTTCTCCAAAGAACAAGGACTAATAATTAAAAAGGAGAATGGTCAGTGGTACATTGAAGTTGACAATAAACATAATTCAAAGTGCATATTTTTCTTCTGAACAAAATAGCATTCCAGCTCTCCCCCTGATGAGAGGAATGTATTGTCAATTAATTAGACTTCCATCATATGTCCTCGGATGCCCTTCTATCATATGCCTTCCATATGTCCTTATGTCATATGCCTTCCATATGCCCTCTATGTAATTAAGCTTCTATCATATGGCTTCTATCATATGCCATTTCAATAGATTTCCAGGAGAATATGGCAGTGTTACAATGATGGACCTTTTGCAATGAGTAAAGGAACAACTCATGAGCTGTAGATTAAAAGAGGAAGAAGCAAAAGGAAGGTGGCTCGCCCTGCACAGTTCCTTTAATTGCCAGTTTTGTTTCTCTCAGTTTGGGCAATGAATGGGCAAAAATGCCCTGTTTTCCTTGTTTTCCTTTACAGTTCCATTCCCAGTTTTTATTCAGTTAAGGCTGGGAATAGTTGGGGAGATTGCAACTGTTTTTGCAGAGAACATTTCCACTGGCATGTAAAATGAAAAAGAAACAATCCACCTCCCAGAAAACTGTTTGTCCTATGATAATGAAATGTAAACTTTGATCTTGTTTTCATCCCTTTAAGTCTGTAACACAGAGTGAGGTACTAGTGATATCATGGTGAGAGAATTAATGAAAATGCGATGGTTCACTTAAGCACACATCCCGGTTCTCCCTTATGGACAATGGGTGCAGATAGTATTGTGCTTCTCTTGGCATGGTGATCGCTTGGTAGATAGTGTCCTAATGTACAAGAATACATGGTGAAATGGATTCCAAATTTACTGTGACTTATTAAGGATAAAGACCAAAAATAGGCACTGATGCTTATATAAGTAATGAAGAAAACTGCAAGCATCCGAGGAATGATGAGGTCTTGGAATGGTTTCCAATCAAAAGACAGCTAGTGTGCTCGTTTGCCTTACGTACATTTGTGTATCTGTGCCTTCTTTCTTCCCAACAACTTCTGAGACTGTTTTCTAATCCCAGTCAGATTTGATAGAGGAGCAGTGCCTTCCAAAACTGTTCTGCTCCAGCAAGCTTTGCAGAAATCACAGCCATATATCCAGCAGTCAGGAAGAAGGTTGAAAGGACAAAGAGAAGGTAAAAGAGTCCTATGTGCTGAGGTGTCCAAACTATGAAATGGAGAGCAGTCTGAGGCGTATGCCAGTTTACCTGGATTAGCTGGATTGAATGAAGTAATGAGAACAGTGCAAAAGATTCCTACTGGCTAGTAACCAGCGTGTCCCTGGAGACTTTGTACTCTAGTTGCTAGAGCATGCTAAAACCCATACTGTCATGCCTTCACTGCCACTTTTATGTGCTCAACCTGAATTAAGCTACAATTTACCAAACAATGGTCCTACATTTTGCTGTGTAGGCATCCTGCTAGCCACTGTTTGTAATGTGGATGTATTCCAGAAAGACTGGTGACAGCTCTTATTTTGGCTTAATCTTTTTATTTTCAGCTCACTTCTCATTTAAAACACACACACACACACGAAATATAACCAATCCATCTGGAAGCTCTAGGTCATTAGGGAAATTATTGTTAAAAATTCACGTTGTGGTCCTGCACCATCATTAGTTTGCTGGTGCCACAGTCGTAAACTGCATACTAAGGGAAGCCTTTAAACCTCTTGTAGCGTACCACTGAAATTATCTGTCAAGAATAACTGCAAAAGTGTTGTGTTCAGATTTTTTTTTTTTCTGGTTTGCTGGGCAGCAAGAAAATACTTGTAGTAGTGCACTATTGCAAATTTTCCTTTGCTTCTGTGTTTTCCCGTGGCTATGAGACTTGTGAAGGATGGCAGCCTAACAGTCCTGCAGAAGGAACTCTTCTTATCCACAAAGTCGGCGCCTGATTGCTTGTGACCTCATAAGCGTCTTCTGAGCCTTGTGTTGTGCTGCCTCACAGCTGTCCTTGGAGAGGGCCAGCCTGTGACGGTGAGAACGCTGAGGCAAGGGCTGTTTCCTGGGACCTGAATGCTGTTCCTTTGGAAAGGAGGCTGAAACTCAGAAACTCACCATTAGAGGGATTTTTTCTTTCTTTCTTTCTTTTTTTTTTTTTAAACAATGCCTTTCATCTATTTCCACACCCAGCTGAAACTATGCTGCAACACTTTTGCTGCTAAATCAGATGCATTAAGTACAGTCAAATTTGTACATAAAAGTTTTGTAAGAACTGGGATGAAATAGAATGGAATGCCAGAATGACTCATTGTTTAATGAATAAGGCCCTAAGTGTTCTATTGATGCCATTTATAAATCTGTATAAAATGTATAGAATTCATGTCATAACTGGAATTCCAAGCACAGCAACCTTGTGAGCTAAATTATGATGATGATAGGGTACTGCACAAATTAATATGAATTCTAACACGCTTCTGCTTGAAAGCTGCTCAGACAGTTAAAAATAAGACAATTTCATTACATAGATTCAAAGCCCCGACCCCAGAAATGCTGTTACTCTCTCCTTTTGAAATTGTAAATTACTGAAGAAGAAAGTTCTTTTTGTGTGCGTTAGAGTTAAAAACTATAACCTATAAGGGAAACAGGTGTCTGTTCAATTAGACGTAGATATTGCACAGTGCAATTGGAAAATAAAGGAATTAGCTGGTATAGACCAGCTCAATATTTGGAACTTTTCTATTGGAAATGAGCAGTCTGAGGCCAGAGCAGAGATCTGAACACACATCTCATTTTGACTAACTTTTTCCGTCTCCTTCTTACTTTTCCCTTTTCATAGCATGGTGGCTTAGATATGAAACCAGGTGAAGTTCAACATTTCCAGCATGAGTTTTTGAGATAAGTTCTGTATCCATTCAGACTTCAGTCAGAGACAAATTCGTATACGTGTGGTGTTGGGCTACCACGATTTAACCTTGTGATAAAAGCTTCCAGTCTAAACCAGAACAGAAAGGAAATCTGACATTTGGAAATTTCCCATAGCACAGGAAGATCCAAAACATTTCATTTGGGAAGACCCCCCTGCCCCCCCCTTTTTTTCCCCTTTCTTTTTTTAAACAAGACAAAACTTCTAGTTGCCCTGACTCCACTGGTGCTCCAGGCAGTTCCAGTTGAATATATTTAGATTTATATATTCAAAATATAAAATGTATTCTCCCTGAGCAAATAATTTTTTACATGCAATAGGGTGAAATTAGCCTCTGTGCAATGTCATGGCCCTGTTTCTTGGTTAAGTAAGTTCAAAAATCAGGTTTCTGGGGCAGATATGGAAAGAAATTGAAATTCCGCATTCCATGTTATATGCAGCGGCTTCTCCTTCCCACCACCTCTCCCTGCTTCCTTCTCAAATTCATAGAAAACAGCTTCCTCCCCAGTTAGGTGATCCAAGATTGTCTGAGGTGTACTGCAAATGAAATGCCACTGGCTAGAAATGTTCCAAGCAATTGTTTTCTTAAAAAGCAGGAGGGGACTGCTGCTGCTGCGAAGGATGAAGTCACTTACCTATGGGGAAAGAGCTGCCAGCCCGCAGGTGGGGGCCTTACCGGTGGCTACAGGATCCCTGCTGGAGCCGCTCCCTGGCTCCTGCCAGCCACCTCTCGATGTACGGCCACTCTTTCCTTTTCAAGAAAAAAGCGCACCGCACTCAAGACTCCTTCTAAGAGTACTCTTTAAGAGCAGTGTAGATATAGCCAATAGAGTCCTTGATTTCTGTTTTCCATCTCTGTTCCTGTAGGTTCCCTCATTCAGGTAGCCAAACTACTGCGTTGTGGCACAGAGGAGCAAATGTTGTGGTGCAGGGTTCTCCCTGGCCTCTCTCGGGTCGTGGAGGATAAGTCCGCTTCAAGTGTGAGTCACCCTGCTGCCATCTTTCCTTCCACTTTTTGCCAAGGTCTGATGACTGCGATTTCTCTAAGCTTGTCTTTGTTACAGGTGTGATGCACAGCTCATAGGATTTCATTATGGCTTTCATAATGTATTAACGAAATGTCAGGATCAAGTAATTTATAATTAACAGTGATGTGTAAATGTCATTTCTAACAATTGTAGTGTAAGAGTATTTTTGTGAATGGGCCATTTTTTACACATGCAACTGTCAGTGTCCAAGAAAGCCATAACCAGTCAGGCGAATGGTTGGTAGACAGATTTTTTTTGGTCTTTTGTTTACTCCTCCTTGAATTCTTGATAGGTAACTAGATCTTGTTGCCTGTTGTTTCTAGATCCAGTACAGATATAAAGCTCAAGCCTTTATGATCATTTTAGGGCTTGATCCTATTATAAATGTGGAGCAGATAAACCCCTGCACAATACTGATGTGGAATTCATATGAGTGCTGTGTTTTGGGGACCAAAGACAGTAAGGGGTGCAGCACAGGAGCTGTACTGCCAAATCTGAGGAGAGGAAGAGTGACTCAAAAAGTTGTCAGCAAATACGGTCCCGAGCAGGGAGATACCTGAAAATGATATAGTGGAACCATTCCCATTAGAAAGGAAAAATGAATTGACATTATAATTAAAAGAAAAGAAAGAATGAGGAGGTAGACTGAGAAATTCCATAGTTTCACAAAGTGAATACAAGGAGACATGTAGTGAAATTAAATGGTGACAAATTGAAAATGTTTTAAAAAGCAATTATTTTCCACCAGTATTTAATTAAAAAATGAACCTAATTGCTTTTAGAAGTTAATGGGAAGTTTGCAAGTCTTGAACAGATTAGATACTTATGTTTTTAATAACCGTATGTAGAATTATGGTAATTCATTATAATAACTTTAGAACTGAGTTTAGACTTCATGTTTCAAGGTTTAGGATGAAGTACCGCAATTCAAGACCAGGGAAGAACCAGTGGGAAGCACAGCTCTTGGTTGTCCAGCGCCGCTGTTACTTGTCACTGTTGGAGAAGGTATGTTAGAGAAGTCTGGATTCTGACCTGGTCTATATATGTCTCCTCCAAAGGATTAAGCACATATTTTGCCACTGATAAATAAAAGTGAATGGTTGATAAATGTTTGGCCTTCACTTGGGCTCACATGTTGAATATCTGCAATACAGCAGTATTAATTATCCAATGGCGTGGTCCACCTCCAGTTCCTTACAGTTACCATGTGCAATGGGGAAGGATTGCATGAGCACTGTCCGGAAGGGAAAGCAGAGGAAGGTGAGTGACTTATCCATGGCTGGGCAGCGTATCATTGGAAGGGCTGTGTACAAAAGCCAGGTCAGTTGGATTGCAGATCTGCATCCAAACATATGTTGTGATCTTTTCTTCCCTCATTAAATATGTTTCTTGGAACCCTGGTGTTACCAGATGTAATAAAAAGTTTCAGAAACGGTGAGGAGGGTTACACCTGGTTCTGCTTTCACACCCACTTGTCAGTATGAGAGTAGAGCTGCTCTTCACCATGCAAGAGCATGTCATACAGATAACGCGCTCAAGCTATCCGTGGCTGCTGTGGGATGTGATGAGCTGAAGCATGGTGCTGCACTAACAACAGCCCTGCTGCCCAAGGGCCTGAGCTGGCGCTTCCCAATGGTGCCGGCTGGAGATTTGTGGTTGCAGCAGCTCAGGTTGGTGCTAGATTTGGGGTCACTACAGTCAGTCCCCTGAAGAGTGTAGGCAGACCCTTTGTATTCCGTAGCTTAAGTGATATTTAAGGAATTGTTGTAAATAGTAGGTCAAATCTGTTCCCGGATTAATGCCACTGAGGTGGGTTTATTTTAAAGTTTGTTCTTCTTGTGTTTGAAGTGGCCTCTCATCTCTTCTGACAAGGAATAGTAGTTGTGGCATCAGAGAGTGGTTTGCAGTAGTGGTGTTTGCAGTCTGTCAGATGCCATGGCTTCCCCTTGGCTTTCCATTTCCTTCCATAAATGAGGTTGTTAGATTTGGAGGACAGGATTTTAAAAAAAGAATGAGGAAGAGAAAGAAAAACAGGAAGGAAATGGGAAGGGAAGAAGGCGAGACATGATTGCTCTCTGCTACCGATCTTGTGGTTAGTTGATTTTGCAAATTGCCCTTCCAATAGCTTTTGAAAAGTGAAAGGAGAACTTATTTTACAAGAGCCCTAAGATATTTGAGTCACATGTTTCCCTTCATTTGTATGTGAGAATAGTTACTGAATGAGAAGTTAAGCGCTGTAGATGTTAGTGGAAAAAGTAAAATCAGTGTCCACTGCTTACTATGTTAGTAATGATGTAGTTAGACTGCTGAATCATGTCTGTTTATAGGGTTCTAGGATAGAAGTAACTGGTCAGCAATCTATAACCACAGTGCTATAATAAATCCGCAAGGCCCCTGTGTTGGTTGCTGCATTTCGTAGTGACTACTCAGGACTTTGCATCAGAACTAAAGAACTATAGACTTCCTTCTTCAATAAAAGAGGAAGGTTTCCGTACTCTGGTGATGGGACTGCTAGTGTGAGGGGTTCTGTGATGCTCGCTTTTGTTTATATTCCAGTAGAGGAATTTTCAGTTTTTAACTGCAATTTTTAATTGCAAAATACGTATCCACAATCTCATTACATGGCGCATAGAGCCTCTCAGGAGCTATGCACACCAGCTCGCTGCTGTGTATCTCATAAGACATTCTGTATATATGTTTGTCACGTGCCTGCGAAGTAGCAAGTTGCAAACCAAGTGACTAATGAGTTGAAGAGCCAGGAAAGGTTATCTGGAGCAAAGAGAAGTGTGTGATAACTTTTTAGACTAATAGGATGCAAGGTGAAAGCCTAACAGGCGGTCTACGTGCAGTGAGTCAGTCCTGCACCAAAACTGAGCCAAGAGGTTCCGAGGGGCACCTAGGAATGGTCCGGTGGAGCCATGAGTGCAGGGCTGGAGGGGTGTGCTCAGTTCTGTCAGCTCTCGGCAACAGGGAACTCTCAATCCATATTGAAGTCAAGGGTTAAATGTTTCATCCATAAATTAGTGCTAGGAATTAGGAAAGACTACTTGACATCTGAAATCACAGGGAGGTTTTTTCTGTGTAATAAAAAAGCCTCTTCAGATTATTTAAAGCATGCTTCTCTTGCATTTTAAAACTAGGGGAAGCTGTGCAAGTGAGACGGGCCGGTTTTTGTTCTTGGTCCGTAATAACTTAGTTCATGCAAACGACAACAGGATTTGTCTCTTTTTCCTGCCGTGGCTCTAAAAGGAGCTAGATCCTGGGTGAGGTTGCAAAGAAAATGCTTCCAGTTGCCATTTCCATGAATCCTACTCTGAATCTCAGTTATAGAATCATGTCATTTAGTCATCTTGAAGTCTGTAAGTTCACTTACAGACAAGCTCTAGGCAATGGGACTCAAGCCTATCTTTAACAGCGTTGCTCAAGCAGTGCCTTGAGACCCATAGAAGCGGTGAATTCTGATGTAACTGTTCACATTTTTGTTTGCTTCTTGTATGACACAGGCCTGAAACTTCAACGGCAATTTGCTAGAGTAACAATGAGGACAAAATGAATCTCTGCTTTGCCTGGGTATCTGAGGGAGGCTCAAAAACTCCAAGCAGGACAGAATTCACTTGGGAAGTTCAAAATTTGTAAAGCAGCTCCCTTACTTGTTGCGAAGATCCTGGTCTGCCTCACGCCCTGTTGCATTACGTATTAACGCAGGCTTTGCATTATATATTAACGCAGATTTGTCCTCAGATACCCTACTGTGGAGAAGGCCATTTTTAAATCTTTAATAGGGCATTAGAGCAATTTGCCTGTGATTTAGTTTTAAGTGGGCATGGAGAGTGGTGACAAACGAAGCCGGGAGGCCCTAAAATTCTTTGAATATCCCGTGTTTTCCTGGAACTGTTGGGAAAAGGCTGCCAGAAAGGTCTTGGCAGGTTTTCTAGGTGGCTGGCCAAGTCTGAAGCAAATGTGGATAGTTAATAGGCTAATACAGCTCTGGTTCCAAGCCCATACATATATAACATACGTTTTTATTTAAGAAATCCCACCGCATGGAGGAGCAAATGTAGTGCTAATATATCTTCCTGAAAGAAAACAGCAAGGGAAAAAACACTGTCATCTTGTAACGATAAAATAAGGGATCTTTTGCCCTTACTTTTTAGGGACTTGAATTGTCAGTTGAAGAAGAGAAGACGTAGGAAATTAAATCAGGAGACAGGCAGTGGCTTTCCCATGAGGGCCCCATGTTAATCAGGAATGGCTTATATAGCAATAGTTTGCGTCTAAGAAAAAAGGCAGAAGTTGTTCAAAGAATGGATTTCCGTTGCTAGATTGACTTTTTGTTGTTACCATGCAAGTAATTAAAAATGGCAATTAAGCAGGAAAGTGATCATATAATGACTTGGGAGCTGCTGCTGCAGTCGGTTCCATGTGGACAGCCTGTTCTAGCATGAAGCACGAGGCCACCTGTGCAGGTCAAATCATAAGAATTAAGTGCTGCTACTGCATCATCCCAGCTATAGGCTGGTTTGGGAGGGGTTCCTCTGCGCACCGGGGTCAGAACCATGGTTCTCTGTGGTCGCAGGCACCCAGGGAATAGGTGTTTACTGTCGTGACTGGCAGGAGTTGTTCCTGGGAAACACGAGATCAGATTTCTCTGAGACACCAGGTGAATTAGCTTTGTAATTTTGAAGTCGTCTCCACTGTGAGGTATTCCTGTTTGTATTCAGCTCGTGGGGCCTGTCTTGTTTTATTATTAATGAGGCGAAGACTGTGCGCAGCCTCTACCATTATAGTGGAACAATTTATATTTTTTTATTAAGCGGTTGGTGCAGACCCTGAAGTTCTCCTACAGACTCCCTGTGGGATCTTGGATGAGTCACTTATTTTTCTTTAGTTTTATTCACTGTCTATAAAGTAGAGGTCCTTGTTCCTCATAAGGAGTATTGTAGAGACAGAGGAACTGATTATATGTGAATTGTTCAGAGACAGTCATGTTGCATGTCATATTGGAATTGCAAGTGAGCATACCGTATGTCTCTATGAAGAAACGTTTCATGTAGACTACTCCATGCTGACATATACATACAATAGCTGTACAGAGTTAAAACTGACAATGTTTATAATCTAGTACTACTTTTATACAAACGAAATCAACTTGAAAAGGTTATTATTGCACTTCAAAAATCCTAATTAAAGAATGACATTTATTATCGTAATAAGTTAAGTAATCTGATATTCAGATTGTTCTGTTTGTTTTCTTCATTTTGTATCTCTTAAAAATGTTACACTGTCTTTTTGCATTATAAAAACAACTAAATTTAAGTTTAGGGTGTACCAGAGCCTGCACTGCAACGTTAAGTGATGCAGAAGGGAGGACTGGCACCGGGAGTGGGGAGACTGGCTGCTGCGCTTGCGTCCCGCTGCTATTTCTGGCATGCAGAGACTGAGCAGCGTCTGATGGGCCAAACGTAAGTCCTCAGAGGTTGCCGCGTCTTCCTCGCGTCCTGACATTCATGCTGTCTGTCACATGCCTCTTGATATGCGACTTTCTAATTTTTAATGTGTTCTCAACACCAGTGAAGCAACTGGAACCAAGTTACTGTATATCAAGACCTCTGTGTCTGGTTTCACAAGAGGTAAGGGCGACTAGACTTGAGTTCAGACTTCCCCTGTGTTAAAGCGCCCAAGCCTGTTATTTCTTTGACAGCAATACCTACATGGCTTGGCATCCTGTAGATACCCTGTGAGAAGAGACTCCCTGTCCCCAGGAGCTTGCAGTCCAAATAGATAAGGCAGGCAGAAGAGGAAGCACAAAGGGATGGAGAGACTTGCCCCAGCCACTTAGCACGTCGAGCGGCAGGACTGGGAATAGGAACAGGTCTTTTGAATTCTCGCCACTGTCATCACCGCTGATTCCTCCGGCTGGTTCTGTGCCAGCTTCTGCCCTGTCCCTGCGCAGGGACCAGTGGCTTGGGCCCACCAACCAGATGTAGAAAATATTTTGGTGTCCTGTCTTTTGGTTTAATTCTTAAGCAGTGGCTGAGACGGGTATTTTTTTCTTGTGAGAGAAATGTGCTGTCTTGTGTTGTTTAATTCTTTTTTTTTTTTCAAATTCTGTCAACTTCAGGCTGTAGCTGGAGTCCTAGAAAACCTGAAAAACATTTCTTTCTTTGTTTTATCTTTTAAATAATTTCACCCTCTATTTAAAAAGAAAGTTAGTGCTGGTGAAAAGGTCTAAGAGTCTGACAGGAGGTCTGGGGGAATATTTAAGGATGACTGTGCTTTGAGGTTCTTCAGGTCCCCGTAATCTCTCAGGGCTCTTTACAAACATTAACTGAGGTTCGGAGTCACAACTCCTTTCTTATGTGCAATAGTTATGTTACCTATTTGTGTTGTTTGTATGTCGGGGAGAACTGGAAATAGATTGCGGGACTGAGAGTCCACAGTGAATTCATGGAAGAGATGTGAACAGAACCGTGGACTGCAGGCAGCAGGCTCTGCCCTCCGGTCCCTGCGTTACAGTCTCTCTTTTACCCAGTCACCCTGGCGCTTCTTTGCCTATTGAAACAGAATTCATTCTAGCTCTGCTTTTAGTCTCATGGATTGCTAATTTTAATTTGATTTTCTACTTTTCCTGCCAGCTCAGGTTCCCAAAATGTCCCTAAACTTTATGCGTGTTTCTGGAGTTGAATCTACATTCAGCAGTTTAGATTCTAATTGAACAGCCTCGACGTGTATTACTTTTACTGGCTTTTTCAGAAAAAAACAGAGTCGATTTAGAGATACCAACTTTTTCATGCAATGATTCTATTGAAATTTCAAGTAAATTTTAAAAAAGCATTAAATGTTGACCAGACAGAAAGTCTTTGTCGCAACCTTGTAGGTTAACATGTTAATATACCTCCATCTTAGTAACTTAGTAACTGAGGTATTTAAAAATTTGTCAGACTTTCAGTGTGAAGCCTCAGATCTTAAGAAATTATGTCACCAGCTCAAAACAGGTTAGATTTATTTGAAATTTTAGTGAGGTTCTTGGAGCTTTCGTCATGTTTTAAGTGAGTCAAGTCTTATTTGAAGCTTTTGGTGGACCTGAAACCATGTGAAATATGAGGGTTTTCAGGTGGTTTATGTGACAGGGAAATGGCAAATCATGCAAGAGTAGATGTAATACTTTTTTGTGTGACTTCGTCCATAGAAATTCAAGTTTCACCTTGAGTTTGAGGTTGGTTAAATCCCGTATGTATAGGATTGTATGTATAGGTATGTACAGGAGAACCCACGAATAAGGGCAGATTAACTCCCCGTAGATGAAATGCACATAACTCTAGGTACTGTGTTCCCACTTCTCATACTCTTTCTTTGATATTGAATGAATTCATCTCTGTAGCCTTTCTTTGCAAATCCATTACCTCCACTGACCTTTTGTTGAACCCTTCCCACATCCGCAAACTTATTTTTCCATAAGGGCACTGAACAGTGCAGAATTCCAGGGCATTTCCCCAGGCCCTGGTCACCAGGAGGTGAGCAGCACTGTCTCGTTTTGCTTTTCTCTTGCTTTACTCACCTTGGGATAGAATTGTTGGTGGACTTGGCAGTGCTAGGTTAATGGTTGGACTCGATGATCTTAAAGGTCTTTTCCAACCTAAGTGATTCTGTTATTTTATGGTCTATGATTTCATCATTCTACAGTGGGTTTCTCGCCTTTTTACTTTTAATCGTTCCCCATTATCCAGGGATTGATATAGTTGGAGCTCAGAGATCTCTGAGAATCCTGTTAACAGGATTGGGGGATGGAGGGAAAATACAGCCACCCCTTTTTAAGCTTTGTTGCTGTCAGGATGGTGCTTGGGTGAGGTAATTTGCTACCATATGCCTTACTGGGTTTGGAGGTGAAAGTTGATGGGTGAGTCAGGTTAAAAGGGATTTTTGGTGATGAAAGGGAATTTACATGGTCTTCAACCCCACTCCATCCTCTCTGTTGACTAACAGGGTATCAGATGAGGATAACAAAAGTAATCTGGACATAGCAGCCTTCTTCCAAGGACCTCGAAACACTCCAAGGACATGGTAAGCATTGTCGTGACGGTTCTATTTTATGGGGAAGCAAGGTAGGAAGAGGTGAAGTGATTTTATCACTGGCTTGATGTGGAGTTGGACAGTGGTATACAAAACAGTGAGGTTCAAATTAGTAGCTTTTGGTTGTCAAACTCCTCACGTGACAGAGCGCTGTTCCAACAATGCCCAAATCGTGACACCTCTGCCCAACTTTGCTTTCTACGGATGTGCCCCACACTATGAATTTGTACCTTTCCTCACATTGTTGGAGTTCTTCATTTGTGTTAGTAAATCCTTTTTTCTCCACCCAAGACATTTTATTCATTTTGAAACTATTCTCCTGTATTATCATACATGCTGTCCATATAGCTGAGGTAGAAGTGTTACTTTAAAGATATTTCCTAAATGGTCTCTGTATAGTTTGTCTGCAGTGAAGTTATCCACTTGTCTCAAAAAGGCCTTAAGGTTTTATAGTTAATGCTTAAGTCCCTAAATCACCCTCTGTGGCTGAGCATCCCTTCTCCTCTGTATCTTCTCCTTTGAATCACTAATTCCAATTGGTCTGAGAAAAAATAGTAGTAGTTTGTCATTACTCTGCTTTTTGCTATAACTGTGCACCTACCAAGGTCTCCTTTTCCTTTGAACCTGTCTCTATGATTAAATTAGTTCTTCCTTTCTGTTTTCCAGCTTCTCTCTGCAAACTTCCTCTCAATCCAGTTCTGCAAGAACTTTTCCTGCAAACCAGGTCCCTAAAAGGATTAGTGAAGGGGATACCAATTTATTTATACCCATCCCAGCATGGTAGCAGCCAACATTGTAAGTTGCTGGCTCGTTAAATGGCTTGTAGCACATGAAAGAAGCTTCAGTCTTCTGCTGGAGTTCAGAGTGGACAAGTGTCTACCTTACAGCTGCTCTGAACTTATCCCCAATTCTGGCATTTGTGTTTTTTTCTTTCTTAACCTGTTCACGGGGGTAATATGAACAGGCATGCTCAGAACTAAACAGACTGCAGAGACTTGGCCCTTTTTTAAATATCAGAGCAATTTTCAGGCCTCTTTCAGTTGTGCTCTTTTCACTCAAAAGAAAAAAAAAAACACAAAAAAATGAAACAGAGCAAAAGAGAAATACGAGGAGTTGTGGAAACCCCTCAAACTTTCTCTGTTTAATTTACAAATTCCTGGCGGTCACAGTGACAGGTGATGTTGCCATTTGTGTTTTCTTCTGTAGTGCCTGGCGTGAATGATCCCAAAGCAGCAAGCTGAGTTAAATACGTGGCTATGATCAAAAGAGAATGACGCCTCTATTTTTTTTTTTTTGTGCCAGCCTGGAGGCCCTTGGGTTTTAGAATTTGAGTCTTTGAAAAACAAGGTTACTGGACTCTAGTAAATGAAGTGTCCGGATGTTAGTGATGATTCATAAAAGCAATTAAAAAAGGAAAGTGCTTTTTCCGCTGAGCGTAATGTCTTGGTTTGAAGATGTCCTCAAGTGTGTGTGTAATGCTGCAAATAGTGGTCAGTGGATAGTGACCGCTGTGTTTAAGATTAAGGATTTGTTTCCAACATAACACTTCTTTTCACATGATCTGAATGATGATCAAAAACATTTTTTTGGTAGTTGAATCTTTCTTATTTAGTTTCAAAATAGTTCCCGTCTCTTCCTTCTCCTTAGATTTGTGAAAAAAATCTACTGAGAATTCAATATTTTCCGTGGGAGAAATGTGTTTTTTGCAGGTGAATATTGGAGGTGGCAGATAATTGAAATTCATCGAATATGATTTTTTTTTTCCCCCTCCAGTGGTACTCTCTTGTGTTTCGGCCCTGACCTTCCATAAACACAAAGTGCCTCATTTGTACAGCTTTCAAAGCGATTTTCAATAAGCAAGACTGAACTCTGTTAAAACATGATTAGGGTTATTGTTGTATACAAAGATCCATCAGCCCGGCCACATTACCTAAGCAAGAAGCAGACCCCGAGGCACGCTCTACAAGCTTCTTCCTACGTGGCTTTTCAAGTCATCTCAACCAACCTGTTTGCTATTGGGGATGGCTATTAGGCTCTGCCGCTGCTTTTCTAGAGCAGATGCTTGCAGTGGTACTGCCGTCTCCAGCTGGATGCCTCTCACCTCTCTTGGGGCCTCTGCACCTTCCAAAGTTGGGGCTTCCATTGCCTTTGCCCTCACACACTGTCCTTGCTAGACCACACGTATATGCTAAGGGAAGCAAAATAGTTTACCGATTTATCATGGATCATTAGATGGAGTAACTATTCTTAAAACGTCACCAGTATAGATACAATAATTAGAGATGTGCTTTTTGTTAACATTGCCAGCCTCTACCCTCTTGTACAGTACCCTTGGGTACTAAATAATTACCCACTTTGTGTGGTTATCTAGCTCACTAATTACCCACAAAAATTGGGGTCAGGTGTTAACTGCTTGAAATAAGTATCCTCCAAAGACTTGGTTAAATTGTATAAAGAAATTATGTGTTTGCAGCAAAACTTTTAAAAAAAAAATCAAACATTTTTTTTTGGAAGGAAGATAAGGGTATGCAAAAAAGGCAACGGATGTAAACTGTTCTGTGTGATGGCACACTGCTGTGATGGTGAGGGAATCTGTACGGGGAGTGAAAGGATGGTTGGCAGATACAGTCTCTCTAATCCAGTCTACTTTTCCCAAAGATTAGATCCTTCAGTACACGGGGTTTGATTCTTCCCCTATCTAGGCTGATGTCAATCAGGATTATGTCGGTATAAATAAGAAAATTTGTATCCATGGATTCCTGGACTGACTTCACTGCATAATCCCACCTCTTCTATCACCCAGGGACTTCTGCATTGCACCCAATAATTTAATTATGTATTGTATATTTATTTCCATATGTTTATTTTAGTTGTTTCAAGCTCTGTATGCATGCAGAATTTCATGCTAAGGCTGCTGCTCATAAAACGTAGCTTGCTTTGAGTAATAATTTAATTCCTGTGTTCAGGGAGTTACCCCAGTGAGTCAAAGATTTCTAGATAGCCCCACCCTCCCCAACTTCCCGAACACTTACACTGCAGTCACTTTCTCTTTGCCAGACCCACACAAGATGTCTTACTAGCCAAAATCCCAAGAGGCAGCTTCTCCTGCCTCCCCCATTTTAGCCCCAGAAAACTAGGAAATAAAGCCACAGGAGCCCTAAAGCCAAAGCCCTTGAAATAGCCGGCACGTGCAGCAGGGCGATGTCTAATAGACCGTCTTCCTAACCTGCTTTCTGGCATAGGTGCTCTCTGTCTTCGATACAAAGGAAATGGATTTCGGTGGGAGCTAAGAATGTGTTTCTGAAAATCCCACTGTGCATCCACCGGGGTCTTTGGATACCCAGATACCTGAAAGTCCTCAGCACCTGTGCACGGCACAGCGTAACAAAGAAACCGCCTTCTTTATTTATTTCTGTATTTTGCGTTAGGTGCTTCCTCTCCTTTATGGTGAGTAGCACCTTCTGTTCCCACATGCACCGTTGGAAGCCAATGCAGGGTCAGGTATTAGGCATGAGCAGCCCCACCACCTCCCAGCCCCACCGCTCAGGCAAACGTGGGGTCTCAGGTGTGGACCCCCCCGGCCAGGTGTGTGCTCTGTCTTCGGGGGCATCCCTGCGCTCCGCATTGTGCAGCGCATCTCTGGAAAACGCAGGGATCAGCCTCGTAAAGCACAATGCAGATTTAGTCGTCATCTGTGTCTCNGCGCTCCCCCCCCCCCCCGCTCCGCTCCCCGCTGATGTTAACTGTCTGTATTATTATTTATTGTTATCAAGGGATTTGGTTTGATCAATGAAGTGTATATGCGTCTGACGGACATTGGGAGAGGAAATGCTTGGAGAATGAGTAACATGTCTGCAGTGGAGGGTGTGTGTGAGGGAGAGAGAGGGAGCATCGGTACTAGAAACATTGACTGATGAGTTCATTTTAAAATCCAAGGGCATATAGCTGGTAAATTAGCACATATTGCAAATATAGTCTGGTGTGAGAGGCAGC
>VZSZ01010463.1:0-59808 GCA_013398815.1 Ibidorhyncha struthersii
AGGTCCCTTCCAACCCTGACAATTCTGTGATTCTGTGAAATTTACTTCACATCTCAGATAGCCACGCTAACCAAAGAGACCCATCCATATAGAACTCAAATAATGCTCTGAATAACTTTCTTCTAAAAAAAAAAAAAAAAAAAAAAAAAAAAAANAAAAAAAAAAGCTGCATTTGCTGCATTTCTCAGTATACATTTTTCAAAGTCTTCTAGCTGTCTGGACAGCAAAATCCTACACTGCATTGTGGACTAAAGAGAAAGTGTAACCATCTTATTATATAAGTACCAGGGAACTTCAATCAGATCAAAAAAAGGACTAGAGCAAAGAAAATTCTTCCTCCAGCATAACTAACCTGGGCAATTGCTATCTATAAATTTGTTACCAAGGGAAAGAGTGTAATGAGGGTTCCACAGAAAACAACAAACACTATCCAGCATTACAACAGTGAGCGTGACAAAATCAAATACAATTTTTTAAAAGTTAAAGGTTTTAGGAGAATGTAAGTCTTCAAACTCAGAGATTTGAGCCGTGTTTGATGTGATGTAAAAGTTGCATAATACCAGCTCCCCAAGGGGTGTTTGCACAACCTCTTCTGAGGTATCTGATGCTGACTACAGCACTGAACTGGGGTCTGATCCAGCCCGACAGTTTCCGTGTCTCTTTACAAGTAATAAGGTTGAATTAAAAATATAAGAAAAAAAATCAAACAATGCAGAGATATTACTGATGATACATAGACAGACAAAGAGAATAAGCTTTTTTCTTTTTTTGTTTTAAGCAGTGGCAGGATAAATCTAGTTGATTTTTTTTTTCTTCATATTATAATTAAATTCCCGACTATAGAAAACAGACAAAATACACTCTTTTTGTTTTCCCCTGGAGTTTTCTGTAGCAGCCATTATTAATGCCTTTGTTGAGCAGAACTCAGGTGGAACCAAGAAACCAGGAGCTAACCTGCTGCTCCTTTGTGGCTCTGATCTGGGTGTCCAAAGAACAAGGATTTGTTGTAGTCATTGGCTTGCCACCTGCCTGAGGCATTCAACTGTATCTAACACAATGATGCTGGAAAGCACTCATGAGTAAATACACAATAACATTTGTATGTTTACAGCATCTGTGAAAGGTGTGGGTAGGGCAATTTCTCTACCGTGTGTTTCCAGAGCAAGTCAAAGCCATTAATTAAACTCATGCTCTTGTCCTGCTTCAAAAGAAAAAACAGGGCTGATTTATGGGCACTGACAGCTGCAGGAACCAGGAGCTGGTTTTGCTCACTCCCTCCCCTAAATTAATTTTTAAGCATCTGGGTAGGTTGATTTCTCAGATTCTGATCATATGAAAGGGCTGCATGTCAACTTCCTCAACTTCTACAAAGAAAGAAAAGGAAGCTACTCCATGCGGAGTACTGTCTGTCAGATTGCCAGGGTTTCTCAGTGCTGGCTGAATAGCATCTGCAGAAATTTGGTACCTGAACACCTCTGTGCCCAAGCAACTGGCAGGGTGAAGCTATAAGAGGTCCCACTCACAAGACATTTCTTATCTAGCCATTACTTTGCTTGTCCCGACAACAAAAAATTTAAAATGAGAAAGCAGTACCTGAGGAACAGTGTAACCTACTGCAACAAAAAATTATCTTTTTAACAGATCCAGGGAAATTGTCACAAATACCTTCTTCTGGAGGGTGGATAAATGTCTCTGTACTTCCATAGCACCTAGAGATATATGCAAATAGCAATATACAGCAATACACCACTATGTTATTTTCTTCTTGTAGGTTCTTTAAACAGGAGACAGATTGCTGGCATTTTGGGCTGAAATCTGGAGGTAAGCTATCAGAACACATTCAACACCCAAGCTAAGAACAGGAAACTGTTACAGAAGCGAAAAGTTTTGGATGCTGAACTTTCACCCTAGGCTTCTGGGAGATTTTTACTAATAAAGAACTATATAAACATAGACAGAGTATATTGAAACTGCATCACCTGCCCAGCAGAGCCATATGCTGTGGTTGCAGACACTGTCAATAAAGATCAAAGCTTCCCACGAATTAATGAGCTGGGTGTTGTATGTTTCATACCATGCTGTAGACCTATATTGACCTCTGCAGAGTGGAAGTTTGGGCCAGATGAACTCTGGAGCTCCCTTTCAATAGATTATTTTACAATTCTGTAGAACACTTCATAAAACATAAGACAAATTTATTTTGTTGTGATTCACAGTCTGGGCAGCAGACAGCCTGCTAGGAACAAGCTCTCATCTAAAACAGCTCATGGTGACTAGTTGCCAGGAAGAAATACAAAGTAGCCAGCATGGTCTACAGAAGTGGTAGACCAAAGAGAACATAAAAATATCTCTTTCTGCCAGTGACCCAAAAGGGCTTAACTAAAAGACAGCTATACCTAAGAACCTGCATCTAGACACAAACGGGCATGTTATCTGCAAGATCAATTAAATGGACAGCACTATCCTAAGCTGCCTTAGCTAAGGGAAAGGTGGCAATTCTCCAGAAGTCTCTTGTACGCATTTGAATATACCACTTCTTAGAGTCCAACACACCAGCAGTTTCTGACATTTTCAATTTACTGCAAAAGGCGCACAACTCAACTCACACAGGTGGCAACTGGAAGTTCAGCCCATGCATCCAGGAACTGGCAAGACCACAGAGCTCTTACAGACGATTAGTGCCTATCTTCAGCTGCAGATCAAGATCTTTTCTTTTGTCAGCTTGTTTTTACCACTCAGGAAAAAAACTGTGCCTTTTCAGTTACTGATCAGGCTCTCCACAAATCAGGGACATTGGTCAGATCTCAAAGAATTGTCAAACAGTGTTCATTCAAGCGGTAACTGATGCATGGTATCTCAGCTACCTGCTTATGTTCTTCATGTTGTTAATGATAAGTTTGATATTTACAAGGAGTGTAGTGACAGAATTCAACAACTAGTGTAGCGATAAAAATATAAGTAGTCTTGAAAACCTTTCTGAATCCAAGAAAGACTGATGGAATAACTAACCTCAACATGACTGTATTTCCTAGGTGCTTTCCATAAAGAAAACTGACTATTCATTTCTCTTCCTGCTCAATTCCCCCAATAAATCAAGACCACCATAGTTACATTTCTACTTCTCCTCATCCCTATAGAGACTAGGGCAGAAGTGTGCAGTTTTACAATTGAAAGATTGTATCTCCACTCCAAGCATTCATAGAAGCAATTTAGGATTTTCAAATTCAGCTTTGATTTCACAAAACTTCTCCCTTTCATACCTTGCAACAGAATCTTAAAGGCTTTGATTCCACTCCTAGCAAGGTCTGTTTTACCATCAACATGCAGTGGACCTACATTTTATACAGTATCCCTCATACAAAGTGCATCTCAGCTTGCCTTGCACATTAATACAACCATATGTAAACAATTATAGTGAAACACATGGGAAGAAACACAAAGAATGCATGGAAATATGAGGTTTGTTCCACTGAAATTTGAATTGAGATGAAGAGTCGAACTGATCAAAAAGACCCCAAAAAAGCTATTAGACAACAGAGTTTGCAGCAGAGAAAGTATTTGAACAATACCACAAAAGCACACATGGGGCAGGGCCAAGGCTATTAGAGAAGGGAAGGAAACTGTGAGGGGAATGCAAACCTCAGGGCATAAATTAAAACCACTGTTGACAGCTGAACATTTTCTGAAACTGTTGGGTACAGTGTGGAGTTCTAATATTTTTGACCAACAAAGGAAAGCAAGTAATGTCTATAACCAACTGATCTTCAGATCAGCTTGGAAAACCAAGTTGTGAATTCTGGAAAGAGTTAAAACCTGTCTTGTTTGAGTAAAACACATGTTAGTTCTCTTTGAACCTTAGGGTGAGGGAGGCCCTTTTCTTATGAAAAGCACTGGTCAGCTTCACACAACTCTATACAACAGAGAAACTACGTGCGGTCCTTGAAAACTTCAGGGTAGGAGCTCCTAATGGAGCAGGACAAGTGGATCAGTGTGACAACTGTCCAGCCTGTGCAGAGGAAGTAGTACCCCAGGCACACTTTAAGCAGAGGACAAATACAACTTTAAAAAACCAAAAGCCTAGAAAGGGATTCGACAGCAGCACTAGAAGGTAAATACAGAAATAAATGCTCAATGTCCAAAAGGTTAATTTTGTCCAGCACAAAACACACTCAGGGTCTGAAGTGTACCCAGGGTCTATACCAAAGCAGGGTTAGGGTATTGCATTTAGATTTTGACTATATGACTTTGAGATAGCAAGTTTTTCAGCAACTAAATGAAATGGAAAATGCAAATAGGAGCTTCTGAGAGCCTAACGATTTTGTTTAAATTCCAGGTTATTTTGAAATGTGAAAACTACTTGCTCCTTGGATCCACGATAACCATGTAGATACTATTCACCCACTTTAACGAACTACACCAACATGGTAAGCCATATTCCAAAGACTGGGTCTCAGGTCACTTGAGTTGTGTCATGCAATAAGTTGGAGGGACTGGGTGTGTAAGACTTCATGTTTCTGTCTCAAAAAGTGTAATATAAAAAGTATTAAACACAAGTGAGCATGATGTGGCAACATTCCTTGATTTATGAACACTGTTTTACACACCAGACAAGTATTAAGTTACCCAGAATATCTCAAAAGGGATGTTGCTAAGCAAAGATGATGGTAAAAAGAGTATTTAATTATGATGTCTAAGAGTAACTTGCAGGACTAACAGCCATGTTCCAAACTATCACCAAGCAGAAGAGGAAAAAGCTACAAATACAATGAAAAGGGGATATTTTTAACTCTAGTTTAAGTACAAATATAGAACGGCTTATGCCTGATTCTTTCTGACACAGAGAAAATTAACTATTGGTTCAACTGAAAGCCAGCTTCTGCACATATTTTTCTATTAAATATCCAGCACTGGAGACTGAGTTTTCAGCACTCATTTTAGCATTATAGGCAAACTGTTTCATCAATTCATTGCCTCTTCTTTTCGTTAAAGAAAAAATACACCCTACTTTTGGTTCAAAAGTCAGTCATGTGCATCAGAGAAGTTCACAGGGAAATCAGTTCTCATTTGACATGATATAATGGGTAAGCTTACAACTTATCAACAGCTATGACTCCCATCAGCTCTCCTTTTTGGCTTTTTCATTTTAAAGTTCCAGGGAATTATAGAAACATACTTCCTAGAAGATTTAAAATAAACAAACAAAACCCAATTATAAATTTAAAGAAAACCCTACAGCTAACCTACTACTACAAAATTTTTTAAACAGACAAAAAGCAATTTGCAGGAGATAAGAATGCACTGTAAAGCTTAGTTAGCAGGCTACATCTTTTGCATTTGTAAAATAAAATCTGCATCCTTTCAACATGTGGCAAGAGGCCATGGATTTTATTTTTTATTTTGCTTTCATTGTACACATAAATGTTCAGGCCATGGCTTACACAAAACAGATAAGGACACCAAGACAGAATTGCACTGTAAGATTAAGTAGAGATTGGAACAAAAATTAAATGGAAGACTCTCCTTGGTAATTAATAATGACAGCTATATCAAATAAGAACAGAATTAAGGTAAAAAGAGACAAGATAACCCCAGTAAAAGGTTGCCTAAAAATAGGAAAACACAATGACTCATTCTTCATAAGCTTTATTATTTACTCCACCTAAAGTACTGACAGCACCTTTTAACAGATGCACAGAAACATTCTCAACTCTTTGCAACAGTATAATAAGATTGAATAGGGCTATAAATCTCCAAAGTGCTGCACAAGCATTAAGCTATGAGCAGGATATGTAATGGTAGCATACAAGACAAGTTAAGTGACTTGCTGTAGGGCAACAGAGCAACACAATGAATCAAGGGTTCCCAGGCTCTCCTTAGCTATGAGTCATATCCGATATCTGGGCCACCTCAATTTGCATTTAGTTTTCAGCCATATTTCAGAGTTTTGATAAAAAATTTTCTAAATGTCACCTATGGGTCAGACACTATGCATTGTTTCCTTCTTGACTTTGTAGGCCAACAGCAACCACAAAACTACCTATACAGCCAAGGGTACTTTCCAACCTGAAAGCTAGCAGGGAAATTTTATAAGAACTTTTCAGAGTTTACCCATAAATTCTGAAAAGTATAATTGCAAGGAATATATATGCAAGGACAGTATAGCAAAACCAGCAGCAACAGCAATGACCATGAAATTGCCTTGTACTGTCCCCTCCCAGCCCCTATGGATGTTGAATTCAGGAATCAACTGCCTTGGCTCAGATCCTAGGAGAGTTCCGCTGAAAAGGATCTCAAGGCCAGTAAAAGCCTAACTCTTACAAGAACAGCCTTGCAGGTTTCAAGAACGGTGCAAGCACAACTCTGCCTGGATCTGGTGCTTGTAAGCTGCACCAAGACTTCTCAAGTTATTGTCACTCAAGCAGAGAGATGCCAAGAATGAAAGCAAGCACATGGCCCAAACTCCAAAATCCACAGCAAAATACAGTGCCCATTTCACAGAAATGAGCTCGTCTTGGTGATTAATATTCATTACAGGTTTGCATGCACACACAGATCCACATGGGCATATGCCCACATTCCACTCACTACAAGAAACACAGAAAATATTAAAATTTATAAAGGACAAAAAGCATCTGCATTTTTTTCATTCTAATTCTATCATTATCTCATGAATTTATCTGTCTCTCTGTAAATTCTCAACAGAAAACATTTTGTTGACTTTTCCATTTAACCTGGAGCACACATATCTGAAAGAACAATAGTTTACCAATACCTAAAATATTACTGCAATGCCAGAGCCATTTCTTAGGTTTCATAGTTTGTGAAAATCTGAAGCAGAAAGTTCTGACAAGCGTACTGATGGGGGCTCAGACGGGGCTCTGAGCAACCTGATCTGGTTGAAGATGTCCCTGCTCATTGCAGGGGGGGTTGGACTGGATGACCTTTAAAGGTCCCTTCCAACCCAAACTATTCTATGATTCAGCAAAGGTAAAGTTTTAGCTGATACTATAAATATCTGGCTCCTAGCAAAGAAAAAAAGAAATCCCATAATACTGCATATTTGAAAAATTTCTAATTTTATTATTGTTGTTTAAAGTACAAACGCTTCACATGAGTCCTAATCCACTGTAGCAGGCAAGCTCATGCTCACTTTAAGCAGGTTAGCATTCCAGTTCAACTCAAGGGGATGAGCATACTACTCAAGTGATTTGTTTGATCATTGTCTAAATTAAACACTCCCAAGGGCACAAAAAGGAGGTAGTTATATTTCCACATTGTTCGCAGTAGACAGTCTACACCTTGTGCGGGCACATGAAGAAACCACTCACAAAGTGTTGTTTTACTATTCCAGGACCAAGACATTTAAACCAAACCTTTCAAGCAGTCGATGGAGTACAATCTGAAAGGTAGGATTTTTTTTTTAAATTCTCCTTGTGTAAGTTTAAAACTTACTGACCATTCACTGTTGTAACTTCAGCATTCTAAAACAGAGAACATTACAGGATTATTTTTCTCTCTGCGGCACTCCACCATATTTTCTAATGATGATGCTTTGCTGCTATTAGCACTGGTTACAGAACAGGTTCTGAACTGCGTTTCTTTCCAACCCCTAATATTTCTGTTGTAATAAATAAAACCTTGCCAGTTTCCACTTTGAAGTTTAGTAAAAGATACTGTAAAGAAGAAACACAGGAATACAAAGCTGACTCATTTGAAGTCTGTTAACACAGGTGAAAAATGGAAGGAGAAAATGTGGAAATGGAGGCAAATGGTATGGGAGGAACAAGCTACAGCAAGGGAGGGAAGACAGAGAGGGATTTGGGGAAAGAGAACAATTTGGAAAACATAAGGATTGATCTGGCTGGAGAGGGAGAGCATGCTGACTTCTAACAGTTTGCTTACAAAGAGCTGCAGGTTATTCCATTAAATGGTAATACGCAATATCCGGACAATTTTAAGAAAGCTCCTTGATCCATTTGTTGTTTGGTTGTTTTTTCCTTACAGAAGAGAAGCACTGACTCATACTAACTGCTTACGTCTTTATCCAGTTTTCTTTGTATTAAGAGAGGCTGATGTTCTGAGCTGTAAAACACCACCACAATACCTGCCACCAGCAATATTTTGGATAATACAAACAAATCAGAAGCATTTGAAATATTCAGGGCAAAATTATTTTTGGGGACACAAAGCTACAATTGAATACCACAGCTGAGGTCACATACCCTACCTGGCCTCAATCCTGCCTAAAGGCATATATGCAAACAACTCCAATACCTAACTGAAGCAATCTCCATAGACATCTGAGCCTACTTTCAGAATCTCGCTCCCTTAAGTAAAAATGCACGGCATACTTAAAGGACAAAGGACTGCTAAACTCCAGCAGTGTCTCTTCATGCCCACTTCCAAAAACTCAACAGGGGGAAAAAAAACCCCAACCAACCAACGAAGTACTGAGCCTATCCACAAGACTGATGCGCAAACAAAAAAAGTTTTCAATAAGCTAGAATGGGAAAATTACATGAGTTAATTGGTAATGTTTAGTATACTTACACTTAATTGTTGTTTTCATAGGTTTTATTATTTTCTTGTTTTAACATACAAGAATTTTACAACATCTAAAACGTGATTTCCACCTTCTCTCCTTTGCCATCTTCCTCTGTTCACAAAGCATTTCCCAGATCATATAAAGAGTCAAGGTCTTTCAACAGCATTTTTTTAAAGATTTTGCTATCTATAGCTGCCAAATTGCTGCAAATAAATTGTTTCTGGGTTTTCAATGCTGAGCAGAACTCGCAGGCAAATGCAAGAGGCAACAGCCTCCAGCAGATGAAGGATCCGTTAAGAGCTTGATTTCATAGCAGTGTACAGTGTGCTGCTATGCTGCAAGCTAGCGGCAGCTGTGTGACAGTGTACATGGCATAATCACATAACATAGCTGGGAACGAGTCTGGCTTGCCAAGTTTTTCTCACAAACTAAATCCTGTGGCAGTAGGCTGTAGCCTTCATGCTCAGTCTGATATTTTCTGTTTTCCTAATGTCCCAAGTAGGATTTCTCATTGATATCAGCATCCATAAAACTGATGCTATAAAACCAAAATTATTCCAGAAGGCTACAAAAATAGCCTTTATATATATTCATATTATATATATAATAGTAAACATTCAGTTGAGAAACAATCCACTTCCAGAAAATATTAATATATTTAAGCAGGCTCATAGTCTTCAGCTAATTCTGCAAATGAAAGTCCAAGGAGGAGCGACTTCTGAGGCAGAAGATGGAAAACAAGCAGCTCCACAGCCAGTTATGCTGACATACAATTTAAGTCAAAGGATTTGTTTGCTTTCCTGTCAGTGCTGCAAAGAACATCAAACTGTGCAGTTTCTGGCTTGTTCAGCCCCAGAGTAATAAATATTTTGAAAGGCAGTTTCTGTCCTTATTTGCATTCTTCCTGTCCCCTCTGGTGAGGGTACAGGAAACTACGGCCACATCATGGCCAGGAGAGAATCTGTTTTGTATTCAGATTGCCATGTGGACCCTGCATTGCTACAGGACCTTAGGGACCAACACACCAGTTCAAACCAGTGACCTGACTGAGCAGCGATACCCCAGTTTTCAGCTCAGTACCTGAGTTTAGTGCTACTTCATGTTTAAGTCACACATCAGTATTGAGATCCCCCAGCTATGCCTCATTAGGCGCTCTAATTCATCAGTTTGCTCAGCAGCATCTCATACACAGCCAAAAAGGGACATAGCCAAAAGTAGATCTGTCAGGGGCTGAATGCTACTGCAGACCCTGACATGTTGTTGTTTTCTTCAAATGTACCTTTCTGACCCCAGCATCTGCCCTTCCTCAAGTTCAGCTGAAATTTCAATCTGATCTTTCACCGGTGACAGCAACATCTTTCAACTACTGCTATCGTTAAGATGGTTTTGACTTCTCAGCAACTGCTGAATTTTCTCAGCCTTCAAAACTTACCAAAGCCTTTAATATATTGATGGATCAAGCAGCATGCTTCTATCCTCTCTCTATACTCTTTGAGGCGTAAATTTATTGAGTCCTGTAAAGTCAATAAGTCTTTCTTTGTTATCTCATTTTGCATCCAACAGTTGAAATCTCACCTCTTCAGCCAGCCCTGTAGACAGAAATACAAGAACCTGTAAGAAAGTTATCAAAAGACCTTTAGTTTTTCTCATTTCCTTGATATTTTAAAGATAGGTCTGAGACGCCTACTGGGGGAAACAAAAAAAAATAAATATATCCATAGCACTCTCTGGAAGTCCACAGACACTGCATTTCCACCAAGGTGTCTAGCTGACTAAAACTGTTTTGATGGACTAACCAGAGCTCCTACCACCTTGGTAGGTCTCAGCAAAATATCTCCTGCCAAACTCCTCTGGGAATTGTAACATAAGCAGACTATTTGTATTAGAAATAAGGAAAGGCTGTCCAGCCAAATACATCATAGAACAGGGAGTCTAAGTTAAGAGCAAGGATTTATAATCAAATATCCACATGCATCTAAGCCTGGAGGGACAAGGCACTTCAGCTGGATACCCAGCCAAGTCTGCTGAGAGCTTATGAAGCCCTTTGCCCTAGGGTGTGACTATACCAGATTTCCTGTGGCGTGAAACAGCATGGTGCTGCTGAGGCTCCAAAGCCTGGCAGGTGCCTTAAGGCCACATCTCACACAGACTTAGAGCACAATGTCCAACCTAAAACGCAGCACCCACAGCAACTCCCAGTCAAAACTACAGGGGAGGCGGTGATTATTTTATGTAGTATTTAAAGGGTTAGAGAATTCCCTTGTATTCTCTACAAACCAGGTTATGTGCCCTGGTTCAGTTTGACTCTCAGCCTCAAAGCCATGTCTCGCAGCTATCAAGTCACATCCTTGATGGCACGCTGTGCAGAAGGCTGCTGAAGCCTGGCACTAGGAAGGGAACTGTTCCAGGCAAAGCGTAAGTAAAGGAACCTGTGAATTGTAGCCCCATGGCAGCACTATCTCAGCCCCTAACTCCAAGGCTCTTTCTAGAAATTGGATACAACCAAGGTTATTCAGACCAAGAGCTGGAACCCAAGAATCCATTCTCCAAAGTGCAAAGTTTCACAGGGTTGCAATGAGACGCTTTAACCTTCCGAGTGAGATGAGATTTCAGATACAGTCCCTCTTTGTTACATAAAAATCGGCTATAGCTATTTTGAGGCTCCAGCTGTGTTCCCAAACACAGATCCCCACTTGGGCCTAGCCTAATATAATTACTGAATCAAATATAGTTTCTCTGATGATTGCTTCTTTCACACGTACATGACCATCTGCTTATCATATCCTTTTTTTTTTTTTTTTCTGCTTTGTCACACATTTAGACCATGCATCCCTTGGGAAGGAGTGCATTTCTCTTTGCCTTTGCACAATATGGCCCTAAACATGATTCAGGGTTTTATGCCACACTAGAGCATAAGCTATTATATTTAGAGAATTAACAATCTTAAAAGACAGGAAATATAAACTTCAGTAACCTAACACCAGACAGTGATATAAGTTTGGGAAGACCAGATGTAGGGAATAAGCTTGGCTGAAGAGGAAATGAGTGTTTTTATGCTACAAGCTATATTTGTTTTTCCTTTGAGCAAAGTGGCTAATGATTGTTGGAGTTTTACCCTTTGCCCCACTCTTCCTTTTAATCATCAAAAAAATAAAACAAACGTTTTGTATGGTAAATAGTGGGGGTTGGGAAATGTTCTGTGACCTGGTACTGTGAGTGATGAGGAACTAGTCAAAGAGAATGCATTTCATCTTAAATATCTTATAAATATTTAAAATCAATTGCAAAGAGTGTAACAGGAAAAAAGGATGCATTCAGATCACCTCCAAGTTGTAGCCCACGTGCCCTCTGGGGCACTGTACTGCAGCAATACAGGCCTCACAAAAAGGTCCACCTTTCTTGTGAGCTGGCCTTACATTGTTAGAGGCATTTGCAAAAAAGCCTACAGCTACCAGAGAGATTAGCCAGTGAATTAAATAGTACAAGAACAACTTTAAAATAAAATTAAAAAAACATGGCAGAGTGGAAATAGGAATCTATGATGACAATAAAATATGCAACTTCATATGCTAATACTGTCAGGAAACCACAAAGGGTAAGTGGCTGACCTTACTGGTTTGGAAAGAAGGACATTTTGAGGAGGAGCTAGCAGGACTTAACATAGCTATGCATATTATAACATTTTTTGGAAGATCAGCTTAGGCAATAACCAATAGTTACAACTCAAAACAAAACACCTTTTGTAAAACTGATAGCATCTACTTTTCATTACCTTCCTTTTCTGCCAGCGCACCTGCAAACAAGTGCAGGTGTGCTCAAGCTTAACTGGCAACACTCAAGCTTCCCTGCCTTGAGACTTACCCTCCACTGCACCTTAGTTTCATGCAAAACAGCTGCATGAAAAAGCAAGAAGGTGAAGGGGCAAGGCGGGAGCAGAAATATCATCAGGATCTGATAAAAACATAGCTAGGTGCCTGGGGGCATGGGGAAACAGCAGCTCTAAAGAAGGGGAGCAGATTCTGATGTTGCATTTGCATTAACTCAAATGCTCCCCATTCCAGGTAAAGTATTTACACTGGCATGTAACAACCAGTAGGTATTGCCATTGCCAACTGTACTGGTACATTTTCTTGGTATTACAACTACACATATGTAAGATAATTAGCATGTATTTTTCTAATATCAGCACAATCAGGCTAAATCTGACCTTTTCTCAGCTCTTTGAGTGAGAATATGAATGTAAGCAGATATTTCCTGACTGCCAGAGTCGCTTCTCATCAGATTGTAGCCAGACATCACGCTGGCAGGATGCTTTTTCCCAGCATTGAGAAATGCCACAGCACAAACCCACAATTAGAGGACATAATTGACTCCTGCACAGTAGACATACCTCTCAGCTAGGAGACTGCACTCTCCCTTGGGTGCTTTTATGAATAATCCAAAGATATAATATGCAGTTTGTACTATTTCGTGTACATAGTAATTAGTGCTGACTGCTAATGCTGTGATTCTGGGACAAAGAGCACAGTAAGTGCACATTTTTGTCAATTATTATTATTATTGCAAATTTGCTGGATAAACACATAATACACACATACATTTTCAGACAATACCATGCAGACAGAGGTTAAAATCAGTCAAACATTTCTTGCACTGGTTATTTGGTGAGTAGGCCATAGTTCAATGATTAGCTAATCATAGAACAGTTTGGGTTGGAAGGGACCTTTAAAGGTCATCTAGTTCAAACCTCTGCAACGAGCAGGGACATCTTCAACTACATGAGGTTGCTCAGAGCCCCATCCAACCTGACCTGGAATATTTCCAGGGATGGGGCATCTACCACCTCTCCGAGCAACCTGCACCAGTGTTTCACCACCCTCATTGTAAAAAATTTCTTATCCGTCTAGTCTAACCTACCCTTTTTTAGGTTAAAGACATTACCCCTTGTCCTACCACAACAGGCCCCGCTAAAAAGTTTTTTCCCATCTTTCCTGTAGGCCACCTTTAAATACTGAAAGGCCACAATAAGGTCTCCCTGGAGCCTTCTCTACTCCAGGCTGAACAATCCCAACTCTCTCAAGCCTGCCCTCATAGGAGAGGTATTCCATCCCTCATTTTTGTGGCCCTCCTCTGGACGCACTCCAACAGGTCCATGTCTTTTCTGTGCTGAGGGCCCCAAAGCTGGATGGAGTACTCCAGGTGGGGTCTCACAAGAGCAGAGTAGAGAGGCAGAATCACCTCCCTCAACCTGCTGGCCATGCTTCTGATGCTGCATTAACGGTTCATAGGGCACACAGTGTTTATTATTTGGGTGTTTGATATTAAATTGCTTTGCTCTTTATTTGCCTGAAAAGTGGGGGATTCAGCTAATTGGAAACAATTCTGTTTCAATGTCACTTGGTTTGCTTTTCCCTTTGCTACAACTGCTCTCATACCTTTGTCATTTAAGGATTCTGTTATCCTGTCATGTACTACCTTGATGAAGGAAAAACATGTTGTGACAGCAGAGCTACTTCCTTGGTAACAAAAGAACTACTCTATGTCAGAATACAAAGCATCAACGTTTATAAAGCCATAACTGAGCGAGTCCTATAATTCCCAGATAACAAGCAACACGTGCTTCTGCTGCATGAGAATACCCAGGTTTTGATACCTGCCCTGTTTAAAGTCACTTTTCTCCCTTGAAAAAACTACCAGTCTAAATCAGTTTCATGGCTTCATTGGGAAGAAGCATAAATTATACCCCTAATAAGAAGGATAAATTATACCCGCTCTACACACAAAACCAACCCCAAAATTCATGCCTTGAATAGCATACAGAATACATCAAATTCTTCCCTCACTGAAACAAACAGCCATTGTCTGTACACAGTGCCAAGTGTGTAATAACACCCAGAAGTTAGACACCTCAGTCACAGAAACAAATAAAGAGTCAGGCCACTGCCTCAAACAACATACCATCCATGGGCTCAATTCAGCCTGGCCAGGGAGAAAAATAAGAGAAAGAATCATCTTTGAAAAAACACAAATATTCTTCTCAACAGCTGCAGGTAGTGTAAGAAGGATTACTTGCATTCATGCAATGATGACATTTATCTGCGAAAAACAGGGGATCCAATCTGAAAAGGAACAAGCAGAGAGTGGCAATGGGGGTCAAACAGCCAAAGCTGACTGCCCTAAATCACCACTGTAGTTAGGCTGTGGCTGAAGAAGTTTTGTACAAGTCTTTGATGGGTCCCTCTGTGTCAGCTTCTCTTATCTTCACAGTTAGCTGTACTAGAGACGCATGCAAACTGTTCAGTGGGCAAATAAGGCCTCAATGGATAATAAAAGTAGCTGGTATACCTGTGCAGCTCCCAGCTTTGTTTGTAAAGTAAACGGAAAGAGCACATTTCGGGGGGAGGAGTAATGAGGGGAAGGACAGGCAGTGATAACCTTGGCAATAACCTTGTGCTGACAGGATAGCACAAAGCTCTTTCTGGCAGACACGCTGACACTCCTTATTCCCAAATATAGAGCCTGCCTGCCTCAAAACAAGAGGGTTAACCAAGCTGCACCAGGAAAGACACTTGCACAGTTCCCTTTTCTTGCAGAGCAATGCAGACAGCAGGGACTTCAGGGTGACTCAGAGCCAGGATGGGACAGCCAGGTATTCTCACTAGGGCTGGACTGCATGATGGCTGAAGAGTAGAAACAACACTTCAGTGCTGCACTTTAAGAAAGTGTGAACAAAGAGACTGAAGTCATTTCAGTTACAGAAAAACAGACAAAAAGAGCCCATGACGTAGCACCCACTTCCTATAAGGGAGCATACTACGCTATTTCCTCAGGTTAGTTCATTTATTTTAGATTATATGACAATTCAGTTGTTCCCTGAAGCACTTTTAAAACAAATTTCCAGACTAAGAATCAACCAGAAAAAAGCAGTGTGGCCAGATTTCAGTCCAGCTTTAAGTACTGGTCCTCAATGCAGAGTTAAACACAGACTTGTTATGAAATTATTGCCTCTGTAACAACTACTCTAAGACAAGAGTTGTCACAGACTCTAGAGACTCAATGAAAGAGAGCAGGCATTCTATGCCACTTTTATTTTCGCAGCTTTTTATGTTCTCACCTATATGCTAAATGTGACTATTCCAGCCAAATCGGGCTGTAACTTTCAGGTACAGGAGAATTGATCTGGAGTTTTGTAGCAAAGTTTTAAGAAGACATTTATCTGTGAGCTACAAAGGTTTTCTCAGTGTTGTTAGTCTCCACAGAGCATTAGCACGAAAGGATTCTGGGTGCAGGATGTTGGTTTATTTTTCCCTCTCTCTTCCTGGAGGCCCTCTGGCCTCATAATAGTGACTAAGGTCAGGAAAAAGAACACAGAATTTGAAGTGTTCTCTGTATTTTAAGCAAAGTGAGATAATTTTTACAGATTATATTAATCCAATAGTAGTGATTAGTCTGCACAGTGCATGGCTAATGAAGCTATGTTCCTGCTTTTTCTTCCTTTACAACGTTTTCCCCATTATCCTCTCTCTACTACAGGCAGGTGATTTTTTTCTACTGTATGTTTACTAGTTTTCTAAATTTCTAAATATAGTTGTTCTTCTCAGCTCTACCATCTGTCCCACAGTCTTTCCATGCTTCTTTTATATTATCTGTCATCCACATCAATTGTTTCCACCCCTCAGTAACACATTTCACTTCCCTCCTCCAACCTAGACACACCTGACCCTTTCTCAGACCTTGGCACATGCTGAGGACAGCCTCTGAAATCTTCTGAGAGGTGTGAATGCCTACTCAGCACAGAAGGCAACCCGCACTTCCCACTAGGAGAAGCTTGCCAAGTGCTAGAGCTCTCTAAGGTTATTCCCACCCGAAATTCTTTGTATTTCCTCTGTACATGTTTCTCTGCAGAGTTTCTCTTCCCACATTTGCTTTTGTGAATATGTCTCCTAGCTGGTTAGCATTTGGCATCTATATGAGACCTCGCTAGCAAAAAAAAAAAAAACATTAAGTAAATTGTGTTTGTGTTAGCAGTGAGGAAGCCAGGCTTGATTTTGGTGAGTGGCAGTTTGCGTCCATTGCAAAGAGACTGGTAGTTCAGGTCAGTACCCTGAGACTGGGCAGGTTTCACTGAGGAGCGCAAAGCACAGCAGACTGATGGGGAAGACACTAGCAGGGTCTAGACTGAGATGTGCCTCTACTGGAAAAGGTGAGCAGGAAGAGGTGCCCCAGGCCCCTGAGAGATGCATCATTCAGGCTCAGCAGACATCTCCACAACGTGGAAAATAAACACTTTACTTTGTAATCTAGAGCAGGACAGGATGGAAGAGAGCGAAAAGCCAAAAAAACAGCAAAAGTTCATTAAGCAGCTGGGGGGGGGGGGACAAACCGACCCAAAAAACAAAAACAACTGGCTTAAAAAGAATGACTCAAATCAAAAGTCACCAAGCCAGAATTTATCAAATTGAGACCTACCAGAAAAGCTATTTTAATATCCTCTCCCCTCACCTTTCTGCCTCTGCTCTTGGAGGGGTTTTAAGAAATAAAATTAAAAAAAAAAAAAATCAAGACAGAAGAAAAAACACACCATGAACAAAAATAAGATTGGCCTTTTTCTGTTTCTATGTAAACTTCCAAGAATATTGAGAAAGGTTGTCAAACTATTTTTATTTCTCAAAAATATTTCTCCTTCCCTTTTCATGGCATTATCTTTCTTTTGCCTTTTGTTTATTCATAACACAGCTACAGTTTAAATAGACAATAGAAGCTATGTTATTACATAATTTAAAATCAGATACGTTGTGTTTCTCAAATCTGATAAAGCAAAGCAGACTTCTCAAAGCACATTGTGACTTATAATGCAAGGTTACGTTTTTGGAGTCAGATACTATTCTTGTTATCCTCAGCAAGGTCTCTTAAGAAAAGTCCCATTTCATTCTGTTCTCAGGTGCCACCATAAAAATATTTAACAGCCTCCCCTTTTTCAGCATTTGTTTTATTGATGGGATTGGTGTTCTGCTGTCCTCAAATCAAGTCTACTTACTACCTCTTTAATAACCATAGCAGGATTTTTTCCCCAACTGATTTTAAAATAGTTGCTCTTCTGTATCATTTTCTTTTAAAGGAAGAAAGTCACTCTTTCATAACATCAAGTCTTCCTAGTTTCTCTGTGAACACTCTAATGCATTGCAAGGACATTAGACTTTCTTGCACTGTAAACCAAAGGTCTGCTGGGGCAGCTGGGGGAAGCACACAGAGTTGGGCCTCTTCCATCTCTTTCACTGAAGAAAAGTATCATAATTCTAACTGAAGCAAGCACAAACACTGAATATGCAAATCACAAGGCTATCCTACTCTCATGCTGCAAGAATCTGATTACTGTGTAGAAACTGGTACAAGCTCAATCTCATAGGCAAACTTTAGAAGATTCAGCAGCTACTCAAAGATGGAAAGTGAAAGTTCAAAATTAAGCAGAGTAAAAAAAAATAAATTAATTCTAGGACCCCCTCATTCCTCTCACCTGAACAGCTCCATCTCCTTCCTGTAAATGCTCTGAATGTTCCAGTGCATGTCTAAAAAAAAACCCAAAAAACAAAAAAAAACAAAAAACCCCAACTTTACTTAACATTTTAGTAGAGCTTTAATGCCAGATGATGTGTTACTGACTGCATAATAACCAGTGACAGAAATTTACAGGCCTTCAGGAATTTCATGATTGAGAAAGAATGATGTCTAGGACTAATGTCAGTTTGATCTGAATTCTGAAGACCTAAATATTAAGGCCAAGCATTTTACTACCACTTTAGACAGGCAGCCTTTTTTGAGGGGGGAAAACAGTTTTCTGCAAGGGAGCATCTAACAGACATCTAACAGAATAAACGTCTTATAAAAAGGCAAAAAATAGTTTTAACATAAAAAGATGCAATGTTTCTAAACTCAGAATCAGATAACATATCAATATCCATTGCTTGAGATCTCTAACTTTTTTTTCGTTGCAAGTCTGTAGCATGTGCTTGACTCAAACTACTCCAGACAGGAGGTTATTAATTCTACTTATCCATTAATGGAACTACAAACATCACAGAATACAGAAGTCTTTAGAGCTAAGGTACCTAAAACAAGATAAGTAGAATTAAAACATGCCTTTTCATGCTATGAAAGCAATTTGTTCCCCAGAATTATTTTCCAACTTGACTTGAAAGATTATTATACATATGGAAGAAAAGTGCAAGGGGGGGGAAAAAAAAACAAAAGAAACCAGTGTTCAGACAGTGACATTGTAAAACCATATTCCTATTTCAGGGATGTGAAATAATTTATAAGATAAGATAAAGTATTTTCCATATGTAATAGTTTATTCACACCAGAGGACAGATCCAGTTGTAACTAATCAGTGGAAAAGCTTAGCACAGTACCTGCAGAGATAATCTGAACAGTTACTGTATTAAAAAAAAAAAAAAAAAAAAAAAAAAAAAAAAACACAACAAAACCCAACCATGGAAGTAGTTCCTAGGAAAACAACAACAATTTCCATTTATAATTGCCGTCTATGACAACCAAAAACATGTTTACAATAGAATAAAGGACAGCAATTAGCACTTCCCAATGGTTAAAACATATGAGCAAGATTTTGTGATTTAAAAAAAAAATCACAAAAAATTATAAATAAAAGCACCGAGTAGGAAATTTGTCAGATAAAAGTTTAAACAGAAGCAGCCTGACCTGAAGTGTCCACACCCAGCCAGAAGCAGTATCTGTTCTCAGAACTGGTCTGCATACAAACCAGGACTGGTTTCACCAAACCTATTTTAAAGCCAAGCCAAAGGCTGTGTGGGCATGTCAGCAGGCTCGCATGGCAGTGACAGCATATTAAGTTATCGTGATTTAGCAGAGCTGAAATAATATTTCCATATTCCTAGCCCATGGCAAGCATGACGGATGGTAAGAGTCTGTATAGAAAGAAGCTTAACATAAGCCAAGTTACATTGCCTTTCCCCTGAACAGAGATCACATGATGATCTGTCTAATATGTGGTAACCTGCCAGCCACTGCAACTTGAAGGTTGAGTCTAGCAACAGCTGGTCAATTTTATGCAGTTTTTGTTCTTTCAGTTTAGAAGCAGGTTTAAGCAAAAACTAACCATGTCAGTCAAATCAAGAAGTGTCCACATAGGGCTTAGCTTTGAATTAGCTTCAAATCAGTCTTAACCTAAGGAAAGGCTGTAGCTAACTCAGTTTTTAATGTGATCGAAGCAAATTGTATTAAGAATTCCTTTTTGCCTGGAAAAGATGGCTACACCAGCCAGCTCAAATAAGCCCCATATCTAGTCAAACCTGTCCAAACACCTTTGTACTGTAGAGCAACTGTACATAAGGAGGGTCAGCACAAATAACTACCTCACCAGTTATCGCATCCTCTTCAGATGAAAAATCAGAATTCCTGCTATGATGTTATTGAGGGGTGGGGGACAATGACACGCAGCACGAGATCAGCAAAAATGTGGAAGCGAGAATGCATTTGTAAGAGAGAGAAGCAGCACCAAGACAGAGGAAGCTAAGCAGGTGGCTTGCAAGCCATCCCAATGGGCACCAAGCTACAGCAAGCTGGCTACTCCTGATAGAAGTTTTTACTCCAAAACTGTTCACATGCAGACAGAGACAAAAATCATAGGTAGGAGCAGCTATACCCCAGCTAAAACCAGCTGCCCAATGACTGCAGGCCCTTAGAGGCTCCAGGAATGAGGGGCTTGACACCAGGGATTTTGTTCAGTGCTAACACCAGAGGAAGTCAGATTTTGGAGGGAGGGAGGAAAAAAAAAAGTGAGACAATTATCCCATACAACAGAGAGTTTTGATTGTAATTTCTGCTAGCGTAATCACTGGTGTGCAGTTCAGGCCATGCCTGGTAAGAATAAATCAATACTACTTTCCTTTTGTGTTTTGTGAATAAATCACTCTCGAAAATACCCTGACCTTGCATCATCAATTTCTGTTTTATGGGAAGTGAGTTGCTGTCCTTAGGCAGTGGCAAAACTATGTGAGGTTGTAGAACATCTCAAGAGAAAAAGAAAGAGCCTGAATAATGATGGACAAAACATATTAACAACCTGTCCTGACTTGATTAAACTTGAAATAAGATAGCCCCAACCCACAAAAAATAATGGGATGTTTAGATCTGCACCTTCACTTTAAGTTCAGAACATAAAAGTTCTCAAAGAGCCAAATTAGCAAATTATTCCTTCCCCTAATAAAAGACTTTGGCATATGAACCGTGTAATAGCTTTTAGCATTTCACTGGGTCAGACAATGACACGCATACACAGAAAGCTTGCAATATGCAGAGGTGTAGCAAAACGCAACCACTCTGCTAGCTCCTCATGGTTTAACCCCAGCCAGCAACTAGGACCACACAGCTGCTCGCTCGCTCCCCCTCTGCCCTGCCCCCAGTAGGGTAGGGAGAAGAGGGAGAAAAGAAGGGGAAAGGGGAAAAAACTCCTGGGTTGAGATAAAGACAGTTTAATAGAACAGTACAGAAGAGGAAAATAAGAACAACAATAACAACAACAGTAAAGGAATATACAAAATAAAGTGATACAACACAAGTAGCTCTCACCACCCAATTATCAGTTGCCCAGCCCATCCTGAGCAGTAATCCCAGATTCCTGCCCCCCAGCCAATCCCCATTTATACACTGAGCATGATGTCTATAGTATGGAATATTCCTTTGGCCAGCTGCTTCTGTCTATGCTCCCTCTCAGCTTCTATGGGAAGCTGAAAAAGTCCTTGACTAGTGTAAACATTACTTAGCAAGAACTAAAACAATATGTGTTATTGACATTCTTCTCTTACCAAATCCAAAACTCTGCTGCTACTAGAAAGAAAATTAACTCTATCCCAGCTGAAACCAGGACACAGCTTCAGTCAAACCCTGAAGAACTTAGCATAGCAAAACACAGGTGCAAGACACTGCATATAATAAAGTGCCAGTCCCAGCAACGACTGTGTCTAACTAAGAGGTATTTTCACAAAAGTGTCACCTCAGTTCTCAGTAGCTGTCACAGAGCCAACTGAGTGGGGACAAGAATTATTAGGAAAGACCTAATAATTCCCCACACCTTGAGAACTCTGCATTTGTGGTTCCCACACCTCATCTAAGAAGAATGTTGAAATGCAAAGGACCCAGAGAATCACCACAAGGACAATCTATAGGCATGAAACAATGTCAGTATAGGTAATATTTTAAAAGATAAGTATTCTTCAGATGGCTTATCAGAACTGAAGGGGCAGTACAGGACCTGTACTATAGCAACAATAGGACATGACACTCACCATCTTGTTCAAATACAAGAACTAGAAGGCATGAAATACTGCTAGTAAGAACCAGGTTCAACTCAACCAAAAGCAGGTGCTTCATCACACAGGTAAGGCTGGGCTGTGAAACTGCCAAGTAAAGGATGCTGTAGATGCTAGCAGTTTACTGGAGTTCAGAAAACAACTGGATAAATTCATGGAACAGAAGTCCATCAATATCTGCCAGATAAATAATAATAATAAAAAAACACACACAAAAAAAAAAGCCCATCACTACTCTCTGACTCCGAATCATAAAATTGTGTAGGAAAATATCCTGAGAACACCACTATCTGTTTAAGAACTGTTAACTTCTTCCCCAGATTTTTCCCAAACTAAAGGCCGCTGTCAATGCAAGACAGTAACCTAGAAAGACCTTGAACTGTACTGCATCCATTCTTGTGTAGGCATCTTTGTTTTTAGCTAACAAAACCCTTCTAAACATTAACATCATTTTCAGTGCAATCGCCCATACATTAATTTCATAATGCTTCACTCATTTCCCCTCTCCCTTGCCTCCCCTCTCTCTCTTTTCAGATTAAAGAAAATCCAGATGGGGTGCAGGTGCTGCAAAATGATACAAAGGTACAACAGAACAAGAATTGCTTAGAGTGAATAAAGGAAATGCATTAAAACATGTGTCTGTTCTTCCCTACACCTGTTGCTTAAATTAAGCCTATTTACAAGGTTGGAGTTTTCCTGAAGTTTACAGTATCTTTAAAGTCATTCCAGAGCACAGGCATACCGATTTCCTGTGAATGTCCTTTTGATTTACTGCATGTGAGGTCCATTTCTATAATTCCTATCCCACAGAATAACTGTATGCCACTGGACTCATCTTTAGCAAAGCTTTTTCCTCATTTAGATAACATGAGCTTCCTTCAGTTTAGTAGAACGAGGAGCACAGACTTTGTCCCTTCTCCTCCTAAGCGATGAAAATGAGCTCCAGATCCTTGTTTCCATCATAGCTTTTAAATTTAGTTAGTTGTGGGAATAATTCCCCCATTAAAAATCTCCCTGGAGAGGGAGTTTTAGAAAGACAACATTTCAGCCCTACTTGACAGTTACTGCTTCACTCAGGCACATCTCTAGAACAGGTAAGGAAGTGTGAAAGAAAACTGGTGCTATGAGAGAAAGAGGGGAGATAAAGAAAAGAGAGGCTCTGGAAGAAATAAGTCAAGGAAAAGTTAGGAGTGAGAGGAAAAAATTAAGTAGGAAAGGAAAAAGGAGGAGACAAAAGTAAAAAAAAAAAAAAAAAAGAAAAGGACAAAGAGATGACTTGAAAGGAAGAACACCAGGGAAAAAAAAGGAGATATTTTAGCAACTACACAAGGACATATTAACAACCTGTGTGATGACTACTCATTGGCTATTATACCCCTCAGAGAAAATAAAAAGTAAAGCTGGAAACATGCAACAACCAGCAAAAGGTTCTCCTTATGCTCCTGGTGAATCTCAGCACAGGGGTTAGCTAGGGTCTATCCCAGAAGACAGCAGCGCACAGCACAGTTCAGCACTTCCATTCAAGTTTAGTTCATTCTCAGGACCCCAGATAAAGTTTAGTGACACCAGTTCCTCAAAATCTCCAGTTTAAAAAAAATAAGCTTAATTCTTTTTTTAAATTATATTGATTAACTGCATAATTAATATTTCCTCTACATTCTTTCCTTACTCCAGCTATATTTTTGATCCAGAAGAAGTACAATCACCTGGATGTATTCCTGAAGTAAACAGCTACAAACACAACGAGCAAAGCAGCAATAAATCCAAATTCAAAGAGAACAGTGAAATTCAAGAACATAAAAATGAACTCCAGAAAGATGAACCAAACAGAACAGAAAACAAAAATAAGGTAAACAGCAGAAAAGAAACTCTCTGGAACCACGGAGGTAATGATTTTCAAGAGGATGGTGGTGTGAAATGCGTTGCAAAGCTTGATGTTGCGGTCAATGGTGGCAACTCCTGCACTGGAGTGCGTGCCATGCTCAGTCCCAACACAAACCCAGTAAGAGAAGCCAGTGAACAGGGAATGTCCAGCCAGTCAGCGGAGTCTTCTTCAGCCAGCATTAGAGACTTTTACACCAAACCAAACAAGTCTGGCCAAGAACTTGACCTAGAGGCAGGCAGACAGAGGAAGGCAGCCTGCAATGAGCCAAACAGTATTCAAGATGGGAACTCCCAGTCTGCAGAAGATAGCACCTCTCTCAAAGGAAGTACAATATTGGAGACACAAAATAATGCCATACAACTGCCAGATATTGATTATCCCCAAAATGTCAACCAAACCAGGAACTATGTTGAAAAAGATAGCTTTTCAGTCAATTGTGCACATTCAAACAAAAACACTGGGCCTTCACCAATACAGAACCGGGACCTGTGTATAACTCTGCCTTTGCCTATGAAGGAAAGCAGTATTGAAGCTTTTAAAACTGACTTTGCAAGTTTGAGTGAGGGCATTCCTGGTGGTATAACTGCTGTGGCTGTTACCAAAGCAGTACAGGCATCCACAGACCCCAACCACAAAGACATCAATGGAGAAATTGAGGAGGAAGATGCAGAAGTAGCAGCAGCTCTGGCTGCACTGGAAGCTGCAACCGCGGGGGAAGACCTGGAAGATGACGATGAGTACTAGATGAAGGTTTCTTTCTAATACACTGGGTAAGATCCAGATTATGGATCTGGATCTATATGAGCACATGTACAGCACATGTGGACAGCTGTTATGAACAGCATATATAAAAGGAGTTGGGACTAAACCTTTGTCCCTTCAGCTGTTTTATACAGCCTTTTAATTTCTGCTGCCTGAGGTACAGAAATGCTCCCTTGGCTGATGGTAATACTAACACTCTTCTCTATGGGGCCAACCCGGAGGGCACAGCATCATTTCTTCCACACAGGATATTCTGCTGTATACCCACCACACCTGGACTCATGCAGAGGTTTCCTTTGGTTTTGACCCTCAAGAGGGTCTGCACACACTGCATGTTCCAGGTTCAGAAAACTTCCATTATTTAAAACAGAACTATAGAAGCCATGGAGTTAGAAACCACAGATTTTCATAATGTTAGCATGAACAAAATAAAACTGACTCAAAGTTCTATGATCTAATGAAGGATGAAATAGGGAAGGCAACTTGGCTTGCACTTCACTACAGTTACAGTTCCATTCCAGGTTAAGGCTAAATCTGTGCATGTACAGCTGGCATTAGGATGATAACCTTCCCTCACACCTCCCCTGGACTTTGTTTGGTACCCCAAGTGACCTGCTTCCGTTCATTAAAAAGGCAGAAGCCCTGAGAAATCCAAGACAGCAGGTAACTTCCTGTTGGTTTAATGAGCTGAAGTAGCTCACATAAGAATTGCACACACATTATCAGAGATGCTGGAGAGGGATCAAAACTCAGTCCTACCAGTTTGGATAGATTAAAACTGTAGTGAATCTACAGCCTGAGACTTCTCAACTCTGGTAAATTTTCCAGGCACACATCACTTGCCTTAACAATACAGTTTGCAAATAGACTGTCTCAAACTTCCCCAGCAAGACATGTTTTGTTTATTTACAAAGAGCAAGAGCCAGTGTGGACCCATCCCTGGCTCTGCTGCAGTCCTTAAACATAGAGCAAGAAAGGGATCAAGCTTCCAAGTTGAATTAAGTGTAAGATCTGAAAATATCAGAGCTGCATTCCTGGAGCGTTTACCCTTCCTTTTATCTTCAGACCAGTATCTTAACCTTTCTTGTGGGAAGCTAAGGAGAAAGAGCTCAACTTGGTGCTGCCATTTCATCAGAAGTGGGGTCTTAATGGTTGAAATAGAAAGTGCTTGACGTTTTATACTGAAATTTTGTGGTTTCCAAGTCTGTTATAAACTCTTAATAAATTTTTTTAATCTTATGAAAATCAACTGGTTGCTTTTGTGCTTTATGCATTTTCTGATTATATAACAGTTGCATAAAAATAAGAACTATAAGATATAGCCTTCATTAGATATATGAAAAGCACCGACTACGTATTTGCCAACACTATATGCTGAATCCTAGTCTAACCATTAAGACACATAAGGATCAGAATATTAGGAGGTGAGTTTTAAGTTACGTGTAGATAATCAAATTAGTTCTGTTTAAATGCAGATTCCTTCTTTTCCTCCAAATATTGGAAGACCAAATCAAGATTTCATTTTCTCAAAGTATTAATGATATCCATAAAAGCAATTAAAAAAACTATTCTTAGCTTCAAAAGAATTAAATTCAGCTAGATGAAAGTCACCATGTTGTATCTGTAAAATAAAAAACTTTAGATGTTTTTAAAGTATCACAGTACTGTATATCATTTGATTTCTCTATTACTTTCCTACTTTAGTATGCACTAATGAAAATGCTTAGAAAGGCCTACAAGTTTTACATGCACATTTTTGTATCAAAGATTGCTATAATACTGAGTGACAGTGGAAGACTACTTGCACATTGCATAATACTAGTTATGGTTATGGCAGGACATAGAATCATAGAACAGTTTGGGTTGGAAGGGACCTTTAAAGGTCATCTAGTTCAAACCCCTGCAATGAGCAGGGACATCTTCAACTACATCAGGTTGCTCAGAGCCCTGTACAACCTGACCTTGAAAGTTTCTAGGGATGGGGCATCTACCACCTCTCTGAGCAACCTGTTCCAGTGTTTCACCACCCTCATCATAAAAAATTTCTTCCATCTAGTCTGAATCTACCCTATTTTAGTTTAAAGACATTACCCCTTGTCCTATCACAACAGGCCCTGCTGAAAAATTTGTCCCCATCTTTCCTGTAGGCCCCCTTTATGTACTGAATGGCCCCAGTAAAGTCTCCCTGGAGACTTCTCCAGGCTAAACAATCCCAATTCTCTCAGCCTTACTTCATAGGAAAGGTGCTCCGGCCCTCTGATCATTTTTGTGGCCTTCCTCTGGATGCGGTCCAACAGGTCCACGTCTTTCCTGTGCTCAGAGCTCCAGAGCTGGATAGAGTACTCCAGGTGGGGTCTCACAAGAGCCAAGTAGAGAGGCAGAATCACCTCCCTCAACCTGCTGGCCACGCTTGTTTTGATGCAGCCCAGGATGCGGTTGGCTTTCTGGGCACACATTGTCAGCTCATGTCCAGCTTTTCATCCTCCAACTCCTTCTCCTCAGGGCTGCTCTCAATCCCTTCATCCCCTAGCCTGTACTGATACCAGGGGCTGTCCCAGCCCAGGTGCAGGACCCTGCACTTGGCCTTGTTGAACCTCATGAGTTTCATATGGGCCCACTTCTTGAGCTTGTCCGAGTTCCTCTGGATGCTATCCTGTCCCTCAGGCACATCAACTACACCACTCAGCTTGATGTCAGCAAAATTGCTGAGTGCACTCAATCCCCCTGTCCATGTCATTAATGCAGATACTGAACAGTACTGGTAGCACACATCTGGTTTCATATTGTGAGGAAGCCGAGGGCATCACCAGGCCTGACTGTCCCTGCCCACCCCCCAGGGCTAACTCCCCCTGCCCAGCAGCCGTGTCAGCGCCCCCCGGGGGGATCATACGCTGCCTCAGCTCCCCACAGCCCTGCCCAGCCTGGCCACGGCCCCGCCAAGCTAGGCCTACCTGCAGGCCAACAGCCCAGCCCAGCCTCGGCCTGGCCCCACCCCGGAGACACCTGATGCCCCGGGCTGGGGTTGCCTCGGTGCCCGCAGGCCCGCCCCACTCCTGGGCTGGGACAGTGGGAGAGGCCCCAGCTGCAAGGCCCAGCCCTGCCATCCCCGGGGGAGCCTCCACTGCTCCCCACGGCCCAGCCCCAGGGAGCCACCTCCCCCTGCTGCAAACTGAACTATGAAAAATGATGCAAGTTTAAAAAAAAAAAAAAAAAAAAAAACCCAAAAAACCCAAAACCACAAAGTTAAAGAAATGCAACAAACACCCCAGGAAACATATGCAATTTTTCAATATCAGGCATATGCACACCTCAAACCTGCAGGATACAGAAAGTTTCCTACATTCAGACTTCTCTTATTTGACATCTAAAAGCACCCTGTGCAGGTTTGGGTTTTTTTTTTTTGTGGTGGTGGTGGGTTGTTTTTTTTTTTAAAAAAAATATATATGTTTTTTATACTTACATACATGTTTATCTCCCTTGAGCTCTACCAAGTGTCAGGAATTCTTAGTCATTTCTAACACTGAAATACACTTTTCATAATAAATGTGAAAGACAATCAATTATTTCAGAAATCATTTTTAATACCACACACAATTTACTCCATAAAATTCAGCTTTTACATAAATTTGTGAGAACCAAATCTTCTTCAGTTCCCTCAGATGTTGATGCAAAGAAATACAAACACTGCCAGCTTGAACAATCCATTTTGCTCAGACAGTTGTGAGAGTAAGATTTCATATCTTGAGAAGACAGAGAAAGTCACAGGAAAAAGTTACTGGAATCAACAATAATCTGTGTATTTTAAGATTTCTCTCAAAAACTACACAGGTTTTAAGACACATCCTCCTCTTTACCCCAAACACCATAACTTCAGATGCCAATCCATCATGTTTCCTGTATTCAGAGGTCTTACTTATGAAGCGTGAAGCTTAAATGTTTCAGTTTTTCTTTGGTACAAAAGGACTTCATGAGAGAGCTAGTTGGCCAATACCTATTTTTGTTTCTATATTTGATGTAATTCTATATAGGTGGACTGTGAACACATATGTAGCAATAAAAACCAGGCAACAGGATGGGAAACTATTATAAGAGCTGGTATTTCTATGATTTTTCATCTTGGAAGCTCATGTTATTCTCCAAAGCTAATAATACAGGTTAAAAGGAAATTGTAATCTTTCTGTTTATAAGCAAGGAGTCACTGACTAAGAGTAAGCTAGCACCTTCTCATTTAGCAGTGGGTCACCACTGGATTATGAAAAATTTTCAGATCACTGCAGAGATTCCAGATATGACACCAGGAGTGGAAGACAGCCCAGCCTACCCAACTCAAGGAAGTTAATCATTTCCTAGAGAAAATGTTATGGGGGAAGTTTGTTTACAGAACAATAGAATAACTTGAAATTTGATACTGCAGAATTCTTCAGTTCAGCAAACAAAACCCTAACAAGAAAGCAGGAACATGGAAATAGATAAATTCCACACAGATTATTTTATTTTTTTCCTTTTAAAGAACAAAGGCAAATCAGCTGGGCAAGTGTTGCTATAGAGACTTCCCATTAAAAATTAAAATCCAGAAATAGAAAGTCTATTTTCTAAAAGATACTTCAGATTTTATTGCTTTAAAGTAACCTAAAATACCAAATTTTAACATAGGTTAAATCATGAAACAAGAAACACTGACTTAAAAATACAAACATTGGATCTTGACCTTACACTGTATTTATAGTTTCAATTTCCTAAATGTGATTTAATTTTCCAAAAGATTAATTCTTGCCGATGCATCATTTTGCTAAACGAGAATAGAATATCTCAACATTTAAGGCCTGTGTATATGTATTTCATACGTTTATTCAAATGCCTGTATTGGACATTTTCGTTACATTGATACAATGAATCTTAATAGATTATTTATCTTGAATTGCAATATCTCTCCTTGCATGTAGATGGAAATTGGAATCCCTCTAAACTGCGCAAGAGCATCACTTCAAAATTAAATGTATTAGAACTTCTTTAACATGCTGAATACACAAGAAAGTAGATTTATCAACATTGTTCTACATTAAAAACTAATTTATTTTTAAAGGAAGTTTTATCAACAGAATTTTTGCAGACATTGTGTCCTTCTAGATTTTAGAACACCTATATCATACAATGTTTAACAGTCATTCTTAGAAGCAGATTAAGACTTTTTCATTGGTCTTTCCAACACAAACTGCCCATGGCAAAGAATTTTTTTCCTACAATCATGAAATCAAACCAGAAACTCCTAAGCTCCTTCCCTGGCCAGGCTTTCCAAGTTTCATGCATTCACATATAGAGCTAGAGACCTCAGTCCCAGGACTCCCTTTTCTGTTAACAATTTCATCTGGCATCTCAGGAAGGTTTGTTTTTAAACTTTCCTTCAGTTTGAACCTTCTCAATCATTTTCTAAACTTCAGATAAGGCAATCCTTGAACTGAACTGGCTGGATAAACAGAAAACAGGAAATACTGCCTGCACCTTCAACTGATACTACTACTGACTGACCACTTCTACAAACTCTGTCCCACCTGCTTTGGGAATTTTTATATTTCAAACAATGAGCTGTTGATGTTTTGGAAGAAGGTAAGTGTTCATCCTGGATTCTATAAGAGATCGAAATAGATTATAGCAATTTTATGCCTTAACATAAGCAGTCACAACTTTTTTGACTTTTTATTGTTAAATACAATTTTAAGTTTGTTAGCATCACAACACAACTTTATTAGACAGACTTACTCCCCCGCTCTCCACCTCTTCCTCCTTTAGTCAGAGAAAAACAATATTCCCTTGTACAACTTAATTCAGAGAACAGGATTCTCTCAATGAAGCAGGAAAGACAGCGGCTGTCTTTATTTTGGTTTTAATCCAATTGCTGAAGTACAGATCCCAAGCAGTCATCTCACAATCACAATGAACAAAACTATGGCAGTTACTATGGTTACTATTGAGGTTCCCTGCTCTGTATCTTGATTGAAAGTCTTATAGATTAAAAAGAACTTAACGGGTTTTTGCTATACTTCTTAATTCAATTACTGTACATTATCATAGAATCATAGAATCGTCTGGGTTGGAAAAGACCTTTAAGATCAAGTCCAACCATTAGGCTAACACTGCCAACACCACCACTAAACCATGTCCCTAAGCACCACATCTACCCATCTTTTAAATACCTCCAGGGATGGCAATTCCACTGCTTCCCTGGACAGCCTGTTCCAATGTTTGATAACCCTTTCAGTGAAGAAATTTTTCCTAATATCCAATCTAAACCTCCCCAGGTACAACTTGAGGCCGTTTGCTCTTGTCCTATGGCTTGTGACTTGGGAGAACAGACTGACAACCACCTCGCTATAGTCTCCTTTCAGGCAGTTGTAGAGAGCCATAAGGTCTCTCCTCAGCTTCCTTCTCTGCAGGCTAAACAACTCCAGTTCCCTCAGCCGCTCCTCGTAAGACTTGTGCTCCAGACCCCTCTCCAGCTTCGTTGCCCTTCTCTGGGCTCACTCCAGCACCTTGTGACCCAAGTGCAGGACCCGGCACTTGGCCTTGTTGAACCTCATATTTTCGGCCTCATTGCAATCCAGCCTCTCCAGATCCCTCTGTAGAGCCTTCCTAGCCTCAGGCAGGTCGACACTCCCACCTAACTCTTTGTCATCTGCAAACTTAGACGGTGCACTCAAACCAAGTGAACAACATTTTATTCTGTAGCGATGCAGAAAAAAAAAAAACCAAGTCTTTCAGGAAATACACCATTCCAATAAGTCATCTACAACCCAACATAATAAGTACTGAACCAACCCCACAATAAAACCATGTCACATAAAGACTACAGTTTAATTTGTTTGCTCATTAAGCTCCCTTCTATTTACCCTGAGCTACAGAGTAGCTTGATTTTTATGAGTGCAGAAGCAGAAAGGAGCAAGGCAACACCCTCAGCTATTCACTTTCAACCTCAAGCACAACCAGATTTTTCCAATAATCTGTGATCACACACAGTATCTCCCTGCTCTTAACACTTGGAGCTGTACCAAGCGATAGCAAGTAACTTACCTAGACTTACACAGAAGGAAAGGAAGGTAAGTGACAAAGGCAAGACAACTAGAGAGCAAAATGAATGTATGAATGAGATTAAAATACTGTTTAAGTATTTGAGGACAAGATGTTGGGATCTGGCCAAGAATGAATAACCTAGGTTGTTTCCATCTCATGTCTAAAGGTTGGTATCTAAATAAGGCTTTACTTTCCTTTAGTTCTCATTTGAGAACCTCTTCCAGAAACAAGATGATACCAGATGAACTTACAGACGTTCCTCAGATTAGTTTTTCCCTACAGTCTTCAGGAAAAAAAGTAAAGATCCATGCAGATTTCCCTATTTCCAATACAAGACAGTGTATATTAAGAGACACTGCTGTGGCCAAAAGTGGTACAAGTTTCTCCAGAATCTATTTCCACAATTGAGGAAATATTACAGATTTTTATCACCACAAATTTCAGTTTGGTAGATAGAAGTGACACAGGGATTAATCTAACAAGTATACAGCATACTTTGCCAGAACAATGCTGTTGTCTGATTTTGGTTATTGTTAGTTTTTAATGATTAATCTCCTGTTTATGCAGACTTGCATACAAAACTCATCCAGTTAGCATCTGCAAAAGAGAACTGTACTAACATTAATCAAAATCACAACAAAATATCAAAAGCCCTACAAAATAATACACATATTCCATCTTGCCTGGGAATTACTTTTCCAGAGTCATGCATGAGCATTAATTACCAGCCGACGCACACCGCTATTGTTTTGACATACGCCACAAAGATCCTGTTCTTCCTCATTGCTTTGATTAAAAATTTGGCTTAGGGAGCAGTTTACGTTGTTCCTTTTAATAACTGCAGCAGCTACTTCCAGTCTGCTGCCTTTGCGCCCACCTCACCCTTTCCTTTCCTGGGGCATAGATGTGGCCACTCACCCACAGGGCAGCAAAATGCTATTGCAGAGAAACAGTGAGGCACCTCAGATCTCCGATTAAATTGAATTAGGGCTTTTAAATATATAGATTTTTTTAAAAAAATTTTTTTTACACTAACATACAGCCAAAGTTTTTTGAATGATCAATAAAAGCTTCAATAGCTCCCTCTGCTGCCAGCAGATATATTTCAGCTGCTCAATACCACACCTGCTCACAGCTGACAAAATGTTACATTCCTCTCTTTCTCTCTATGCACGTACATGTGTGCACATGCATACACACACAGAGGTATGTAGAATCCTTAAAAAATAAGATTTGGGAAATACTATAGGTATTTTAATTTAACACTCTAAGATTGCTGCTTTTAAAGGATAATTATTTTGACTGTACATTAAAATACTGAAGGACAGTAATTAAACACTCACTATTTTAATATGATAATTTCGAAATACTATCTGCTCAATGCAAAAATCACACCATAATACCTGGTTATCTAGCTGGATATATAGTGACACCCATGCAGCAATGGCTAATTTTTTAGGACAGTAAGAGACATTTGTCTCAAACTGCTGCTACCTTGACTATCACAACTATTTTTCAGTTTTCCTCCCATCTTCCCAAGTCTTTCATACTCCCATTGCTGCCTCGTCTCCATACCTGCCCCTCTGCCATCAGTGCCAGTGGGTATCAGCTGAGTTTGTTAGTTGATTTGCAACAGCAAAGTGGCTGTTTCACTGCACACTGACAGCTATGAGAAGTTTACTGAAACAAGTGCTCTCTATTCCCCATGACCACCATTTCTAGACCACCAACACAACTGCATGAGACAAGCATGAGTGCCTCCCATCCACCACTGCTGCATACTTAACAACTCTACAGCCACAAAAAACAAGACTGGGATGACTAACTGAAAATAGGCAAGGAAACAACAGCTAACAAGGGAAGCAGTGGGAAAAAAAAAACAGAGGGTTTATACATATAAAAGTGAGGGGCTACATTGATAGAAAAATACATTTGCTGTTATATCTTCCTCTGTACAAGGCAGCTATGCTGCAGCTAAACTTGATGCCGTTACATCTCTACAGCACTAGGGGCTGCACAGGTAGAATTTAAGAAGTGTTTCAGCTAAGATACACCAGACACTCAACACAGACCAAGACAAAGCACGCCTGACCGCGTGTCCAGAAGCAGATGGCCAAGCATTACCCACGTAACAGGCTCTGGACTAAGGGCCATCCATGTCACAGGTGACTTGGTACCTTCCTTTTCCTCATCTCCATCCAGCCTTGCTTACCCTTTTACTAGTTTTGCCTCACCAGATGATCTTAACCTGCCAGGAACACAGCTCTGAGGCTGACTGGGTGCCTTGCAGCTCTGTGGAGCAGCAGTTCAAAAAAATCAGCCAGCAGTTCCACAGGTGGTGCAGAGAGGAGACAAAACAGTGCATCCAGAGTAAAAGATACAATCAAGTTATGGCAAGAGTAAACAGACCAGCAGCACCTTATTGCACACCCCCTACAACTGGAGAGGAAGAAAAAATAATAATAAAAAAAAATCAACAAGGATGCAGAAAACAAGAGTGAAGAAATTGCACCCAGTATCTGCCAGCACTTTGGGCCGAAGTGGAAACTCCCCTCAAACAAAATTCCCAAATACAGAACTTCGCAAAACACTAAGAATTAAATCTAAATCCATCTTTATCTGGCCAAGTCTTACACATTGTTCATTCATATCAGCTAGCCAAGGCTTAACCAGTCTGTTTCCTTGTTTATCCGTTAGCAGTATTATTACACACTTAGTAGGAAAAAGGAAAGAGGAGGCCTAACGTGCACAGAAACCCTAGTTTAACAGGTACAAATTGGTTAGCACTGCAAACCACATCCAGGGCACAGGTGGGAGTAATCAACATCCATTAAACATCCAGGAAACTTCATTCCTTCGGAGAGACATGCTCATGTTCCAACCCTGTAAGCACTTTCAGCGTTACCCAACTAGAACAGACCATACATCCACCTCTCATCAAGAGATAAATAATCTCACAAAAAGGCACTTTTAACCCACATCATTTTGTATCAGTATGCATAAGTACAAACTCAAATAATTTGTGGGGGGAAAAAAAATCCAAAATCACAACCAAAACACAAAGCCCAAACAAACTTACCTGACACCCTTTTTCCCCCCGACCCCGTCATCTCCTATCATGCTTTTTAGTGCCCATCTCCCCCCTTCTGGCTCTGCCACCCAGTACCACCAGCAGCCGCCCCTCTCCAGCAGGCTCAAGCGATGCTCTCGCTCTGAGCTGTGTGCACACAGGCGCTTCAGGAGTGCTGGAATGACCTGGGATCATTTCTGCAGAGTGCATACCTGCAGCATCTACCCACATACTTGAAGTAACACAGAAAGCACCTGTGCTTCAGCTTTTTTTTTTTTTTTTCCTTTAAACAACACCAGCTGGCTGAAATGACACTGTCTTTCCACAAGTGACACATGAAACAGTTGCGAGTACAGGGATCGTACCAGGTACCAATTTTCTCAAGGTTTCTGTACCTGTGAAAAATAGGGAGACAGTTCAGAAAGAAAACAGCAACGAGCTACCAAGTACACTATGGCATGCTTTTCAAATGAGGTTGTTATAAAAAGATTCAGAAATAAAAGAAGAAATACTTTAATCCTCACCATGTTTCAAAAATACATTGCACATGTGCTCTGTGCTCTCTACAAGTACAATCAGATTTTATTACAGATAGAAGCAGCTCCCTCATTTGTTTTGCTACAGCAGCATGAGGTACTTTCCTGAATTTTGGAATAAAGTGTCTGTATTGGGAAAAAATAACAGAAGTATTATCCATAAAAAAAAAATCCATCTGGAAAAAATTATTCACATTTCTTTTGAGGACTTCTCTATGTCAGTCCAGTCATAAGAGAATTTCTTAAACTTTAACACAGCAATCCTCTTGTATTTCAATATATGCACATATTATAAAAATTGTGTTTTACATAAAGTTACAGTCTTCTATCCTTATGTTTTCTGGCATCAAAGTTTATTGATATGGTTTATTTGCATTCAGTTTTAATTTCAATAGAACCTGAAATTGTTACTGTATACATTAGAAAGCCAAGGAAAAGGGGGCACGGGGGGTGTGGGGGGGGACATGCTAAGGGAACAAGGAGTAAGATATATTATTTTCAGGTTATTTTGTAATGTAGAAGAAAAAAGGAACAAAAAAAAAACCTGAAAATGAGAATCAAAGTGTGTTCCATTTCCAGAAGCTTCACAATCAGCAGTGTCTCAGTTCTCTTTAAAAATTAAGGCCTAAGGGATTTTTTCTTTTAATTTTTTTTTTTATTCTGAATATAAACCTCTAAAATTCAGATACAGACCTCAAAACAGACCTTGTGTGATGCAGCTAGGAACACTGAAATAAAGAGCAAAAAATTGCAAACAGGATGGTACACTGATAACTACACCTCAGCTAGCCGCAACAACTTGCTTTGAGCCTCCTTCACTCTATTCATACAAACAAAACTAATTTTTAATGCCATTTACAGATCACAGTCATCTTTGAGAACTTAATGTAACAAATTAAGCATTGTAGTATCACAGAGGGACACAGGCTGAGAGGAAACAACTGCAAAAAGGGCTTCCTGTAATTTGCAATTTTTCATTCCATACCTTGTGAAAACAATTGAGAATAAAAAGCACTTTGTCTATTTTTTAAAAGCTCAATGTCAAATATAATAACAAGTTAAGAGTCTTGATACTTTAGAGGTAAAAGGTCCTTAATCTAATCAGATACCACTTGGATTAAAGCATAGATTTTCTTCTTTCCCATATAAAATATGGAACTAAAGTAACATTTGCAATTGTTCTTTTTCAAGAAGATAAAACTGCTTTTAAGTACATCACAAAACAACCTACTCTTTTCACTACCACCATAAAGAAAAGCTTAAGATGCAAAGAGATCGCATTATACATTATGACTGGGCAAAGGTTCTATTTCACACAATGGATGCAGGCTTAAAGAAGTCACAAGCAAGCTTAAGAATCAGTTTTATTTATTATTTACTGCTTGGTAGTACAAAAGTATATAAACTATTTTGTTAAAAATACATCTGATACGCAAATTTAAGAAAAGCTGACTAATATGGCAATACCCATACCCCTACAAATTAGCAGGGTGTAGTGTTAAATGCAATGAAACAGGTACAGTTTCTAAATTATTGAAGCAGCAATTCACAAGTTAAATTCTTGCACATACCAGGTTTTATAATACCTTATGTAAGTATTTTATACAGGTAAACAATGGTTTACTTATCCAAGACGTTTTCATTTCTTTTGTTCTACATTCTTCCAATGGAATCAAAATAGAAACTACCTTTAAATTAAGTAAAAAAATACATTTCTGTTTAAATTTTCTTCCATCCTTTTGGCAAATTTACTTGCAGTACTAACCCATCATGTATCAAAACACAATATTATTAAAATAAAACTTTTTTTAAAAAAAAGCTTTTGGGACAGTCTATAACTGTGTATCTCCTTTCTGAAAGTTATTTGAAACTGCTTGTTTTTACCCAGTACTCCCTTTTTCCATTAACATTTTATACTCATAGCTTTCAGTCTCTTGGAAAATGAAAGCTAACTACTATAACCAATACTAATGAAATTCTTCTAGAAACATTAGCTCTTCATACAAATAATCAAGTGAAGCTTGAAGAAGAAAAAATTTCAAGAATATTAATAGTACGCCTGCAATGTGAGCTTGATCTTTATGTTATACCTAAATATTGAAGAGATTTCATAAGCCAGGTTTAAATTAATGGAAGCAAGGATGCTACACACTCATGTTCCAGTCCTGGCCAAACAGTTATTTTGGGTTCTCAAGGATGGACAATTATCTCTAAAAATATACATTTTAAAAGCAACAGTAAACCATTTATTCTTTTCAGAGCTTTGGTGGGTGGTGGGGTTGGGGTTTTTTTGGCAAATATAGCATCAGAGAAAAGTATATATTGATAGGTCCAGTCAGTAGCTCGTGGACACAAATAAAAGGAAGACCATCAGCAGCACATACTTTCAGCAGGAGTGAAATAAACTCAATGTTTCCTGACAAGATGTGGGAGTGTCTAACACATAAACAAGAAGATCAATTTTTATCTTTGTACACATTGATTGTTAACAGTGCATAAACTGATGAAGAAACCCACTTCTCAGATATGAAGGAGAAACACAGTTTAGAGCATTTGGACTAAAAGTGTTGAAAGTATTAATTTAAAACAAATCAATTCCAAAACAAACACTGATTTGCATTGAGTTCATTCTCAGAATATAGTGCAATCTCTACTAAAATGCATTACATTAGAGCTTGTATTCTTAGGCACTCAGAACAAATGTTATATTTCAGTTTCTATTACACAGCAAAATTTGCTGAAGTATTGCAAAGACTTCCCTCCTAAAAACAAGTAACAGGACAAAGCAGAGATCATACGTAGAAACAAAAGAATTAACATCACAAAGCCATCACTGATTTTTAGCAGTAAGTCACTCCTAAAATATGAAGGGAGTGACCCTGGCTTAAGATTTGGTGCCAATGAAAATGGCTACCGTCAGTCCAATAAAGCCACTTTGAAGTACTTTAGTATATACTCCATAAGTTTTTAATGCCAAATATTCCATATCCTTATCTAATGGCTGAAATATGTTGCCTTAGCTTAATAAGGAACCTGTGGGTAAAAACAAAAGAGAAATGCAAAACTATCAGGCATTTTTCAAATACGAGTGAGTAGTTACAAGAAGGCAAGAGAACAAGTGGCCTTGAGGAAAGTAACCTTCTGAAGAGCTCACCCAACTGCATAGAAAAAGACGCTCTTCAGCCTACGTTAAATGTAAGGGGGGCAAGAGTGCAATTTAATTTAACATCTGCATATAGCTGAACCACTCTGTACTATGAAGTACTCTTCACAGAGTCTGAGGGCTTATATACTAAAGGCACACATGCAGATTTTGGCTGACAATTATTTCCTTGTATGCTTTGCTTGGCTACGAGCAGTCACAATTAAAGTATATTTTCAACTTCCAAAGGCTGGCTTTTATCTTCAGCAAACACTTGTAAATTCTGGAGGGGAAGAACAGAGGAGAAAAATCCAGATACACCAGAGGGGTGAACACAGTCTATCCATAGAGTAATCATATTACTCATAATATTGTGCTCATTAAAAATGCTTGACTAAGTACAAAAAAAATTAAGATTCTTTGATAAGGCTTTTACCTTTCCTGTCCAAAAACTTATATGTAATTTTTCTTTCCAAGGTGAAGCCCAGCATTTGGTATGAGGTCCACGCAGCTCAACAGCATTTAAGCATCTAAATCTTACTGATTTTACTAGTGAAAAACCATTAAGTGTTTAACCTTGCATGGATGCCATCACAGAACTTGTAAAATGCTACAGTGCCATAAATACATTTCCTTAAATAATATGCATCTCTTGGGAGTTTTCAGTTTTCTCCAAAGTGCTAGTAGACAAGATTCTTCTAGAGGTTCCACCTGCAAAAGAAGAAAACAATTCTAAAAATAAGCCCAAATAGCAAAATTAGTTTAGGGTGAATATGCCAATTAAAAAGTTAGCAGATGCTCCGAAATGGAAAATAATGCCACAATCACGTGAAGTGGTTGCTGTGCATTTTAAGTTTAGCATGTGAAATGGAGGAACTAAAAATTCAGCTGGTACTCATGAAAAGGATGGACAAACTGACAAATCACACCACAGTGCAAAGAACACACAACTTTGAGAAGGATGCTAGGAATGGAAAATGTTACACAGCTTCAGTGCACCAGTTTACCCAGTAGCTTACAACTCAAAATTTTGACTTCAACTATCAGCTCTATATCAACTACTTTTTTATGTGCCACTAAGCATACTGTAAATAAACTTAACTGATGAAATGGAGTCTGCTGAGAACGTGGACCTTGGAGACATGGTGAAGACATGCTACAACTTCAAATGATGCAGCCAGGAAGACACTAGGATAAGCTGAAACACTGTTGAGGTCACTTCAAGAAAATACTAAGAGCACGTCAGTGTAGGCAAAAAAAAGCCCTGAACTCTAGAGTAGCAGTGAACCCAAGCAACCAGCAATATTATGTCATTCAGGTACTGCCCAACTCAGGAATTCTATCTCATGCAGGAACTCTCAGTAACAGCAGTTAAAGTCAGGCCACAAAGCACAAGTCTACCACCTCCAAATGCTGGAACAAACCTTTTCTGGCAGCAGCTAAACACACACTTGTGTCTGCCATCTTCCTCTGCATCTGAAGATCTGAGGCAAGTTCTCCAAAACTATACGCTTTTTATCATAAATTTCTTGGCTGGAGTCACAGCAGTCTTAAATGCTGCTTATCTGTTCAGTTTCAGTAAATTAAGCTATAATAATTTATTAGAAGTTTGAAATAAGTAATTGAAGTAAAGGTCTAACTACTACCTGTTTATATGTGAACAGCTCTTCATCGCATTGGACAAAAACTGATCTAGAGCCATGCCAGGGAACAGTATCATAGCAAGATCTGTTTATTTTTTGTAGCGCACATCAAACAGGCCTGGCTAGTTTCCCAGATGATTTACAAAACAGTTCTGTTGGACTGGAGAGACCTTTACAACAGATTCCACGGAGCCATTTTTCTGCTATTAGAACATTTGTTTTCAGAAAGGGCAATACTTTAATCCTAAGAGAAGTTCTACAATAAAAAGCTTCCATAGATGGACATTTAAATTTTTTATAGCTATCCTATCATATCTCTCTAGAGAACAGCTTATTTTTAGATTAAAGTAGTAAAGCTTTAAATTTAGAGAACAACTTTTAGGTAACTATAGGGAACAGCTTTTTTATTTAGGAGAGGAAAAACAAATTAGAAAGAAAACTGGACTACAAAACATTTTTAGAATTATTTCAAAAGATGCTTCTTTTTTCTCTTTTTTTTTTTAAATCGAAGTGCACTGGAATTAACTTTATTTTTATATATGCCCTTTTCTTTTTATTTCTAATCTTTAAAGAAGAGATAACTAGTCTGCCTTTAAGCCAAAAACAGTCTGATCATGCTACCAAAAAAAATGTTACAGGAGTAACAAAACAATTAGCTGGGCATGAAAATGCCAGTGCAGCCAGTGAAGAGGTTATCTCCTATTGCCTTTAGCTAATATTGATTTTTTAAAAGGGAAGAAAGAAAAAAAACACAACAAAAAAAAAATCCTTGATCACCAGGACATAATTCTGAAACAGAAAATAAGAGTAAAGTTTGTCTTTCACCGACATCTGTAGATCCTTCACAGATTACAGACCAGCAGTGAGACAGCTGTTGCTAGAAAGCTGTGATTTGCCAAAATTTGCCACAGAACAAAAAGCAAAACAAAAAATCTTACATCTCATCACCCACCTCCAAGGTAGGGCAAGCTGTATTTACACTGGCTTTGACAAGCATTTGTCTAGTCTGGCCTTACAAATGTCCAGCAATAGAGATATAACAGCTTTTTCCAACTTTTTAGTTTTTGAAACCTGAACTCCACCTCCTTGCAAATTAGTCTGCTATTTACCTTCTTACCCACTGAGCAAAGAGAACAGTTTACTTCATTACCTTCCACAGCTTTTTAAACAGTTGGAAGCATACTACATCTCCAAGTCTTTTTTCGTCCATGGCAATGGTTCCAAGACATTCGGTGTAATTTGACGATGAGGCACAGAGTCCAGACAAATACATCTGCTTGGTTCAATAGTCATACCTGTGCTGCCAGTAAAGGTTGGGAGGAAGTATGTCATTGCATACCACCTCTCTAACTTTGTCTTCCTTTCTAAATTGGTACAATTAGAGAATGTTTTCTTAATGAATAAACAATCGGATATAAAGAAAAGGCCACGTCTTGCACCTTGGCCTTCCAGAATTTAACCTCAAGACACTTGATGTGGTTTGGGTCTTGTTACATTTTTAAACATACCCAATTTCCATGTGTGCATTTCCCTTTTATGTTTGAAGTTACTGAGAGTTTGAAACAGGACTGGGCTGACACAACATGACTTTTTCCTCTCTCAGCATACAGAGAGTTTGATACTGTGCACTTTGTTCACTTTCATCAAATCCAGTGCCTCTATTTTGTCACCCCAGAATCCCTTTCTTTTTAAGTAGTTAGGGGTGCATTCCAAAACCACGTCAGACACGTTTTTGACATGCTTAATGGAGTACCTGAAGTAATTCACTTAAGTTTAATGACTCGCAAGAAAACCCCAGCCTCCTGGCTTAATGACCTACCATATATCCCTGCGATGCAAGCATTTTCATGTATCTCCATTCACATTAGCCAAAGCTCCGCTGATCTATCAGAGAAGTTATCTAGTAAGCAGTCACCTTATACAGGCATGCAGTACAGGGCAGCAAGCATAAGGAAGCACTATAGTTACTCTATTGATGCAGCTGTCAGCAGCATATGCTTCTTTTGGGTAATAAGCACATTGCCACTGAATCTGAACCATCATTTATTGCCAAAAATTAATACGCAGATGTTTTATTTCTTGGACCAGTGATGCCACCTCTACTCAGTAGTTGTTACTTCAACATCTACTCTAATTACAAAGTCTAAATACACAATTAAATAAGAATTTTGTGGATAATATAGCCTTTACCAATTTATCATTAACGGAGTGATCAAATATAATTTTTGCAGATTTCTGTAGAAACTATTGATATTGAAAAATGAGTTTTCACACAGAACCAATACATTTTCAACTTCATTTATCTTCACTGATTACCTTCACTTACTTCACACCATACCACTTTCAGTATTAGTTCCCAATGTTTGATACCTGCAGTTTACTCTGAGCTTCTCCTCTCTTGTACTTCCTGTTTCCTCGGTGTGGCAGATGCTTCGCTCGCTTCCTGTTTCACAGGCGTTGCAGGCATATCACCATTGACACTCTCCACACCAGTAACAGACATCAGGCTTTTCCGTTCTTTGGAATTTGATTTGTGCTCCACTTTTGTGACTCTAAATCTAAGGTAAGCAAAAAAAAGATTCAGTTGTATTTCCCCAGAAATTAGTTAGATCATTCTCAGTACCCAGTGCAGGGACAGGAACATGTCTTCAGGTCCCAAGACCTAGACATCAGAGCAGACATCCACACGGACCCAGCTTCGCTTCAGAGCAATCTTTCTTATTACCTACGTGTACTTTTAATAACTACTACCGCTGAATCGCACTTTCTCAGGGAATTGTGTTTTAAAGCAGAATCCACAGATTGCATATTACTTCTTAGAACACTGATTTTCTAAGACAACTACAACATAAGCTGGGAATTAAAAATAATGAAACAGAATGAAGTGGTTTCTATAGCTAACGCTTACTTGAGAAATGTCAAATTCAGAAACAGAGGCATTTATTAATGTGCAATCCTTGTTTCTTTTTAGCCAGTATCAATAGAACAATAGCTTTGGATTTATACACACAGTAAAGCCCCATCTATTTACATAGTTCTAAAAAAAAAAAAAACCAAACCAAGTCACATTTACTTCTTCCAGAAATAAGTTCAGTCTAATAGTAACAGGGTTACAAAAAACAATCACTGATGCTATAAACAGAGTAGACTCAATGGATATCTGATGCAACACAGGCCACTGCAGCATCCTTAAGAAGGGTATACAATAAAATGACCTAAGTCTTACCTTCCCACAGAAAGGACTGTAACTTCTCCAAGACGACTCCTTCTGTGCTCTTTAGATTTGTGAGCTGGCTTTACAAGGTGCCATCGTTTGTGGCTACAACGAGTACAAACATCCTTTTCTACTACTCCTCCCACAGTATGGAAGTGATGGCCTTTGCAGCTGTGTTTAAGTGGAACAGCACCAGCTGACAAAGGAGACCCTGGACTCGTTGGACTCCCAGGAGAGGTAGGAGATAAAGGGCTGTAGAAAAAATTATAAAGGAAATTTAATGTTTACTACAAAATCTTATTTATTTAAAAAGGAAAAAAAGGATAAAATATAGCCTTCAGTTATGCCTAGTGAATAGCTATTTTTTTTTCAGGGACCGTTTATTTGTGAGGATGTCTAATTTAAGATTCCCTCTGGTATCCTATTTTTGCAGTTAAAATCACTTCCATAAATTAATTCAGCTGCAGTCATGTGGTTAAGGTAACTAACAAAGAGCAAGGAAATGAAAAAAAAATCAGGCTAAAATAGAAAAGAACAGGTTACATGGGCTCATACTGATGAAGACATCTAATTAGCTGATTAAATTCGCACTTGGAGAACTATGGAAAGTATTTCAGAATTGTTACAGTATCTTTAAGAACTCACAGAAGAAGAGCATAGTCCCACAATATGGCCGAGGCAAAACTGAAGTGTCTACCATGAAAAGGAATCAACAGCTCATTCAGCTTAAGCTTCAGAAAAATGCTTTAAGTATGTAGGAAGAAAGAATAAGCAGTACGACCACCAAAAGGCATTTATTGAGAATGTCTAATCAAATCAATTTAATTTTATTCTAAACCAGAAAAGCAGATAGCACAGATAGAAAGCAGATGTACTTTTTTGGACTTCAGCATCAATTTTGACACTGTATTGCAACACATTCTCGTAAAGCAAGCTAGAGCTCAGTGCATTAAAGGTGAAATTACTGTAACATAAGGCAGCACACCTTGTTGAAAAAAAAATAAGAAAAAGACATACCAGAAAGTTATATATCAGTAGCTTACTATGAAACTGGAAAGACATACTAAATGTGGTTATTCTATCCTGATGATGCTCAGTGTTTTAAATTGTTCCTTAGGTAACGCAATAGAAGAATAGCTAAAGTACCCATTAATTTGGGTCATCCACAGTAACTTGTAGAGGACAAGGTAAGAAATTAGGATGATCAGAGGAGAGCACGTATGTGAAAGACACGTTCACACATACATAAATCTTATTAAAAATACTGGATGTATTGTAGTAAGGACAACACAAATTTCAGTGCTTTAGCAGAAAAATTTTACAAACCCAGATTAAAAAGCAACTAGCCAGATTATCATTCTTCAGAAAAAGGTCAAGATTACAAGCCATACATGAATCACTACAATGTTGTTGCTTTAAGCAAAAGTGGGAATAACAGGAGTATAACCTGTGAACCTAAAGTTACATTACTCAGCATTAATCATGCCTCAGCTGAGCGTTTCATCCAGTTTTAGAAATATTATTTCAAGAAAAATACTAACAAACTGAAGAGACTCCAAAGGAGAACAGAAAGAACAAATTAAAGAAAAAAAAATGCCATTAAGAGATTGGAGTTACTTGGATGCTTATTTTTAAAACAAAAATATTGACAGGAGACATTTAATGGCCTTCAAATAAATAAGAGGGTGCTATAAGGGAAATAAAACCAGTTCAACATCTGACACAAGCCATTACTATTCCTATTGTTAGGAAGCGTTTCATCATGCACCAAACTTACTAAGAAATATAGTGGATTTGCACTTGAGTTACTAAAGCTTTAGGAGCATCTAACAAGAAATGACATGAGAGCAATCATTTTTCCCTTCCCCTTACTTTTTGTACTTCAATTCATCACTGAAACAAGTCTAAAAACCCCAGAATAACACCACACATCCCTACACAAAAAGATTGAATTAAAACTGAAACAAGTATTTCTGCTGCACCATAAAATTTTAAAAATTCCTATACTTGAGAATAAAAAAAACTGAACTTACAAAAGGAGTTAAATAACCAAACCTCTCACCATTAAAACAGGAGATAAGCAGTTGCATACTCAACTATTTATTTTGCTAAAACTATACACTCCCCCTTCTTTTATTAGTGACACAGTACTACTTGAACTTTCATCTTCTCTGCCTTGAATATGAACACAGGACTACATACAAAGAATATATTTATGTACAGATATAACTACTTCTACACAAGTGATGCATCTGCAACTCAAGGGCTAAACTACTTTCTCTACATAATTCTCCAAATAAGGGCATAGTAAAAAAATTAAGACATAGGTCAGCCAACATATATTACCACCACAATTATAAAAAAAAAAAAAAGGTAAACCAGAAGGAGACACAGAAAGAGATGTCGATTTTAAATTAGCATCCATACAAATGAGACAAGTGCTTCTGTTCTTTCAAGTCAGAGTAGCTTCGGACTAAGACAACTTATATGTAACTTCACCCTAAAGCAAATAAGTATTTGCAGCCTCTGTACATCTTCAGCCCAAAAAGCAGTAAGTCTGTGTTACACAGCTAGAACACATATCCAGAAGAGCCGGTTTAGTAACTCAGATTTAAGATTAAGATTTAGTGACTCAGAGACACCACAAGGAAATAAAAGTAACATCCTCTTAGCTGGTAACTCAGGAAATAAAACCCTTTAAAGGGTACAGTTTTAGTTGCCTCAGGAAACATGCATTAAAAAGATGAGTAATTACCTTTCAGGTTCAAAGACACTGCTATCTGCTACCATGGCCTTTAACACATCCGCATTTGCTGCAATGAGAATAAATAGAATTCTTCAAAAGTGTACAGCTCTAACTTTAGAAAAAACAAACAGCAAAATTAAAGGTCCTCAAAGAAATTTCAGCTAAAAGAAAGATGACTGCATTATGTATATCTCCAAAAAGGCATGACAAAGTTATAAAAGAAAAATGTTAATATACCTGTACAGGATTTTCTTAACTTGAGCTACTAAAATTACATAGTGCACTCAAAGCTCTGCCCCAATAATAGCCATCTAACATAGCCATCTGCACAACACTCGCAAACAAAATCTCTGAAAATTTTAAAACATCCATTTGACCACAGAAGTATCACCTCCTCACATGTACAAAGCAACTTGAGATTAAACACACCAGTTTAAGTGAGCCTCACAAAACGCAAATTAGTTATCGGCCAAGAACTACCGATTGCTCACATATTCTAAAAAAAAAAAAAAAAAAAAAAAAAAAAAAAAAAAAAAAACCACATGCAGTACCTAATCTTAACCTCGAGGAAAAACACGCAAGCTCAAATCCCTAACAGTTATTAAGGGGGGGCCGGGAACAACACAAAACACCCCACACAACAAACCCAACCCAAAAATGCAGCTCTTCCAGACAATTAGTCTTCATTCAGAAGTCAACTCAAAGCAAGTTCAACGCTTAGGAGAACTTCATTTTATACAAATGCTATATTAAAAGGCTAAAGGTTTGTGTACTATAAAAACATGCAGTCTCCTAAATATTTGCCCAGTAGAAGAAACATGTTCTGAACGAACCAACCACTCCATAGGCTACTTAAGTGTGATTTTTTCAGTCATATCTTCTTTATCCTTTACTTTGCACATACAATGCATGAAGACACCATGTTCAAAATTCAACATTAGCACTAGTCTACCCTATTGTCTCAGTTATGCACAAACCATCAGACAACAGCTGCAGGAATCATTTCAAGACAACAATCTGGTCAAAACACAAATATTTCACATGCTTTAAACACTGCCATTAAGAAAGCAACCTTTAGCTTTTACTTCACAAAGAAAACAAAAATATGAACAAAAAAAAAGTCAAACACCCAAATAGTTGAAATGTTGAGAAGTGCATGAACCAAACTTACCATACAAAAATAATTTTCAGGTAATTGAAAAACTTTCCTATTTTATTTGAAGTTATTGCATTCTGAAGGTAATCTCAAAGAGTTAAGAACGTACAAATTGGTTATTAAATGAAAACACATGAACATACCATACTTCAGAATATCTGAAAAAACATATTCGTTATAGAACACCATCACAAAGGCTCATAACTTCAATATCACAATACTATACCTTCATTTTTCATAATGTAGTTAACAATTTGTCCCACAGTGTCGCTATTCTCATGTATAGTTTCATTCATTTCTGTGCAAGGAAATAAATATGTTGTCAATATTTTGGCCTTCCAAATCAAGAACTGATTTATTTTAAAACAAAGTAAAAGCAAGCAAAAGAACAAGCCAAAAAAAAACCCAAACACACACCAGAAAAACTTACATAAGAAAAGACATGACCTATTGTCACTTGGAAGAGAAAGCTTAGATGAGACTTTTGAGTCCTTATGCAGAAAGGAATATAAATACACATTTATGGAATCTACACATCGTCTCTAACATATTAATCTAAAAGTGGAATAAACTCAATATTTTCACAAGCACACACCAAAATTCCTTCTCTAGCTCATAAAGAGACAAGAGAGCAGTATTTCTAATGCTAACCACAGAGAGGAAAAAAAAACAAACAAAAACCTCATTAAACTGTCTCAAGTGACTATTTTAAAATAGGTATTACCGGCTTCTAGTACAAGAAGGATTCAGTTTATGCTTTTCACCACAGCTACAAGGACATAATATTTGATTTTTTTAATTAAAAAAAAAAAATCTCATATGACTAAAGAAGCAAGGGATTTAAGAAAAGAAACCTTATGTCTATACTTAACACTTTTGGAATCGATTGCGCCCATTAACAATACTGGGAGCTTCCCCAGAATAACCTCAGAAGGCAGAGAAAGATCACGGAGACAAATAGGACAACTAAGAGGCACAGTTCTGCCCTTCCCTAATAACTGTTATGACTAGCTTTATACAAAAAAAATAAAAAAGCCCACAGGATTGAGGCAAGTTTGATAGACAAGACCCTAAATTTGTCTAAGTGGTAATTTAGGGGCTTCCCTATCTCTTCACTGTTCATCACAAAACTTCTAACATACAAAAAACCCCCATGATATTTCTTCAACATAACAGTGAAGATATCTTCATACCTACAACTTTGCAATGCAACTTAGACACAGCTACTACCCCAAATAAAGACCTAAAAGTTGTCCCCCTTTCATTACCTTGCTGTTACAAGGCAGGTGAACTAACAGATCAGACAGTCCCACTCACTGCGTACATGCCCCAGGCAGTAATTGCTTAAGAACGTACTGACACATCATTACTGCACCCCATGGCTCTATGCTTACCAGGGAGCCACTGTAATTTGCGCTTATTATGAACCTACCGACAGTAATTAATTGGGAGAAAGAAAGAGGCCCAACCTATTTACAAGTGACTTCGCCCTTGTATTTACTTAGCCAATGCTATACTGGATTACTAAAGCCCTCCTCAAGTGATAACACTCCTTTCTTCGTTCTTTTTTTCAAGTAAGAGAAGACGGGAATAAGGAACCATAAAAACAAGAGCACAAACGAACAAACATTAGAACAAAGGTATCATTAAGAAAAATTTATAAGCAGCACACATTACATAAAACACAACGTAGACAGTCACTCCAAAGGCTAGGTTTTATGAGAGGGGAGATGAAAATGACAGTACAACAGGAACAAATTAAGATTGCTAAACATAAAATTAAGATTTTAGGCTTTAAAAGGCAGCTTTTTGTCACTCCTCAGATAGAATTATGAATAATATTTTGTTGCTAACAGCACATGGAATGCAAAAAAAGCAATCTGATGACTCCAGTTACAGTGTATAGTTGCAAACAAATATACTGGATACTTTGATCCCTCTGCAAGCTCTTAATTGATGTTAGAGGACTTGCGTGGGAAGTTGGAACACTCCCAGTTTTGACTGGCAAAGATCAAAACCCAACAGACATATAATGGTAATAAAAATATTTTTCTTAACATTGTTTTGATGTTAACTATAGACAGAGAAATGACAGAAGTCTCACAGAAGTTATTCCATAGTAGTTGCAACGTACAGAAGAAGTTGTTTATTAGACTTGTTGATTACCTATTTTTTCATCAAGTTTTTCTTCTTCTACTTGTTCAGCCTCTGTTGTACAACGATATCCTTTTTTCTTAAGGACATGACAGATGAGGATCCCCAAGAGACCCATGATGAAGAAAACAGGAACCAATGCAAAGGCAATATACTCTAGGTGTTCAGCCTTGCCATCACTGCCATCAGTTTTAGTTGTCAAAGTAGTTGTCTGTAAGCCATAGCTTGACAAAACCTGGAGAAACTCTCCATTATCTACGTAAACGAATAAACATAGTTATTACTATACACTGTAAGTCACTTCAAAGCATTTAGAAAATGACAAGCATGACCAAATCCCCATAGCATCAGTGTGATGTACCTTCTGTCATGACCTGAATGGGTAACCCGAACTCTACTGGCTGAGAATTCACACCCGTAACAGTAGATATACCCTCTTCATAAAATGATTACAAAACTTCTAACATACAAAAAAAACCCACGATATTTCTTCAACATAACAGTGAAGAACAGGTTATATTCTAGCCTGACAGGCTTGTAATCTCAACAAGAAGGCTCACATATTTCACTGAGGAATGACACCACCATTGCTCCTTGTTCCCACCAGTGAGGAAAATGCCATACAATTCCTCTGGTCCTAAGTTCATGCAAAATTGCTAAAAAAATGTGGATCCTTCCCTAATATGAGACCAAGTACAGGATTTAGTATTGACCCTTGCAGAGAAAGAGTATCATGTTTGAGAGAAATAACCTTGATTTTTCTTAACAGTGGGATTTCACAGCACAAAAGAATGAACATTTACCCTCTACTCATCAGCATAAGGTTGGCCCATTCTTCACTTGTTTGAGATTTGTAAGCCATTTTGTATTTAAACTTGAAACAGGATGGGAAAGAGGCTTTTTTTTGTTTGCAAAGAATTTAAATTGCAGCGTAGGCACACACTAACTTTATACCCACAATTAAGCATTTTTGTTTCAATTAAGCTCTGAATTTAACAGATGTATATTCCATGTTATAGATTGGCCTTTTGAACTACCAAAAGTATAGGCTATTTACATTAGAAGGGACCTCTGACGTTCATTAGTCCAAACACTGCTAAAAGTGGTTCTGATTAGATCAGGTTGCTCAGATAAGCTCCATCTGAAGGATGCACATTCCACAACATTTCTGGGCAACCCGTTCCAATATTTGTCCACACTTATGGCCAATATACACAGATAAATTCAAATATCAATAAAAGCATAAAAGTTCAACTTTTCAGATAAATCCAAGATTACACATTTGCATACTGAAAATTCCTTCTGAGCCTCTAGAGTTTATACACACTCCCCACCCCATATAATATTTAAATATTACTCTTCCAACATGCAAGAATATTCCTGCATTTCTACCCTCTACTTTTCTCCACTTCAGCTGAAGAAAATTTTTTGGAGTATGAAAGAATGACAACAAAAAAAGACCAATAAAAAAAGAATCTAACACTATTTCAAGATATTTTCCACCTACTTGTATTAAAATGGACAAGGCAATTCACAGTCTTTCCATTAATCAAACTGGTTGAAGGAATGAAGACTACGAGAAAATCATTTACATGACAGTGACACTTTCACAACAGAAATGTCTAGAACAATCAAATCCCTCCCTTTAAAAAAAAAATAAATAATAATGTAAGCCTCCAGCAAATTGCTGAAAGACCATTATTCCACAAACACCTCTACTGCACAACCAAGTTGTATTTGAAAAATACTAAGGTGACAGCTAAAAAAAGATTTGTAAAACTGCAGTTAGACATTTACCTTAATTTTCTTTATATGAAACACTAAACCTTTTATTTTTAAACTATTTCTGAATTTTTCAGGACAGTCCTGAACTGTCAGTTCAGTACTAAGTAATGCACAAGACTTGCTCAAAGTGAAAAAATACTAGCAATTCTTTGAAATAACTCCCATTAGCAAAAAGAAAAGAGAAGTGTTAAGCATTTCTCTAAACTAATTTTCTAGGCAATAGCAGAAATACAGGAAAATAGAAAGAAACACAAAAAAGCTACTGAACAGACCACAAGGCTAAATGCTAAAATAAAATCTCAGGATGTTTGCTTTGGACAAAGCCGGATGATATAGCTTGCTCCCAAAACCAAAAGAGAAAGCTATTCACTTTTAAGAAAGCCCAGCAATCCTACAGACAGTTGTATGCAGATTTTACTAGATAAGTAACCTTTAGAAGCTTTAACATGCCCGAGTAGGACAACTGACCAATATATACAATTTAACACTTTAGTGTTAACACAGTGCAACTGTTTTGCACTACAAGGAAACAAAACACAGGAAAGGTTAACTGATACAGTCACATAACAGAAGGTTCATTTTAAATACAGTTTATTTGCTTTCTAAGAATTTATAATTCATGTTATAATATACCACAATAAAATTGTTCTTTTTTTTATTTTTTGGCTAAACCACCAGGTAGCAACAGCTACAAGTCCCCCACTTAATCACAGAAAATAGTTTAATTTACTGCCCAGGGCGGAGAAAAGCGACCACACCAGAGAGGTGTTATTTTGATGACTATAACATCTCAAAATCTAAGAAATCCAACTCAAATAGTATACATCACAAGCTCAGATAGGTACTAACAAATAAGCATCCTTCATGTTCAAATGTAAAAAACAGGAAGATGCTTTGGATTTTGCTGTACATTATGCATTTTAAGAACGAATGGGAAAGACCTATGACACTATTTCTAAGACATCAGCAGCCACTTACTAGTCAAGCTAATGGGTGGAAGGACAAATCAGAAGGACTACAAAACGAATCTCTGAATCAATTTTTTAGGTTTTCTACTGCTCTTTGTGGCAAGAGAGGCAGGCACTACCCAAACAAATAACATCTCTTCACATTTTTCTATAAGCATGGTAGGCAATTCCCACTTCAAACCTAGAGAGCAAGTGGGCCTTATCACATGGCTAAAGGCCCCCACTTCAGACTCTCCAAGTTGGGGTTCATTACAGTTTCTCCACATGCAAAGTGGCTTTACAAGGTCCTTTCCCCTTCAGTCCTGTGCTACCCCACTGGCTGTGCTCCTGACACAGTATAAGAAAAAAAGTATAATATCCTACATAATTTTTAAAATCATCAACTTGAAACCCCATCAACTTGACACAGCCACTGAAAATATATATACAATTTAAGATACAAAGCTGATTCACAAAGCTTAATACAATCAACAGAAGAGAACAATTATACAAAGGATATGGGAAAATGGATCCCAAATCCTATTAAATGTTGACAGCAATCAAGACAAAAAAAATCTATATAAATCTGAGTCAATCTGAAGTTCACAAGCAACTCCAGCAACAGTGCATTTTCAGAAGGACAGATCATTGCTGAGCAATCACTAAATACCATCCCCACCCTCCAAAAAAGCAAACCATCAGAAACTACTCAGGTTATTCCCAACCTAACTGTAGGGATATCACCTGTGAATGCTAAGAACCATGGTTTAGATTTCTTTGTTTTCTGTTTCTTTTTCTACCTACATAATCTGTTTTGTTATTTAGTTTAGTTACTTCTGCTCATAGACTGCCACCTCAAATACCAGTGAGAAAACCTCATCAGCTACAATCTAATCTGCTGTCAAAAGGTGATGACAATCTAGGCATATTCTCAAAGGATAGATGCAACCTATACAAGTTAAAAGAAAATTTTAAAAAATAGACAAATACCAGAAACATGCCTATATTGGCACTTTTTTTCCTGACAGAAGGATGTTGAAAAACTCATAATTTATGAAGTAAATGCTCTGTAGCATAGATTAGTCTGCTAACTGGACGGAGATTTAAAAAGCTTTTGAACTAGGCAGGCAAACATAAAGTACTTTTTTCCACTTAAAAATGCATTAACAGATACTGCAACATACCAGCCTATATAGATGAGCATATGTGATTTTTCTTCAGTTGCCCTTAGATACCTAAAAATCCAATTCTCCCATTAAAATTCCACAAGATACAACTTTGCAAGGTATTTTGCTTATTACTAGTAAAAAATAAAATTGACATTCCTATATAAATACAGAATTTACACAAAGTCCATTAACTGCTTGATGCTGTTCATTTTATGTTCAGAGATGTAAAAATTCACCAAAGGCAAACTAAAAATATCCCAGAAGAAATTACCTACATCAAATACTTGATGCTGTGTAACCTTACAAGCAGATTGAAGCACTCAGCTTTCATTATCAAACACCCTACACATACCCAGAAGTTTGCCCTCAAAAATCGTAGCTGTTATGATATAATGCAAAACCAAGACTTGCCTGGTTAATGAGCAATATATTTTCTGTCCCTAATCATAGCTACATCATTCATTGTATGTTCCTTATTCCTCTTCCCCAGAGGCATATTATGCTTATTAACAAACTGTTGATGGTCTCTACCTCATTCTCATGAGGTATGATGTTGCTCCACAATGTTTTTTTTTGTGACAAGTTCTGGCCATAGCAATATTGCTTGACTGAGTCAAATCATATAGAAATCCATTTGCTTCTGTGTTTTGCTGTCCTGGCATTTTTATATACCTGTCATCATATACCAGTCTACGTATCAAAATTACTTGAAGACGTGATCTAAATAAAAAGACTTAGGAGCAATATTCAGCACATTTGAAGTGACGCTTAAGCTGTCAAACACACTGCATTAGTGCTACTAATTCAAATCCCACATATTCATTTGCTTAAAATGAATATATGGTAGGTATTGAACTCTAATATTGTCTGCCTTTACTTAATCCTTACCTAAAAAGTAAAATAAGGACAGTCAACCCCACAAGTCTTTTACATTGGTTCTAATCATTACTACTCTGACACAAAATAGTGTTCTTCCATCTCAGCAATGGCTCAAAAAAAAATTACAGCACCTTTAGGAAACAGAATATAGAAGGAAAAAGCTATTTCATCCTTCATTAAATTGCAATTTTTACATAGCCTAGACATATCTACTAACATTCTAGTTAAACACTGTACCCCCTCCATATTAGTAAAATAATGTTTGACCAAAAAATATTCCAAGACTAAAATGTCTTGAAGGCTGCGATAAGAACGAAGCTGGAGCTGACCACATAAGCAAAGGTGTTGCTTTGTAACAAACTTTTTCCCCCCCCTTAAGGTTTTATAAACTCAGAGAAAAGAGGGATGGGAGCACCTTAGGGAGGTGATCCCACTTCACCCACTGTCAAAAAGCAGGATTAACTGTACCTAGACAGCTATTTGCCAAGCATGGCCAAAGGTCCTGCAAAGGTAATAGCTTGCCCTCCACACCTATTTTCCTCTCCCTGCAAATGGAGGGTCAGAACAATTCCTCCCTTAGTATCTACTACCACAACATCAGATTCTGCTTGCACTGAGTTACAGAATTACTCTTTGCTTCATTTTAGCTGCATGTACTTGAAGATATTTCATACTTGGCATGACCACTAGGACCTCCCCAATATGTGCCCCAGTTATCTCAAAGCTTTGCTTTCAGTATTGATCTAAACAGACAATTCTCAAATTTTTCATAAAGCACAGGAGAAATCTCTAGAAATATTTAATATTGCTTAAAGAACAACCCAGAATCTTGAAAAATAAACCCTTTTTGTAACAAAGATCAAACATATTTAGTTGTTACATAAGCAATACAAAACTCATCATGAAAGTAACACATTATATTTACTTTTCTAAATCTCCTATACCAAACTTAAAACATAATCTACATCTAGCTTATTACTTCAAGCACATTCCAGTTGTTTTTGTATTGTTTAATTCACAGAAAGGAGCCCATAAACAATGATGTAATCTTCTCCCTGCTCTGCTGATAAAGAATCCTATTTGGTTACTCTGGATTTAGCCCATTACACCCATGCCATTTATTTCTTATGGCATGCCTTTTGAAGAACTTTGTTTACATTTTATGAATTTAATTGTTCCAGCAATCTACCTGCTAAAAATAAGCATATACATGTTCACTATATTCTTCTCCATAAAGTTCAAGGAGTTACATGATCGTATTTTCTGCTTTCAGGCATGAAAATGAAATGTAGCTATCAATCTCGCAGTATACAGAAACAAACTATTGTTGGCCTCAACGTTAACTAATATTTAAAGAAATTAAATACAAACAATGTACAACCTATTTAAGTACAAGACAAATGACATATTCAGATATGGCACATGATCTGCTCAAACATCTCAGCTAAGCATAGCTGGGAAACAAGTCTCAGTACCAGCATCAGCTTATGCATTTCTCCCCCTCCTCACCATTAATGTGCCAGTTCACCCATCTGTGCAAAAAGAGCAATCACTTAAGGTTCAAAATAATTTCGACAGAACATGGTTTGCTTGGGTGGGTTTTTGGTTCTTTTTTGGTTTGGGGTTTGTTGTTGGCAATGGCACAAGGAGGAATGGTCAGGCAGCTGTGCCCTCTATGGAAAAGGCACCTGATGATCATACCTAGTGCTTCATCCTCTCTTGGCTCTAGGGGAAGTAGGCTTTGAACTGTATTAAACTATAATGACACTTCCTACCTCCAGGCTGAACATTTAAGGTGGATGGAAATATGCTTTGATTTAAAGCATTCATTTTAAGTATCATTTAAAGTCAAACTTTTTTGATTTTAAATTACACACTTCTAAATTCAGGTATAAAAATTAAAAAAAAACCAACTTTGACCTCAATTTCTTAAATACACACTAAATACCTCACTCTCAAGAATTTAAGAAAACGAAGTTATTTTTTAAAAGCTTACTAAATAGCATTTTAGTGAAATTAATTAAATGCCAAAAATGGTATTAGATCCATTGGCATTTCAGGAATTTCTTAAAAGAAAGAAGCTCTAAATCAGCTATTTACTTTTATTCAGTACATTCAACTTATTTAGATACAAAATATTCTACTAGAGTTGCAGTAGAGGTTTCTGTTATCAGAGTCCAATTTCGTTTTTTAGATTCTTAATTCAAGTGCTTAGCAGTGAGTTTATTCAGAACTCTGATGGTAATTATGTACTGATTTAATACACGTTTTTAGTTATTGTAATGATAGCAAGTTTAGCCAGAACAGTTTGCTGCAACTTCAAATTAAATATACATTTTAAGAGTTACCTGATTTAAATGGTATTTATCTATTCCAGACAATACTGTCAAATTGCCTTTGCATAACTATGCAGATGAAATAACAAGCAATTTCAATCACAAGTCAAAATATATCACTGCCCAAAACAGACACACAAAGATATTTAGGAAATATTTGGGCTTCTCTGCCTTACTAGTAAGGTGGTGGCTACAGAAGAGATCAGGCAAACCAGAAAAGGCGCCAAAGAACAGGTTAAAAAAAAGTATATTTTCTAGAGGAAAACACTCTTCAGCGAAGAAAACCTATTGCTTACCATTTGCTCATCTATTGTTCAAGGAAATTGTACTTTAGGGAATATGCATAAACTGAGTAACAGAGAAAAAACACCTATGATCAAAAAGGAACATTCAACAAGTTTGTGAATTCTGCTTAACTTCTAGCTTCCTTGTAGTAATCAGAACCTACTACCAGAAGTGAAATAAGCAGGAAGTCTGATGAGAAAAAGGAAGCCACATGACGAAAGAACATACTGACAACTAGTAACAGTACTGCCAATTGCCTTAGAGGTTAAGCAAGGTTGTTTAAGGTTTCCTGTTAAGAACAGACCTCAAAACCTTCATTAGATTGGTCAAAAGCAGTATCTCAGAAAAGCGAGCAGAAGGATCAACCATGTTTCTTTAAAAATTGTTCTAACTGCACCTACTTTGAGAACGCTAGTAGTAAGATGCATGCAGCAAGTCTCAGGGATGACCTACCTGAACACAGTACCTAACAGCATGCTCACTAACCAACGTTGTATTCAAAACCATGAGACAGCAAGCCTTCCATAGTGCCTCAAGCTGAAGCCTGCTAAGAGTCCTTAAACCAGAGACCAAGTCTTTGGCTCATTGAAGTCACCACAAAAACTGTGATTGTGGGCAAATTTTGCAGTAGGTCTGGGAAAGAGCTTCCTTCTCTGAATTGGGAGGTAAGTCTCTGTCCTGATGAGTTCTTTCCTAATCCCTATTTATTTCTAAGTTACATGCCCTATCAAGACTAAGTAAGCTGTCTGCAAAAAGTTTCAGGTGGGCTTCCCTGAAAGTCTGATGCCTCCTATGTGAGGATAGGCCCTATTAACAGCAAACAAATTACAGCTAAAAGCATTACTGTATAATGCATGTAACCCTGAAAAATTTTAAACCATTGCAATCTCTACACTCCCAGATAGAGCTTGTTAGGAACCAAAAACGAAGACCAAACTTAATAAATCATCTTGTCCTGTCACCCAGTCAAACAATTACAACAGGAAGGCATCTGACACTACTAATAATTCAATGAGAAAAAAAATGAAGAGTATCTAGAGTACTTTTGTGCTGTTGAAAAAGGGAAAAATCGCAATATGAAGGCCAGTAAGAGAGACTCAGTCCATTCCTTGTGCGCGGTTAGTAATGCTGTGGAAACACATACGGAGACAAAAAGCTCATGTTTCACTGCCTCCCAGGGTTAAAATCACAGTGCTTATGGTGTAATTGCTTTGGTCACTACTTGCATAGCACATAGCTCCTACTGCAAAAATACATAAAACTGATGCTTTGCATTTCTGTTGGAAAATTTTTTCTCAAGTTTCAGTTTTTGAATAAAATACACACTGCATGCAGCTACCACATGCATTTAATAAAGCACACTTCACCAGTTTGGCTGTTTAAAAAAAAAAATAATAATAATAATCCTTCCTGGACACACCAGATATTTAAAAGTATTCCATATCACAGGTAAATTTACAAGTGCAAGTAGCATCCAGCAAGCAGCATTAAATCAATGCTACCAAACACATCATATCAATGCATTTACACAAACTAACACCCACGCTAGTTTAGATGAGTCAAAAATCAATTTTAACTAAAAGCGGTATATCTCCTGTGTGAAGATACAGCAGATAAACTGACAGAAAGCATTTGGCAAACTCAAGGAAGGAAATGCGAAAGCTGTGAAAGAATTTTCTCCTGCTAGACTTGCCAACTTTTCGATTTCATAAGTACAATCCCAATCATCTAGATATACCAGACTAAATTATTGCTATCATTATTAAATCCTACTAATCACATGGCATACTAAGTCCTCCAGCATAACTGCCTTCAAGCTCAATAAAGCAATCCTGAGTATAAACATTTGTAAAAAGTCGCTATAAGCCTACATATATACACAGCCTTTGGTTTTACTAAAACATGTTACACTCACTTCAAGATGCCAGTAGTACGTAAACTGTATAATAGTCTCGACCTGTAGAAACATGCAGTAATATGCCAAAGTAACAACCATCAAAAAGCAAGTTAATTTTTATCTGTAAAAAAATATTTTACACCAAAGCAACTGAGAAGGGGGAGGGAAGGTTATCATGATCAAGAGAAGAAAAATCCGTAATTCCTCCCCTCCTCTTACCTCTGCATACAAAACCTGAAAGAAATAAGAACTAGGGCCTTGGAGAGCACCAACTACCAGGCAACACAAATTTGAAATTCAAGATGCTTAAACTCTTTCAGTGAAATCGATTAGCGGNNTAAACTGATAATGCTAGTATATTTAGCACCATTTTACTGTCCCCAGTTGTGCCTAGCAGTACTTATTTCTTTCTGCTCTCCTGAAGAAAGGGGTGAACTGGACAACAAGCCTTCCATTCCTCTTGCTTTCAGGAAACAGCAGGTGGTAGACATCTCAATCCCTTCTGACCAAGCTGGCCTGCACCAAGTAATAATTACAGATGTACAAAAGTAAGTATACAAAGACTAATAACATTTTGTGCCCAATTTTAATAAGTATGCTCATGCTAACCGTTTCTACTAAGTGCAAGTTTACTCTCTAACAAGCTGGTACACTCTTATCAGCTAAATATCACCCAAGAGTAATAAAGCTGATCAAGTTGAAATCCATGCCAGGTAAGAATGAGCATCAGCCTAAACACACATGTTTGAGAAGCACAGACAACACACAAAAGAGCACTGCAGACGACACAGGCAACAAAATCAGTTTCACTTGGAGATTATTAGTACCATAACATTTGGGGTTAGATATAAACAAAGAAAATGTCATTTAAAACTAACTTCCTCTGGCGCTTGTACACTTGGAGTGCTCTTCAGGGGTCTCAAGGGTGAATTTCCCGAACCCAAGCACTAACCCAAGTTTAATCTCACAGCAGACGCTGAAGTAGAAGCGGTTCTTTGATACATTTCTACCCGATTCCAGCCTGAAGTGAAATCAGCTACAGAGGAGTTGCCACACTCGAATTTGTATAGTTCATCACGGTTTTGTTGGGAGCTTATTCCTCCCTCCCCCCCCCCCGCCCCACACCTGACTAAATTAACAGTTCGGGGCGGGGAGGGCTGTCGCAACATCCAGAACCGTTTTACCGCTGGAAGCACCGGCACGGGGAACAGGGACAGCCCTCCCCACCCCCGCCTCAAGCCCGCCC
>VZSZ01010463.1:60573-88236 GCA_013398815.1 Ibidorhyncha struthersii
AAACCCTTAGAAGCGGTTTAATATCGCAGCGCCCAGACGCGGTCTTCTGAGCCCGCCGGGCCCCGCCCCCTCGGCCCGGGGAGCGCAAGGCGGGAGGGTGCAGCGGGGGGGCAAGATGGAGACGGGGAGGGCTGAGCTGACTCTTCGCCCCACTACCGAGGGGCCGCAGGGCCTTGTGGAAGCTGCCGCCACGGATGCAGCAGAATCATAGAATGGTTTAGGTTGGAAGGGACCTTGAAGATCATCTAGTTCCACCCCCCCTGCCACGGGCAGGGACACCTCCCACCAGACCAGGCTGCTCAAAGCCCCATCCAGCCTGGCCTGGAACACCTCCAGGGATGGGGCAGCCACAGCTTCCCTGGGCAACCTGTGCCAGTGCCTCACCACCCTCACAGTAAAGAATTTCTTCCTAATATCTAATCTAAATCTACCCTCTTCCAGTTCAAAACTGTTCCTCACTCATCCTATCACTACACTTCCTGATAAAGAGTCCTTCTCCATCTTGCCCGTAGGCCCGCTTCAGGTACTGGAGGGCTGCAATAAGGGTCTCCCTGGAACGTTCTCCAGGCTGAACAACCCCAACTCTCTCAGCCTGTCCTCATGGGAGACCAGCAAATGTTAGGAAACTTAATTATTGCATTAGCTGTCAGCATGTGGGGACATTGCTCACACTCTATTACCTCTTCCCATCCATGAGGCCTCACATTCATGCTTTGTTCCTTAATTCTTCACAGCTAAATTCCAGCTTAGATTGGCACCCTGGTAAACTTACTCTCGTGCTTCGACCTTGGCCCACTTTGTATATCAGCATCTGCAAGTGGACTTTTCTACTGACATGGCATGAAACTAAGTCATGTTCTTCTGTCAAGGCAGAGGCAATTATAGCTTCCCTGTGGTTCCAAATGTATTACTCTAAATTATTCTAATCTAAATTATTTACTTGCTTTTACTCATTTTAAATGCCCGAGCAAAATCACCATTTATTTAAGAAACAATAGTGCAATAATTATAAAGTCAGATAGATACATTCTTGAATTATTTTTTCATCTAGCATCAGCAATGCACCCAGAAATATCCACATTCGGCCACTGACTAGAGCTATACGCTGACAGATTCAGTATACCAGACTGCCACCTTCTTGTTTGGGACAATCAGCCCATCTGACATGTCCCCCCAGAGTCTGCTTTTCTGATAAAGAAAATATGCACAAAATTATGTCCTTAAAAATGGTACATCAGTACCATTTGTGCACTTCAGAAAGATAAAACACTCTGGAAACTGCAGCTCTGGATATAACCAAAGTTTTAACCCCTTTCCTCTGTGCTTGACTGTCAGCTCTGTTCATGTTACAAACTAGCCACTATTCTTTATAAAATTATTTTTTTCAGAGATACATGTAGGAAAAGGTCAGGATGATTTAGTATCTGAGATAAACACATTGGCAAGTAAAAAAGCTTTCTTTTGTCCTTTTGGACACGAGGGAAAAAGGCCTTGCCAGAGAATAAGCATTTTCTGAGTCTAGTGACAGAGTACTATTGATTGTTTAGATACTTGTTCACATTTCCATTTTTAGCATCTATTAGTACTGTGATTTTACAATTCCTTTCACAATTCAAAGTTGAGTCCTGATAGAAGCAAATTCTGAAACACTTTAGCTGAGTTTGACCGCTATTTGCTCATCATCAGCGTCCAAATAGGAAAGGCAGTACAGCAGTCCTAAGAATAGACGATGTAAGCCATCAGGAACAGTTATGACATACATAATAAAAACAAAATGTTAAAGCCCAATAAAAAGACCCCTAAAGCTACAGAATAGAGTACTTAAGCAGAATAAGTATGGATTGCTGATTTTCTTTTTTTTTTTTTGCAAGTTTAACTTGTGTATCAAATCAAAAGCTCAGCCTGAAGGAGTTCAGGAAGTTAATGAATATAATGTTTATAATTGGAAATGCCTCTTTCAGTCAAGTACATAACCAAGAAAATGAAATCTCAGCATTCTTCTTAGTTGAAGAATTGGTGGGAGAGTTATATATTTATTAACGAAGAAAACTAACAAGGAATGAGCAGAACTGTCCCTTTCAACAGAAGAGGAAGTCAAGCAGCAGGAGACAGGGTTCTTTGCACTTATAAAAACAAGTCTTTCTTCCTCTTGGGTTTCCTACAGAAAGTACTGCTGCTCACCCGAGTTGCCTCTGCTCTGTCTCTTAGATTTTGGGTTATTCTTTTTTTTTTGAGACTGTGGCTCTGTGTCAACTGCACTCCATGTCATAAAGGAGACAGACTCAGGGAAGAGGGAGAATCCTCCTTTTCTCTTTGATTAAGGGTAGCACTGTGGTTCCCGACTCACAGGTAATTGCAAAACTCAGCAGGATTTCTGAACCAAATCTGACTCCATAAAACAAGCTCTTCAGAGGTAGTCTTCATCTCAGGGTGTCCCTCTGACTTCGGAAAGATTGTACCTTTTTTTTCTTTAAAAAAAAAAAGATTAGAGAACTAACCTGGGTTTACAACACAGCCCACAAGTAGTGAATCGGCACAATTTTTGAGGTAGTAACTTCCTGCCCTTCTTCACTGGCTGGAACAAACACCCCTAGGCACAGGGGAAATCTTAAATCAGCTTTGTCACTAGAAGATCTGTGAAAGCACCTGCCAGCTTTGATGGAGAATAACAAACCTCATTCAAAACACTAGAAACCATAAAGTTTCCTAAACCAACTCAAAACCTAAGTTGCAATAAGGTTAAATTGACCCAGTCTATGTCAGTTGTTTCCTCAAGATTTCTAAAATGTATCTTTAGTTTGTTCCTATTACTAGAGAATGCAGTGAGTTAGGAAAGTTCTAAGTAGTTTTTCTAATGCAAAGCAGTCAAGTAAGTTTCTTCTTTAAATTGCCTTTGGCTTTATGCACTACTAATTCTTGACACTTCATCTCAAAACCACATTTAATTATCTTATTTTGTACTTATTTGTGCATGCACTTCGAAGAGTTTAGGTTTTGCCTCTTTTTCTGTGTATTATTATGTATTTCTCCATTTCCCTCGGAAGTCCCCACTACTGTTACTGGAAATCTGGAAAATACATGCCTTTTCTTAACCTTTATAACTAAGAGGCAAGTAGGTTTTCTTGGTATTTCTCTGTTATTTTAATTTCAGTCACACATTAACTTCCATATTATTCAGAGGATGTCCTGTTAATTAATTTACCTATTTTTTCAATTGTTGTTTCATTGTTGACTTTCTTTGTTGGAAGACTTTTTCTGGATTTCATTTTTATTGGCAGGAATATCAGAACAGGCCAGACAGCTAGCCATCTCATTTGTAAAAGTTAATGGAGTAGAAGACAGAGAACCCATCACTTTCACATCTTAAGTGACATGGTCTTAAGCATCAAAATAAAGAAAATGTCTAATTTTGACACTAGAATTGTCACATCATCAGGCCCTTTTATCGAGCAGGATGCTAATTCTGCAATTGATTATACATATAGAAACTCTACTACATGTATACACAAATATTTCAATGTAAAGCTGACCAACACTAATGCTAGTAAAGGTTGAACACAGGAAATTCCTTTGAAATTAAAACGGTGCATATTTCCACACCATTTCATTGTTCAGTTTTATTACTAGAATCACACTTAAGACACGGGCTTCTTTGTTTTCTAAGGGTTCTTTCTAAAACAGTTTCTTGTATGTATTATCTAGGCAAGAATTCAAGGCAAGAATACTTCCAAAACATTTTAAAGCTGCATCCAAATACCAGCAGTGTTTAAAACACCCATTTACATCACAGCAGCACTCGTTGGTAGCGGTAACTCATCTGAGAGTGGTTTACTTTACAGATCAGAATGGGCAAAGTAAGAAGGTAGAAGTGTAAAAGAACTGTTAACTTCAGGAGCTGGGATGATGAGGAAGAAGCAAAGTAATTTGATGAGTAAGAAATTAAGTACTTATAAAACTCAAGTTTAATTACTGGTTTTCTGACAGAGTTGTTTTTTTCTTTATGCGTTCACAAGCTCAATTCCTCATTCATAAAACAGCTATTACAAACCTCTGTAGGACTGAGACCACTTCTTAGTATGTGTATCTTCAATCTGAAGACTAGGAAATCTTGTGTATTTGTTTATGGCAAATTCTATATTAAAAATAAAATAAAATACATGGACCCTGACAGTATAACCTACCTTGGTGTACTGGTTTTGGCTGCGTGGTGCTTAGCTGCCTACTGGAATCCAACCATGACACTTGGAAACAATACCTCTAACTCACAGCATCTATATTCATCAAACCCTTTGTCAAGAAAAAGTTGTAAGGAACACTCCCAGCAAACTATTTAAAAGCTGAACTCCTAATTATTACTTTCCGCTTTGCCCAGTATGCAGCTGTTTCTGGTGATGAAAGTAAATGTATTTCTGAAAGGTATTGCCTTTCATGGAAAAAGAAAGCCTACCAGAGCTGTAAAGAAAACCCAGTTCTGCTTTAAAACTCTAAACCTTATACCTGGAAAATTGCCAATTTTTACAATATTTCAGCCTGTCAGGTTGAGAGAGTATCAGTAAAGAAGCTAAGCTATAAGGGTAGTGTTTTTCTAGATGCAATCTCTCCTCTTTCTCTCCCTGCCTCTTTCACGATGCTGCCCCTCTAATGCAATAAACAGTTAGGTCACAGGACTTTCTTTGTAAGCATGAATTCTATTTCAATTTTATTTGTACCTATGTAAGATCAGGGTTGTGGCTGTCACCTTTCAAGGAAATAGTTTAACCACTGGATTTTTGGTTTGGTCAGGACTGTCTCCCCTTCATTTGGGATGGGTCACACTGATGACGAGAAAATCTGTTTCTTTGGACCAGACAGAATAAAAAAACCTGGACTTGATTCTAGAGCCAAGTAGTTAAGCTAGTTGCCTGAGAAGAGAGTAAGGTTATAGATACTGTACCAAGGTCAGAGCCAAAACTTTACAATCATCTGCATGTGGATTGAAAGAATTGATTGAACAGAAGAACTGAGGCCTAGCACATCCCTCCAGGTTGCCAGCCCTTAATATTACAGCAGTCGTGGTAGGGAATAAAGAGGGAAGTGGTGCAATTAGCTTTAATTCTTCAAACTGTTGTGGTTGCCATTATGTTTCCTGAGATGCCAGATCCTGGTGATACTCGGTAGGTGTTCCCTGAGAAGCCCTGGTAGATAGAGCTCTCCTCAGGGGACTGAAGGAGAGGAATGTTGATGAGACTCTGATCAGGTTTAGGCATGATTTGGTATTAGCTAGGTTCTAAGCATCAAAACAGATGTGCCATCAATGCCTGGGAAACTTTAAAGGCGATGGTATGGCTCACAGGAATTCCAGGTGCCTCCTAGGTTAATCAACAGCTTTGGGCTTCGGTGGAATATAAGGAGTTGCATATTATTAGATCAGTTTCTTGGAGCATAGGGAAAAGCGAGGATCTTGAGCAAATACCAAGCAGCTTCTGAACTTGACAAGAGGACTACAGGAAAACAAAGTTCATCCTACGCTGAAAGGAGCTGTGAAAGAAGACTAGTGGTTTTGAACGTTGTGGAGAATCAGATTATAAATATACAATGTATAGTGTGGCTTCTTGGTGTGTGGTGGAGGCAGAAACTGAAGTAGCACAAAGTAGACCAAGTCCCTACGGATGGCAGCTTTTTTCCTGGGCTTTATGCTGGCACAGTTGTTAAGGAATTTTTTGCACAATACTTAGTAAGTAAAAATCAGCATGTAAATACTATATTGAGGTTTTATGTTGCAATGTTTATCTTAAGTAAATTAAAAGTGAAGCAAAAGTCTGCAGTAATGAACCCAAAATCCATTGGCTCCAACTCCCCATTCATACATTATTACAAATTAATCTGATGGAGTTTGAATTTGTCACAGCTGGGAAAGTACTCATTGGGGAATTCACTGACAGTACTGGTGGGTGGAAAAGTGAGAAAGCCCAGTAGTATCGTGTGAAGTCACTAAGCATGAAAGAATTGGCTTCATTTATGGCCTTATTACAAATAGCGCGTTCAAAACCCTGCATGCCTAAAGCCATATATGTACATACAAACAGAAATTTAGAGGTATAAATATTCTATTAATATTTTGATTCATCTTTGATCATTTTGGCAGCATCTGTAAATGTAAAAGTAACTGCGGAAGGTCACTTTTGTATTTCAGCAGCCGAGGAAGCAGGAAGGATGCACGGAGACACATGCGTGGAAATCTGGAACCGCTTCTCAGTTCTGGCTGTGTAAAAGGGGACAGCGGAGTCCCTCCCCAGCTCCTGCCTAGGGCAGACTTGCAGTGTGTTTTGCATTGCAGCTGTTTTCCAATTCCCAGAGCTAGTAAGAAAATTGGTACAAATTAAAAAGCCTGGATATTCTAATTAACCAGTTTCTACGGATTTGTTTTATCTAGCCAGTTTGAAGATACTTGTTATCCTTATCTTCTCTATCCCTGTTCCTGTTAGGAAAACAGCATAACTGAAAGCTGGATTTCTTTCAGGTTAAATGATTTTTAATGTTCAAAACTTCAGATAAGCTTTGAAGTCTCCCTAACTTCTGAGATTTGATCATAAATAACAAACTGCCTGTCCTGTAATATGATAGTACTAAGTTATTCGAAAAGGAGAGTAACAAAGTATTTTTTAAAATATAAATATTTATCAAGTTTCCATATAATAGATAATTCAGGAGTGACTTTGCCCAAATGCGACAAAGAGATTTGCTTTTCAGTAGAAATGGACTGCTTGGCTCTTCCCTTTTTCTGGCTTTTTTATAGACCGATCCTTCTAAAACAGTCCTCTGTCTCCAGAGCCATATAAGAGAGAGCAGTTAAAGCCCTATAAGAAGTGATTAGTAATGGCAAATATGCTACCATGGACTCTTCAAAAAGTAGCTTTGTAATGCATTTGCTCCCTTATGATTTCATGAAAGTTTTTTTTCTTTTTGTAAAATGTATAAAGAGTCAATGCGAAACCAATTGCATTTTCCTTATTTTTTTTCCACACTGGTCTGACATAAGTAAGTAAAAACGGTAGCCAAATAGCAGTAATTTGTACAGGTTATGCCGCATGCAGTTTTATTGTGGAACACAAAAAAAATAACCTGCTGAAGGCTGTATTAATAACAAAAACTAGGTTATGGAAAACAATGCCAGTAAACTAGTAAGAAGATACAGCATTAATTTATCTGTTTGGCATTCACATCTCAAGATTTATGGTCCTGGCCTGTCAGCAACATTTACCCTTAGCTGTATGCTGCCTAGCCACTTCTGAGGATTTCTCAGTCCTCAGCTCAGAAGCTGCTTTCTCAGATCTTGATCACTCATAAGTAATATTTTCCAGAAAATTTTGAATCTAATTCTAGGAATTATGAACTTCATTTCCTGGGAGAAAAAAGGATGTAGACCTCCAAGAGATCTCTAGCAAAGGCCTGAAGTCCTTCAGTTATTAGCTTAGAGGCTCCCTTGCTCGTATAAAGCCCTGCTTTAATTTGAGCATGCTGGCTGTGCAGGTGGAATAGCGCATTCCTTCAAAGTAATACTGAGGCTGGAAGTATTAAAGAAAAATACAAGTCACGCTTCTGTGGTAACAGTTCCTCATACACTTTCATAGGACAAAAATCTGGAAAGTGATCTATTAGCCTGATAAGGTTAGACTTATCATCTTGGTTGACCAAACTATTAGCTACCACATTTAATCTCCTTAAGCATGAATATATAATGTGGGTAAAAGCCCAGAGCCAAGCAAGTAACCGCTAAATTACCACTTAAAGTCTTAGTATGTAGAGGACGGCCTTTATTTCCTCCGAGATTTCAGAAGCACGCTCTGCTTTATGCAAATATGACTCGCCAAGTTTGCATGCAAGGAGCTCGGTTTAAAACTCAGTCAAGAACAGATCTGTCGAGATAAACCTCAAATCTTGTTAGACCTGTTTATTTCCATTGCTTTTTATACAAAACTCTTCAGATAAGAAGAGACTGAAAAGCTGTAGGGAGAGGGAAAAGATTTTATTTGAATTCCAGTCCATTGTATTCACAACAATATTTCTATTCATTTGTATAATCCCTGATAGGTCACCAGTCATTTACAGCCAGAGAACACTTAAAAGCAGTTGTACACAAATAAAGTTAGAAAACTATAAAAGCTGGAGTACAGTAAGATATACAGTGGACGTGGCTGTGTGGATGCTTATTAAATGTAACGTGCTAGGTATTATTTTGGTTCTTTTCTGGCAGAAAATGTTTGGGATTTCCTAAAATAATATGAGTATTGGGAATTTCTGCAACTTTTCCTTCTCTAAGTCCAGCTGTGCAGTAATCTTCTGACCAAGGCAGCATCTTGCAGTAACTCTTTTTCTCTGGAAGACGCGGAATAATTTATTGACAAGGATTGAAATGAGAAGGGCTAGTGAAATCCTAGCTGATTTCTGATGCCCAAAGTTTTCATTGTACTGACAAGACCTTAATGGATCAACTTACCTGGGAATGTGGATCTGAAGCACAGCTGATTCAGGAGTTGATTCAGTTTTGAAGACTGAGAGGGAATCAAGGGATGGATGGGGGGAGGAAAGGCAGGTGGCTGAGAGTTTGGCAAAAACTTCTCAGTGGGAGGAGCAGCTTCCTAGAGCTGGTCAGAAGATAATGTCCCCTGACTATTAGGACTTACAAGGTTTTGACAGATTTTTCTCATTCGTATCAGGACAAAACTGCGATCTGAAGTGTAAGTCAGAACATTTTTTGGTTTAACAGCTTATGAACAGTCAGTGTTTGTGACAGCTTTAAAAAGGTAAAAGATGTAATGCTGAGAAGTCCATTTTTTTCCAAAAAAAAATGTATTGTCTATAGACTAATCCTCTATTTTTTTTTTTGTTTTAAAGTAATTAGAATATTCACTGGGGATAGAAGAAAGTGTAATCAGAAAACAACTAGTGCGCAAGGCCGGCAGGAGTGCTGAGAGTCACTCTGGGGGAAAAGGAGAAGGCTCAGCAAACAAAACAGGCTCTGGTGCTGTGTTTTTTGAAGAGGATCTTGTGGTGTGAAGAAAGATGCTGGTGCCTTTCACTGAGTGTCACAAACCTGGGCCTGCCCTGGTTAAATTAAGACCATTGTAGAGCTTACCTATAGTGTCATACTTTCAAAAAACGTAGTGGTTAACTTCCATACAAATTCTGCTTAAACAATCATTCTGTTACCAGAAGACAGTGTGCTTTTTTTAAAAAAAAAAAAAACAAGCAGGTTGTGTTCTCAAACAGTAGTAGATAAAGAAGCTACTTCTCTGTTTTGTGTGGAGCATGTGGTCGTGTTAATTGTCCTGGTTACTCTGCTGTCTCACCTACCCTCGCCACAGGATTTGAGATAAATATCTTTTACAGGATTTTAATAGGTGCGTGATAATTAAATTAATATGGAAAACAACTTGCAGTTGAATTGGGGTTTTGGTTAGGACATGCCCATACGTATCAAGTCATAGCAAGTTAGTTTCTTTTGGCTAGGGTGATGGGGAGGCGGGCAGGGGTGAGTAGTATATTCATTAAAATATATGATTTCAGATATTCCCAAACTGTTTGTTAAATGCAGTCAAACTTGTTGAAGTGTGATGACAGAGAAAACATACTACAAAAGGTGGGACCAGGTTCACGTGTTTGCAGAGGGAGGAGACATTTTTAAATCAAAAAGGCCAGTGTGTTCGCCTGCCTTCGGGATGTGGACAAGTTCTTTGATTTCCTGCTGGATCTGAAATGACTTAAATCTGTAGGTCCTGCTTTGTAAATCAGAGCCTTAATCAAAGGCTTGTGGAAGCGGAGGTTGGGCTGCTCTTTTTACTCAGTTGTGGATGCTGTTCTGCTTCGTACAACCAACCAAATCTTCAGAGCAGCAGAAACTATACAGCAGTATCTTGTGGCCTAATGACAAGGATATAGAAGAACTGTCTTTCTTTCTTGCTGCTTCAATGACTATTTGAAGATTTTTTTATACTTAAACCAGCATCTAAGTCTCAAAACATTGTGTATTTTGATGATTTAACATGCTGCCAGAATATGTAGTTTCAGTATTCCGGGAGAATGTAGCAAATGCTGGACTACTGGGAAAGAAGGAAAGAAACTCCCACATAGCTTATCATTCGTTTTCCCTTACTAATAGTTTCAAAGAAATATTTAACTTTCTGTTAAGTCAAATGTTTCTGATAAAATGTTTTTGCTTTTTGTTTTCAGGAAAACCGCAACTTTGGTATAAAACAAATCAGTTTCTTCCTGCCAGAGTATTTTCTGATGGAAATGGGGGCCGGAGTGAAAACGTACAAGCAAAATTGCTTTATAACCAGCCCAGACTTGCAAAGCATTATCTCAGAATAGTGCATATAATATTAATACATTAAGATGAGGACAGACTTATAAAGAATATTTTTTGTATGAATCACTATGTACGCCAAACACTAATCTGCAATAATAATATCCTTAATTGTCATTATTGCAAGAACATTACTTAACCCAGCCTTCCCCAGGAAAGTCATTGCCTAGAGTTATATCAGTGCCTAGATAGATAGAATATATTATATCTGTCTATAATATCTATATAATATTTGAGGTATGTCTCTATCATATGTATAATGTATAGTGTATTACAGAGAAATATTATTGCCTAGAATTATGCTAGGTAAAATCCTAAATTCTTAAATCACTTCACAGGGAACATACACGTAGTATACGGTAATAGAGATTTTTTTCTAAGGATTCATTTGACCTTTATTCAGCCTCCTAAAGTAAACACCCAAATTATTCCATAGAATCCCTCAAGAGTGTTAAGTCCACAGAAGGCCTTGTATCTCTAAATATTTGCTTCTGGTGATAGCACACTACAAATAGAAACCATAATCAGGATTTCCACCTCATGTTTATGAAATGTAATCTTGTCTCAGCTACTGAGGTCCTATGCTAAAGGTAAGGAGGACCTGCTGAGTATTTTCACATTCTTTCCGTTCAAAATATTTTGACTGAAAAAAAGCAAAGGCGTTTTTTTCCAATGGTGTTTGTCCCTACACCACAGTAACAACAGAATGCAAGCCAAGTCAAAACAGTGCTGCTGTTTAAGGTCAGATCCTCCTCTTAATTCTCCACTCTGACAAGAGGATTTTTTTGTTTCCCCTTTAAAATATGAAATACCCTTTTTCAAAAGTAAAAACAACCTCCGATAGTGGGGTAAGTTCTCTCAAGGGAAAGTACCATCAGGTAGTAACAGTCTGTAAACCTACTGTCAGTACTTTATGCTGCTTCCCTCCCAGCTCTTCTTCCTGCCTTTTTGCCAGACTGGTTGTCATGGTGGCAGGAGGGCTTGGATGCAGGGGGAGGACCGGCCCCTTGGGCAGCTCGCAATAACTGGAGCGTCAGAGTCTAAGAGATGCTCGTGAAGGTGGCATTTGCTATAGATTCGGATTTGTGGTTAAAAGCAACACAGCTTTTTACTCCGCCTTTCATGCAATTTGTAGTTGAAAAACAGCTGAAATCTAGCAGAAGAGTACACAGTAATTTGAATTACACTTTGCTGTTAGGAGACAAATTATACAGACAAATTTTGCTCTTCTTTGTGGGGTCACTGATAGTATCAAAGCTGGAAAAAAAATAGAGATGTGATCAGAGTAACAGGAAAGGGAACAAGAGCTGATTAATTAGCACACTGTCAGTGGTCATCGTTGCTAAAGCTGATGTGGAAACATTACAGTATTTGAGGGAACTCATGAGAATGGAGGAAAACAAAACTTGGGAGCGATCGAGTGTAAACAGGGGTTTTCTGAAGCAGCACATTCTGCTTCAGTAAAGGAGGAGAGATGCTTACTGCACATTTGTCTCTTCACAAAATCGCTAACAGGTTTAGGTTGTGACTTTTGAAAGAGCCCGGCAAAGCCTTGACTCTTGCAGAGGACGTCTGCCTGAGGTGCTTTCTAGTCACAAAATCCACAGCTGCTTCCTAAGGTAGGCAGCACATAAATAAGGGTAGCTGTCAAGATCAGTTCAGCTGAGCATTGCAGAGCAAGGAGCTCTGCACCTTAAAATAGGAACTCAGATCTATTTTAGCAGCTGAAAAGGTTACCAGCTCCAATATACATAGCCATGCCAAGAGCTGCTGGTTTAATCAGCTGAGGAAACATTGGCATGTGATCCTTGCCTGTCACACAGATAGCTGCTTACCAGCTGTTTCCAGTAAGGGATAATAGTGTTTTCAGGTTAACTTAGGGTGGTGAAAGGGATTGCTTTTGCTCCTTTGTGCATTCTTGGGTCCGTATCCTGTCCCCCCGTCCCCCTCCCCCCCCCCCCCCCATTGNATAATTCTGTGGAGAACTGCCTTATTGACACCTGGGATTTCATCTCGCTCAGTCTTCCTCTCTTTCTTCCAACTCCTTTTTTCTATTTTCTGACTTTTGTAGGTTTATATTAGTCTGTCTGGTCAAATGGCTATACCTGTGAATATCCCAGGTAATGATGGAGAAGGGATTTTTTGTTTGCTTGTTTGTGCTATGGTCAATGCATCTTCCTTCCTTTGACAACTAAAATTTCTCCATGTGTTTAGCAGCGATGTTGACATTGTATTTGGTGCCTCAGTGGTGGCTGACCTGCCAGGAACCTCTAAGCCATCACAGCAACCCAGAAGGATCCTAAATAGCTCATAAGTCTTACAGTAAACATGAAATGGAAATCATGGCTCACTGTTTCTCTGGTGAGTGTCTGTCAGCTAAAAATAAGTCACTTCATTAGAACTTAGCTGGTAAACTTTAGGTCCTGGAAGCGTAGGCAACATAAGGCAAAATTTAATCTCTAACAAGTCACTTCTGTGTCAGGGTGTAAAGACAGCATTTTATGTTTGAAAGCCTCTCTTTTATCTACTGCCACCCTGCAAACTTAGTTAATTATTGTAATTCTCACAGCACCTCAAATAAGCGTGCTTTGCTGTCTTCAAGATTGGCATCAGGTTCACATCAGAATAAGCTTCTAAGCCAAAAGAATCAGAGGTGCCGCATTAAATTAGCTTGTCTAGAGCTCCAATTAAAATTTTACTGTAATGAGTAGACAACAAAATGAAGATGAAGAAGTGTGATGACTGTCAGCTAAAGTAAAATTGAGTTCTGTCTTGGATGTAAATTATTGCCTTACCTAGAAAGAGGACCGATCGAGAAAAATCTCCACCTTTATGTCAGAAAAATGTGATCCAAAAACATCACACTGGTCCTTTTTTCAGTACACAAAAACGTTAATGGATGAAGTGGGACAACTGATATTCTTCACATTATTCCATAATTTTTTATGTAAGATGGTTTTTGCTTTTGAGAATGAAGAGGGCTATTTTTTTTTTTCAGTGGCACAGAAAGTAAATCTGAGTTACTGCGTTGGTTTTAAATTGTTTTAATCGTCAGTGGTTGCCAGCCTATGCTCTACAGCTATAAGATTTTTAAAATGGTATTTTTTCATGAAATGGGTAGTAATTTAAGGAACTCTCTTAAGTCACTCCATGGTAGTGTAGCACTCCCATAACCAAATACTCGGAATTAGTGAACATGTTTTCTGAAATACTGGGCGGGGNTTGTACTATTTATATTTTTTCAGTGATGTTACTGATATTAAGACCAGTTATAAAAGACTTTTGTAATAGCTATGATGATACCAGTTTTGTGAAATGAGAAATATGATAACCTGCAATATTATACTAAAATTTAACATTGCTCAGAAGTCCTGGAAGTCAAAACTCTAATTACGGCCTGGAGTAATGTAGATGAAACTTGTATGTAGTGATGACTCTTTCAGTTATTACAAAATGTTAGCTGTGCTGCAAACTTACTGTGCTGCTCTATGCTCTTTGTCTGTCCTGTCCTACATCACCTTATAAAAAGCACTACACCTTTGTACTCAACAGTGGGTTACGTGATTATTTTTTACCTCTTCAGTACTGTCTCATGGTGTGTTACCTCTAATGTTGATAACAAGGCAGCACCTTTGTATTACCACTGTACCAAAATGTCTTTCTTGGGAAAGGGGAGAAGCAGGGTGCAGTCTGGTTTTTAAAATAAAATAAGATTTTAAAATGGAAAGAAGTGAGGAAGTAGTAATACTAGTAATTACAAGATGGTTTTGCTAAAACTGTGCCCTGAAGAATGCGCAGGTGTAAATGTCTGCTGCTGGCTGAGTAGACCAGAGACATGTCTCCATAAGAAGCATCGTGAGACACGATAAGCAGAAATATGTACATCAGAGCTGCTAATATTTACACTCCTGAATGAAAATATGCAATGTGAACAACAAGCTTTACCTCTGAATCAGGATTTGCTTTGAAGTGCTATATTTCACACAGTAACTATTTTTTAAATAGTTTAAGACTATTACTAAAGTAATAGACTTTAAGAGATGACAGGCAGCAAAATAAACTAGAAGATGCAGATCTCCAAGGAAGAAGTGGTTGGCAAGAAAAGTGATGGGTTAGTCATGCTGTAGTTAGAACAGCTGCTGCAATCCAGCATGTAATTATGTTCCTTTTTTTAGAGGGGGGAAGCTTTGCTTCTATATGAATAAACAAGGTTTCCCCTTAAATACATTTCTGTCTGTGAGAGGATCCACAGTTGAGGCCCGTAGGTGTTTAGCCAGACCGAATAGACTATGGAACAAGGCTACTCCTGCTGACTATCTGCACAGCCTCAAACAATCTGCACCCTTGCACACGTGGTTAGAAGTGATGCCTACATATTCAGTAGCCCTTCCTGAATTACTTTTCCTTGAGCTTCTAATTGGCCTGTGAGCCATGCAGCTTTTTAGCGTCCTTAGCAAGGAATTCCGCAAATTTACATCTTGCATGAAGAATATTCATTGTCTTCGATTTAACACATCCTAGCTCTTGCACTGGAAAAGAGCACGGTGGAGGAGTGCAGGGACTCTGTGCACAAGATCTCAGGGTGGGAGGTGACACCACCAGGAGCAGGGACAGGAAGAAGTTTCTCCCTCACTTACAAGGTCTTCTCCTCTCCCACTTGCCATGCGGTGGAGTCCATCTGAAAGTTGGGGGTTTCTTTAATAAAAAGCGTACTTCCACGTGGTTTCTGGCACTTTCTCAGCCCATCAGAGCACTGGATCAGCTCATGGGATGGGTGGAAACTTGCAGCTCTGCACCTGGTGGCCATATGTCCTGCTGGCTTCCTGGGCAGCTTGTGGAGGGGGTCAGACACCAGGCAGAGTTGGGAGACGGAGGTGGGGGGACTCACGAGCAGCCCTTGGCTTGGGAGCAACCCCTTACCCATACAAAGAACACTCATCTTCTGGAAGCACAGAAAGAAAACTATTTTTTTTCCTTGCAGTTTTCATTTCCCACTTTTGCCACAAATATTTATCAAATTTCCTGCTAAGATACCAAATCTGACTCCTTTTTTTTTGAATACTTAAGTCCAAAAAAACCCATGATTCATAAAACTGCAATATTTAACAAGAAAGCTGAGAAAATACTTTGAAGACAGACACGTCTCTTGTATAAAAGATTGCTAACCTAGTTTTAAAAGATATTGAAATACCCAAACTTTTTGCTGTTAGATTGCTGTGTATAAAACTTTTAGCACTGTTTAAATTTGCTGCGATGTATGCTAACAGTAGCAGAATTTTCTCACACAATATAGGGAGGAGGAGAAAATAAGAGTATATGACCCAAAATTTATGCCATGTGTTTCAGGATGCGCTAAGAAAACTGCAGCTACTGCATGATTCAAAACTTGTAGCACAGGGAACTGAGTGACTTGTGTCTGTGTGTGTATTTATCTACATTGTTTTTAGAGCATGAGCTGAATGCTGTGTTTAATCATTTCAACTAAGAATTTAGAATAGTGTATTCAGTAACTCTTCTTGCTGACAGTTTATCTGGTATGTAACTGAGCTCACATGCTGCTGCTTCATGAAAATAAAGATGTGAATGATTTTCTGTGCCTGCATGGCATGTTTACCTGCACTGCTAATATGAGTAGGTGTGTATTTGCTTAGTCTTCCAGTTTTGTACAGTTTTCTCTACAATAATATTGTATTACAATACACCAGCAGTATGTACAATAAAGTAATGGTAGAGTGCTGTAATAAAGAACAGGTTTCAGAATGTAGTGTTAAAACTTCATCATTCAATATAGTCCTTTCATCAGCTGGCACCCATAGAAACTTTGTTCTCTCTTCATCATCTGTGCAGGATACCTATAGTTCGTTCACTAAAGAGGGTTGGAATGGCAGCTGTAGACTGTCCACACGGTCACCAGATTTGGGGTCTTCCATGTCGACAGAGTGAAGATGATGTAGAGCCACCAAGCCATCCTGGCATCTTTGCTGACACAGACATGGCAATAAATGCCTCCTTGGGTAGAGCTGTCTTGGATTATCTGCGGCTTGTTTGTGGACAAATCACTGAATCATAGAATACCAGGTTGGAAGGGACCTCAAGGATCATCTGGTCCAGACTTTCTTGGTAAAAGCATGGTCTAGACAAGATGGCCCAGCACCCTGTCCAGCTGAATCTTAGCAGTGTCCAATTTTGGGGAATCCACCACTTCCCTGAGGAGATTATTCCAATGGCTGATTGTTGTTCTCATTGGGAAAAATTTTCCTCCTGTGTCCAGTCGGAATCTCCCCAGGAGTAACTTGTGCTCATTACCCCTCACCTTTTCCACGTGTCTCCTTGTAAAAAGGGAGTCTCCATCTTCTTTATAGCCACCCTTGAAATACTGGAACATGGTGATAAGTTCTGTCCTAAGCCTTCTTTTCTCAAGGCTGAACAAACCCAGTTCTCTCAGCCTTTCCTCATATGGCAGGCTTCCCTGTTCTTTGGTCATCTTGGTGGCCCTTCTCTAGACCCTCACCAGCCTGTCCACATATTTTTTGTATAGTGGGAACCAAAACTGAACACAATGTTCCAGGTAGGGCCTGACAAGCGCTGGGTAGAGGGGAATAATGACTTCTTTATCTCTGCTGGTGATGCCCTTGTTGATGTAACCCAGCATCCTGTTGGCTTTCTTTGCCGCAGCTCTGCACTGTTCACTCATATTGAGCTTGTTGTCCACCAGGACCCCCAGGTCCCTTTCCACAGACCTGTTCCCCAGCCAGGTAGATCCCATCCTGTGCTGCACTCCTGGATTATGTTTTCCCAGGTGCAAGACCTTACACCTCATAAGGTTCCTGCTAGCCCACTCTTCCAGCCTATCCAGGTCTTTCTGCAGGGTGGCTCTCCCTTCCGAAGTGTCCGCTTCCCCACTCAGTTTGGTGTCATCAGCAAAATTCATCAGGGCACAGTTGAACCCATCATCCAGATCAATTATGAAGATACTAAACAATGTTGGGCCCCATACTGATATGTGACCCCATATGTGACAGGCTGACAATTTGAAAAGGAGCTATTTACCACCACCCAGGGTGCAGCCTGTCAGCCAGACCCACCGCATGGACCACTTTTCTAGACCGTAACACATCAGTTTCTCTAGAAGGAGGCTGTGGGGAACTGTGTAAAAAGCCTTGGAGAAATCCAGGTAGACAATGTCCACCGCTCACCCCACATCAACCTAGCAGGTTACTCTGTCACAGAAGGGGATCAGGATTGCCAAGAATGATTTGCCTTTGGAAGCTTTAAATCTGTGCCCATAAGTGTAAATTATTGTTATGGTTTGAGAGACCCATAACAATTTATTGTCATTTAGACAAACATTCTATCACCGGATGGCCCCTCCCCACCTGGGAAAGGGAATTGGAGAACAAGGAAACGCAGGAGTTGAAGTATAAACAGATCTAATAGAGGAGGATTAGATAATTGACATTAATAGCACTAAAGAACCAATATTAATCCCAATACCAATACAGAATATGCAAAGATTATACTCAGCCAATTGTATCAGTAGGAAGCTGTGCACTCCCAGCAGTGGACAGCAAATGTCGGACACTGCGAGCGCTACGGCTTCAGGAGGAAGGGAAGGGCTCAGGGGTCCGGCACCGGGGCATGAAGTTCTCAGGATGGCAGCCATCAAGGGAGAGAGAGAGACCTTTGCAGCAAACTTTCTAATTTATAGTGAATGTGACGTTGATGGTATGAAATAATCCTGTTGGCCAGGTTGGTCAAGTGCCTGGGCCTTGCTCCTGCACCTGCACCTGGCAAGCTTGAAAACACTGAGACCTTGAAACCCACACACCGTAGGTGGCTAGAAAGTAAATATTTTCACAAATTCAGACACTAGAGTCTTCTAAAAGTGCAATCTTCCCAAGTATTAGAAGAGAAATTAGTCCTGTGTCGCTCAAACCAGGACAATTATATATTACGTAACTTGTTTTTATATGTTACTTGATACTGTGATTCTGTCTCTTCCCTACTAACAGCCTTCTCACTTTAATAAAGCTTTTCCCTTTTTTCGGAGTGATACATCTGCTAAATGGAAAGTTAATGCTGCTTCAGACCCAGGCAGATATTCTAAGGGTAAATCTGATTTTAACAGAAATAAGAACGGAAAGATAGCCCTTCAGAACTTATAATAACACCCCTTTGCAGAGCTTGTACTGAAGAGATTCTACAGTGCTGGTTTTGTACCACATTATATTTTCCTAAGAAGTTTCAAAGAGACTTCAAGTTTCCCAAGATGTGTGACCCAGGCTACTTCTTTTCCTGTTACCCATCTCCAAGTATGTTTTTTGTGTAAGGAGTGCTTTCCTTCCTCAAGAGTAAAGCTTTTGTAAACTTTTTTTTTTGCTAGTCTTTTTTTTTGAGGTTTGGTTACCATATGATCCGAAACACTACACTATGAACTATCAATTCCTAATATAGACCTAATTATACTTCAAACTCTGCATGGTGGTCACACATCCTTGGACAAGGCAGAAATGTCTCTTACTGGTATCAGGTAATTGTGCTGGAGGAGGCAAATATTATGAAACACCGCATATTTGCAAAAAGTTAATTACCATTTGTGAACCCATGAAGCTGTTCTTGTTATATAGGAAAGAAACTATAGTTTAAATCAAACATGTTCAAACCTTTTCAGTGCATTCCCATTCCAGGACATGGGGTAGAATCACAAGATGTTATACTACTACTTCTTTTGATCATGTATCATCGCAGCCTTGCCATGACAAACAAGCAGCCTATAACGAGCCTATCGCCTACACAATATGAACAAGCAGGAAGTAGCTTTGACTCCGAGTATTTGGCAAGTAAACCAAGAATAAAAATGAGCATAATTATGCTAATCAGAAAGCCAAGCTCCAAACAATTCTTAAAGCAGTGAAGGCATGGGGCCAAATACCTAGTGAGGTATTTGCATTTTCCGAGCAAGCACATGACCCCAGAAAAATTTATTAATACGGGAATGGTTACAGAAACAAATTGTTCTCAGAGGTGGCGACATTAATTCATTTCAACAGTTTGGTCACGGAAGGTAGAAAGCAAAACAAACCCCCTAGGCACCTAGCGAAGTTTCAGAGTCTTTACTAAAGTGTATTACTATGATAATTTACTTAAGGTTTCTATATATTAACAATAGGACTTCAGAAAGTAAAATGTGGTTGAATACAATTTCAACTTAAAGTTTTCTGCAAAATGAGGTATGGGGAAGATGGCAGTTTTCCAAATGCATGGAGCTCCTGTTATGTTCTCACTATTTCTTTTCATCCCTTGATAATGGAATGTCATGGGAACAGGAGCATTGTAGCAGCGTGAGGAACAGTGCAGATATTTTTTATTCACTATTTGTTTTCTATTGCACAATTCTAAACACAAGCAGAGGGAATTCCTGCCCCCAGATTGCAGGAAGGCTAGCACTAAATTATCAAACAATTGCTATCTGGCAGAAACGTGGGGAATTTTGAGGTGGCAGGACACTGGGAATGCAGTTCTAGCTCAACTATTATAGCAACAGATTATCTCTGTAATTGTTTCTGCTATGACCGAGAGAGGGCATCCTTTTCCTAGCAAATCATGACAGGAATACCGAAACGATAAAAGCTTTTGCAGAACCTGGTTAACTTTTTAAACTATTCTGTTACATTTGAACTAAAACTTTTTGAAGTTTAAAAATGCGACTCTTTAAAAAGCAGAGGTAGTTTCATCTCCAAGTGGTTTGAGGCCATTTTAAGACCTGCTATACAAATTTCTCAGTATAGCCTTTCATTTAGTGCTTGTATGGTTTCAGTAAGATATGCTTTATCTCCCCTGTCAAGAGTAAATAATCTGCATTAGTAAGAGTCTACCTTTTTTAAATCAGTTCCTTAATTGTGGATTTTTTTATTTATTTAGGAAAAGCAAGGTAGGGCATTTAGTGTTGCCTCCTTCTTCAAGCAGCTTTCTAGCTACCATCTTTCTGTATTTTAGATACTATTTCCTGCATCAGTGGGACATCAGATAAATCTTTCGCATGTGCGCTCAGTTTTGTTGGCTGTAAAACAAATATTTCAACTTCGGTGGTGTAAACTATGGAGTGTAGCTGTGTATTATAAAAGCATAGTGTGCCAGTTTTTTTAAAGCAACCGCCTTTCCGCTTTGATATTGCCATCATGCCTCTCGGTCATGCATTTACCAGCCTGAGCATTCAATGGGAACTGCTGCAGGTTCAGCACTTTTGAGAAACAGCTTACTTAGAAGTCTAAAGTTGGATTTAGAAGCTTAACATTTTTGGGAAACTTGTCTATAATCCTCACAACTTATTGTTAACACAAATATCTATCATCCAGTGTATTTATGTTGCGACCGCTTCAGATTGTTTTATGTCTACTCTGGATAACTAATACTGGTTAAGGAAACCTTTCCGTAACCTAGGGCGAGAGAACTGACAGAATCACTTTTAACCCAGTATCTGTAAGACAGGACTGTGTTGTCCAAATCAAGTTGCAGGCTTAGTAAGTCTACCTAGGTATCCAGAAATTTACCTAATGAAGGAAGAAACTTTAATTACAGTTACAACAGAACTGAAAAACATATATAAAAATAGTGTAGCTCACTCACTTCTTTCATAAAGGAATTGGGCCAAAAGAATCTGTGCATGACTCTCTCATTCTGTGAAACCAAAACATTACATACTTAAATATTTCATTTTTGTCACAGCATAATTTGAGTCATTTACATAAGAGGTGAGTTCAAGATCATGTATTTATTAGCCAGACTAATTTTATTTTTGAACTTAAACTTGCATTTTGGGGATTTAAAAGTGAAGCAACATCTCAGAGAAGGGCAGCAATCCAAAATATACTTGAAAAGAACTGGCATTAGCTGTAAGTTTGTCCCGTCTGTTGCACAAACATCAGTTAATTTGTCCTTGAACCTGGAAACTGGGTGCTGTCTAGAACAAGACAGAAAAAGCACGGTTTAGTTCATCTGCCACAGGATCTGAGATCTGCCTGCTTGCCTGCCACGGGTCAGGAGTTTCTGCCAAATGGTGGAAATTAGAAAAGACTTTCAGAAGTGAACGAGAGGTTTACAATAAACAATGGAGAAAAAAAATCCAAGAGGAAATGTGAAAGAACCTGACATATCCTTGGGTTAGCTGGTAGACAACAGAAGTGGAGAACAAATACTAAAATTCAAGCCAGGAATACAATCTCCGCTACATCCTTCCTTCTCTTCCCCTGCTTCCCCCACCCCTCTCATTGGGTCACAAGATCAATTCTTTATTTAAGATAACATCCTCTTGTGAGTGCTATATGTGCTTTTTGAAATGTGCAACGTGTGCCACAGTTTGCCAGTCAACCTGTGCTATAGAATCAAAGCTTTCTTCTCTTCGGCCTCCCACTGGTATTTCAAGCCCACAACGAAAGTGAAAACTAATAAAATACCTTGAAATTTTCAGACTGCACAAAGTAGTAGAGCCAAGACGTTTCTGCTCCTTAAGCTCTGAGAACCTGCAGCTAACTTTAACATGTTAGCAGTAATATCCGTCCTCTTCTTTATTTCTGTAGGTACCACAAATATCAATTGCTATGTCCCATTTGGCAGTAAACTGAGAATGGTTGTGCACTAAAAGCATACTGAAAATGGATAGAAGAGTTTAAATGTAATATCTGCATATATAACAGGAAAACATCACTGGTTGTGATATTCACTTTCTGATAGCATTTCACAAATTTTCTATATGGCCATATCACAGTAATGTGAAATTCAGCAATGAAAAATTTAGGTTCCTTGCTAGAACATAAGACACCTCACCTATCACAGAATCACAGAACAGTTGAGGTTGGAGGAGACATCTGAAGGTCATCTGGTCCACCCCGCCGGCTCAAGCAGGGCCACCTAGAGCTGGTTACCCAGGACCACATCCAGATGGCTTTTAAATACCCGCAAGGACGGAGACGCCACAACCCCCCTGGGCAATCTGTGCTAGTGCTTGGTCAGCCTCACAGGGAAGAAGTGTTTCCTGAGGTTCAGAGGGAACCTCCTGTGTTTCAGTGTGTGCCCGTTGCCTCTGGTCCCGTCACTGGGCACCACTGAAAAGAGCCTGGCTCGATCACCCCCTTTGCACTTTTCCTTCAGGTATCTATACACATTGATAAAATCTCCCTGTACAACCTATACTTGTAGATAACTGTATTTTTTAAAAATCCTTATTGATAACAGTTAACTGGTAATCTCTCGTGTTGTTCCAGCATGTGCCAGATAGTATGCTATATCAAAAGGTTCCCTAGGAAATGTCTTTGTAACACCTGGGAAATTTCTAAGTTAATGTAATTAAGGAATGGCCAAGTAGTCCATGACTTAAACAGCTTCAGATTTTTGTGAGCTCTGTGGCAGATCTCATCAGCTTATACCAGCTTCCTTAATAAATGTATCTTTTATTCCGTCACAGGGCAAGCTCACCTATTTCTGAAGAACTGTGACTAATATTTAATTGCTTGTGCTAACAATTAGTGCTAAACTTATGCGATGCATTGAAATGCAAGACATTGCTGGCACTGACTTGCTGTTGTTATCTGTATTTCAGGTGTTAACCGAACCATTGGATCCAACAAATCTGTGTGTGGGCACAGATAAAAAGGGAGAAAATACGTCTACATCGAACCATTAACTGCTCGGCTCACCTCTTATGTTTGCAGTGTCCCTATTGCTATGGCTGGCCGGCTGCTTGTGACAGCAAGTGCAAAGCCTTGCTCACTCCTCGTTAAGCACCCACCAGAAGATAAAACAAGTATCTGCCACTGTCCCATGCTTGCTTCTCTTTTCTTCCCTGGATTTTCTTGCCTATATTTTCTGCCTTGGATTTCCTTCCAGTGATGGCATGCTCTTCAGTGTGAAAGCTGGACTGAAGAAACACCTTGCAAAGTGCAAAAAATAGCCTTCCTTATAGCTTACAGCCAAATGACAACCAAAAAATACATAACAGATATATTAGATCAACCACTTCCATCAGCCAGAAAAATAGCGTCAAATAGATCATTGATCAAAGTCCCATATGTATTGACAATTACAGAAATCATATGCTGGTTTGACTGGGGAATGATCTTGTTTGTGACCTTAGACGGAGTTGAAATTTAAACTTCTTTAAATTTCTTTCAGGCTTTCTCTTTTGTTGTAGTTATATTGCTCTTACAGAGCTGTAGTAGTAACATCTGCTGCAACAGCATAAGACCTGTAGGCTCAAAAATTCTCCAGAAGGGTGCATACTGATTCTTAGCCTTCTGACTGACAAGTAAAACTGTCTCTACAGACTACTTTGCTAAAAGAAAGAACACTGTACCCAACACAGTAGTCACTCCATGAAATACAATTTGGACAGTATGACGTGATCCAAAGATGTCCTGTGTTGTGTCTGACAGAGCCACGAGTGATTTTGGAGCTTTACAGTCATTTTGTTGTTGGGTTTGTTTTGGGTTTGGTTTTTTTTCATTTCAGAGACCAGGAGTGTTCACAGACATGCTTTGAGAAGGTTGGGGTTGTTTAGCTTGGAGAAGAGAAGGCTCCGGGGAGACCTTATTGTGGCCTTTCAGTACTTCAGGGGGACCTACAGGAAAGACGGGGACAAACATTTTAGCAGGGCCTGTTGCGATAGGACAAGGGGTAATGGTTTTACACTAAAAGAGGGTAGATCTAGACTAGATAGAAGGAAGACATTTTTTACGATGAGGATGGTGAAACACTGGCACAGTTTGCCCAGAGATGCCCCATTCCTGGTAACATTCCAGGTCAGGTTGGACAGGGCTCTGAGCAACCTGGTCTAGTTGAAGATGTCCCTGCTCATTGCAGGGGAGGTTGGACTGGATGACCTTTAAAGGTCCCTTCCAACTCAAACTATTCTATGGTTCTATAAGAAATGGTACGTTATTTAACCACCACATACAGCGATTGGTTCTCTCAAAGTCAGATCAAGTCCTTAATAAAAACACAATAACATAAAATTCAAAACTTGCTGGAAAATATTGACCAGCACCATCGTGATCACATTACTCATTTTTCTTCCTGTCTACAAGTTAAAGCAGTTTACTGCTGTGGTGTTATGGCTAAAGAAATAACACGGTTATAAGCAAATGCCATTTAGTTCATACTTGGTGCGAAAAGCCTGAGCAGCTGCAACCATACAGAGCCCGAGTTACAATATTCACTTGTTGTTTGAAGATTTTGGCTTTGATAAGTGAAGAGGGATGCTTGAAATACTGCACTCTGCAGTTCTAGTGTTAATTTGAATTTAGTAATGGCTCCTCATGTTTTGAAGAACACGCAAGTAAAATTAGCTACAGTATTTGAAGTTCCCGCAAAGAGTATAAAGGCAGCAAATTGACTTGTTTTATTGGCTGGTTTTTATTTCTGTTTTTTATTTTGTTAACTTCGGCTGGTTTAGGTAACAGCTGGAAAAAAGAAAGGAAAAGAACTCCATCCTTTATGACTCAGTTTTATCTGCTCCTTTTTATCTGCGGTCAAACAAGTACAACTTTTCTCCAATAACCCAATATCTCAGCCTTCTCATGAAATACCATTAGTTTTCTAATTCTTTCTTGGAAATTTGCTTTCTGGAAGAGCCACTAGGAAGAATCTAATTGTTAGATTATCTGGTATTTTGAAATTATTTGCATTGTATTGTTTGCATGAAAATTATGTTAACCACAGGAGCAATTGCAGGCAGCAGTTGGCTGTTCTTCCTTTTTCAGCCTCTTTTAGTCCCGTTAGATTACGAAGTTTTTAGGACTGTGGGACTTGCGTGGTTCAGGCCACTCTGTTCAGAGCAGTCCCAGAAGGTATTAGATGAGGACTTTCAAACAGGTTTTCAGTGACACAGCTGAGCCTATGCTATGTGATGGATGCTGATGACCATTTTCCTCCATCTTGAAGAAAACCTGTTTGATTTATAGTGAGCCTGAGGCACTCTGGAGAAAGAGGAGATGCTCCATGGACCTGTTCCTGCCTGCCACAGCTCCTCCAGTTGAGTCAATGGTGATACTTTGTCAGGGTGCTTTGCAAAGTCAGCGTCTTAGCGGCTACATCATTCTTCACTTACACAAATGCTGGGGTTTTTTTCTGTGGTTACTTCTCTCCTGCCTTTGAGAAGCATGGCAGAAGTACAGTGACATTTCCTCAAGGGCAGCCCCTTCCTCGCTTGCCTCATCCTTTAAACGTGGAACAAAAGGGATGCTCAGACTGTTCCCATTGAAACACTCTTGGAAAGTGCCCGGATAGCTATATCCCTCATGGGAGTTCAGATTCAGGACTTGGCAACACTGGAAGTTACTCTGCTGGCTCCAGGGTGTCTGCTGCTCCTCCTCCTGTACACCACCTTCACAATGACCTCGCACTGCTCAGCAGCCTCAGTACGACCTGCGATACGTACTCTGCGTGTGTACCATACCCAGGGATTTTCCCCCAACCTCACCTGTACTGCAGAGTTGAGCAGGGAAATCCCTTATAGTTCTCTCTGCAGTTACACAGCACCTGGTCTAGCTCAGCTTCAGACAGAGGTTGACAAAACGTAGGGAAAAGCTCCTGAAGAGCGAGCGCCTTGTCCCTGAAACTCCAGAGCCATCAGACCGCTGTTTTCCTTGGCACTTTGGCAGGCTGATGTCAGGTATCTTGTTATGCAAGAAAGAGAGTTCGGTGTTCTCTGCTCTATACTTCTGCCCAAAAAGTTGGAAGAAATCAAACTGGACAAAGGGGCTTATTATGGCGCCTTCAGGGGATTCCAGCCAAAATCCAACTAAGTTATAGGAACTGTTTAGACAGAGCCACGGCTTGGCAACTTAGGCTTCTCTTGAAGACACTATGCTATAAGCTATAATAATTATTCAATCAATGCAGTATTAACTAGTCTTCAATTCTGGCAAGAGGAATACAATCAGTCTTCCTGAGTGAAATTCAGTTACCTGTGTTTTGGGTTTTTTTTTTTTTCCTAATTTTGCAGCTGAGGGCAGATCAGTGTCCACCCAGTGAGATGCAGAGGAGCTGCTGCTGAAGAATCATTGCCAAACCACTAGAGGAGAGAAGACAGATATTCCAAAAGTGGCCAAACAACATGTTTTTGTTTGCTCTCCTTACTCTTTGGTTCCACTGATCTATCTATCACCTCAGAGTTTTTTCCAGAAGGGTATCTTCACTGTTATTTTTACTGATCAGTAGTACAGAAGGATATTCATTAACATCTTTACAAGTGATGTGTAGCATTACTCTTGTTCACATGCATTCTGCTAACATACTAATGGACTTTGAAAGGTTTCCAGATATCTGTACAAGTCATTATTTCTGTGAAAATTTACCCAGTTAGTAGTCCTTATTCTCAACAGTCATACATGCCATTAATATATGGTTTAGTGTATAAATGACAACATGTTGAAACAATATGTTTCAGCAGGTAACAATGAGCAGCTCCAACTTAAAAGGGTGTAATATACAGAAAATTTATTCACACATAAACAAAAAGCATTCTTCAACATGAATAATGTATTCACAATACTGAACAAACTCTTTTTAGGAATGGGATTTTTAGCTATTTGGTGGGAATGGGGCTAGCCAGCTTCTCACAGCACTGAATAGGAATCACCCAGGATTCACCTGGGAGCTCTGTGGGAAGGGGCTGTGATGTGAGGCCGGGCTGCTGCGTGCGGGCTCAGAATAAGCAGAAGTAGAGCACTGCGACTCAAATTCCTGTGGTTGACTGGTTGGCAATTGAAAGAGAAACAGAAGTCATATGAAGTCCTGAAGTTTGAGACCAAATACTAAAAAAAAAACCCCGAAACCCAGTTATAGGTCAATTCACTGAGATATTCCCCCTTGCATGCCACTTGGCTTGAGCAGAATTCCGGCTTGTTCTGGAGTGTGTGGGACAGGGCAACAGAGGAGGAAAGCTGGAGATGGAATTTCCCCAGGCTGCTTCCCTCTCTGCCTCCAGGTGGATGCAATCCGTGTGTATGTTCACTATGGGAAGGACTGACTCCGCTGTTGTTAGGATGTCCAAAAAAACCAGACACAGCTAAAAACTTTTCTTGGGTCCTTTGTCCCTCCCGCGCTATCGCAGCACAGACAGTAAAAAGTAAGTAGAGATACCACACGCGCGTCTAACCCTTTAAGCAGGTGACTTCACGTTGCTTATGAAACAGGGTTCTGCCGAGACCACCCCTCATTTTTATTGCCGTTAAAAAGCAACCGAAGTAGCCTTACCCCAGTGCCAAGGCATTAAAAAAAAAAAAAACATTTTTCCCGAGACCCCCCCACACGCATACCCGGCG
>VZSZ01010463.1:88401-118194 GCA_013398815.1 Ibidorhyncha struthersii
GGCGGAGCGGCGCGGAGCGGGCGCGCTCCGGAAGAGGGTAAAGGAAGGAACGGGGCGATGGCGGCGCGCAGCTCGGCCGGGGATGCGGCGCTGCGCCGCGCGGCCGAGCAGTGGTTGCTCTGGGATAAGGTGAGGGGGGCGGCGGGACCCGGGCCTCCCTGCCCGCCGGGAGTGCGGGTGGCAGAGCGGGAAGGGCCTCCCGGTCACGCAGGGAGGTGGCAGGAGAGGGGGCGGTGGGGGCGCAGGTCTGTGGAGTGGCGGGGAGGCTTTTAAACCGTGTCAGCGCTCGGGGCGGTAAAGGCGCTTGCGGGCTCTACTCCCCCCGCTGCCGAAGCCCCTTGGCAAAGCGGGGCGAGGGTCCGGCCCCCGCCGGCGAGGAGGGGGTGGCGGGTCCAGCCCCATCCCGGAGCCGGCGGCCCCCGCCGCGCTGCCACCGCTGTCACGGCAGTCCCCTCTCCGGCTCGGAACCCCTCTAGCGGGGGTCTGTCGTCGCTTTCAGGCTGTTCAATTTCTTGTTTAAAAGGGGCTGTATTGTTCCCAGTAGGGGCTGCTGATAGGCTTAAGACGTTAAAGGCAGGAATAGGTTGCTGGGTTGTCTGTCTCCCGGTGCTAAAAACCTCCAGGGATCTCCGTGGTTTTGTTTACTAAAACACTGTTGTCAAAAGACGTGTGGGAAATGCGGAATCCGCCCTCTCTTTTTTTCTGGTGTTGTCGCCCAGTGCTTAGTCATAAACCAACTCCTGAAGCTTCAGTGTTGTCCGGTTTCGGGGTTTTCCTCCCTTTTCCTGCTGTTGCTCAGGAACGCTTTAGCGTGCGTTCTCTCCCCTCCTGTCAAGGTGCTTAAACATCTTAAGACTTATCTTCGCGTCCTTCAGGTCTGGTCTTGACAGCACTATAAGCAGAGGTAAAATCCTCTGTGTGTTTCTATATTCCACATGTCTAAAGAAATGTCTTGCCATAGTGGTAGTCTGGAAACACTTAGTTCCCACTGAGGTGCAGGCCCATACTCAGTATATGTGCTTTGCTTTTTTTTTTTTTTTTTTGTGTCCCTATTCATGACATTTGGTTCATTTGGCTGTACCGGAGCACACTGGCCATTGCCCCCCTTCGGTCACTGTAATGACTGCCCTGGGCTCAGCACCACACAATCCTCTCTGGGTGTTGTGCAACCTACGTATTAGTTTGGGAAGAGGTCTTCTGCTTATTTCCAGATTGTCAATGAAAACATAGCATAATTCTTTTTTTTAGTACTCTTTCCAGGTTCTAAAGGACACCATGAGAAATACCTCGTTTGTTGTGATTCTTTAAAGACCATTCCACCAGTTAACTGACCAGTTAGGCAGCTCTGTTTTTATTAACGATAATGCAGAGCTAAAACAGGCCTTCCTTCAGAAATTCTACTGTATCACATCAAAGGACAAGACCCTTTTGTGCCTCCCCCCCCCAGTTTAACTGATTTTGAGAAAAGAGTCTGGTTTTAAAGGGCCTCTTATTTCCAGAACTTCCTTGACTAACGTTAGTTATATTCCTGTCTTCTGTGTAATGATTTCACTTTCAGCTGGTTATTCCAACTATTTTGTGAAACACTCTGGAAATCTAATGCAGCATCCCTTATAGTATATTTACTTCTGAAAGGTTAGTTCTTTGTTAATAATTGCGTCTTTGACTCAGTAATAATTCACCAGTGTGCAATACCCATTGCTGATTGCTCAAAAACGATGAGGTATTTTCATTTCTCAGGGAGCTCTTACATGTTTGTGTTGAGTAACAGAAGAATCCGATATAACCCTTGTCCATTTACTCTGATATTAAAAAAAAAGGTCCCTTTTTGATGTGTAGAGATAGGTTAATATTTAATGATGATAAGCTGCACGTTTCTTGCAAAATAATAGTTTGCAAGAGCGAGCCTGTATGCCTGAAGACAGTCCTGCTGACTTAACAGGAAGTTTCTACCTAGATGACAATTACTGAACTCATTACCAGGCTATTTTTGTCACTGTATTCATTACAGAAGTACTGTAAGTACTGTAATGAATAAGAATTTTCATTCTTCCTATTATCGACCATAAAATTATGGATAGAAAGCAGCTTCTGTTTTATTAAAAATAAAACCTGTTTAGTCAGTAGCTGTCCCTCTACTTGTAAAACCTTGTGGGGACTCCTGCACTGATGAAACCTCTTTGGGGCCTTCCTTCAGATTAAGGTAAATAACTCAAATGTTACAGATGATGTTAAAGCAAACTGCACTACTGCATACTAACCCTGTATTAAAACACCTGCCACTGTATTCACAGAAATCGTATTCTCATGCTCACATCCAGTTTTGTTGGAGAGTAGAAAAAGTGTAACCTGGGAGAACCAGCGAGAAAGGAAAAAAGCAGCACTTCATCCTTCAGATACAATTGGGTCCCTCCTTAGTAAAAGTGCTGTGAGGATTTGGTTTTTGGCTTTTTCTTCTGCTTAAAAAAAGCTTAGTTTTTTTTTTTTTTCCTTAGCTGTATGCAATGGCATCATAACATTCCTAAAATTGAAACAAAATGGGAACAGTCATCTGTACAGTAAAAAATAAATGCAGATTCTTAGGATAACATAGACATAAACAATTATAACAGTAATTCTGGAAAAATCCTTCTGCTATATTAAGCAGACTTGGGCCTGGCTTTTGCCATTACTTTTTAGAGTGTGTGGGTGTGTGGTGGTGGGTGGGAACAACCCAAACAACTAAATCCATGCAGTCAAGTTATAGCATATGATGTGGACTGAAACTCTGAGACTCAGGCAGCCACCTGAATCAGTACAATCATTTGACCAGGCATGAAAAACAGGAAGATCCTTTTAGTTTCATGGTAGATACCTAACCTGGGAAATTTCTCTAACAACAATGACAACCAAAAATCTTGCTTGTGAGAGCTACAGTATGATCCTGGCGTCCAGACGCCCGTCTGTATTGGCATTACAGCTTCTGGTCTGTCCAACGTTTACACAAACGTGTGCAGCATCTAGCTAAAGAGATGCCTGTTTCAATGGTAAGAGACGACAGCTGTCCACAAAGCTTGTGTGGGGGTGGGGGGGGGGAAGAAAAGGGGAGTGGGCAGTGTACGAGGGATGATGCAAATGTGGTGTTCAGGCTTTACCTACGAGGCATAGGCCTGATACTGCAGCAAAAAGTTCAGGTCAACTTTTAAACAGCCCAAACTCAGAAGGGTTATGCTGACATATATTATTCTGTAATAACATAGAATTATATTTATTCTGTAATCATACAGAATTATGTTGAGCCTCCTACAAGGAAGTGTCAGTTACAACATTCTTGGACTCGTAAATTGGTAATTCTTAAACTGGAAATCAGTAATTCAGGGGTACCTAATTGCTTACTGCACCCAGGAAACCTGATTTTTTTTTTTTATTTAATGAGTCCAGCTTATTCTGCATTATATAGTTTGCTCATTAGCACCAAAGGTTCTCTAGCTTTTACAGTGTTTATTTAAACTAGGGTGTTTGTCCTGCAGCAGCAGGTGCACAGGTCAATGATTAGGGCATCCAGACCCTGGTCTGGGTTTGGTTTCCAGAATGCTTACACCTTTGCAGGCAAGCTCAGTCATGTGCCTACTACTGTGTGTGTTCTGGAGCTGCAGAAAATACATTTTTTTTAATTTTTTTTTTTTTCCTAGGATTATATGCCTTCCCTTGCTGTAAGCATACTTAGGTCATCCAAGAAATAGTGAACTCTGTGACTTTTATGAGGTCATTTGATCAACCAGAAATCAAAGCTTATGTCCATTTGGAAATTATAATCTTTGTACTCCAGTGTAAAGTGTGTGTAATCACGCAGTGACTAACCTGTGGAGTATGCCACCTCTCCACATAACCCTGTTGCCTAGTGGCTGGAGTGTGCCATCTGTCCTCTTGGCTCATCAGTTTTCAAGAAATCAAATATTAAACTTTACAAATCCCATGTTACTGAGATTGAGATGTCAGGGTGTACAGGACTTTACGAGTTCCTAAGCTTGGAAACAAAGAGAGTTGGTAACAGTAACAAGTTGATATAAGTAAGACATCAGGAAAAGCAGTGAGACTTAGAAACTTCTCACTGTTCACGAGCAGTCTGGCGTGGCCTTCCCACCGCCACTCTGCACAGTCATTTTATTTAAGAATTCAGGTGTAGTTGCTAAGCTTTCATCCTGAGGGTTGTGCTTATTTTCACAAGCATTACCTGCAAATATATTGCAAATTGTCATCTTTGTCTTCTGAGCAATCAGCTTAGTTTTGCTGCTGCCTCTGCTGTTAGCCAGTCTTGGGACAAGGTTTTTTTTTTTAAACTCTACTTGTAGAGCTATGGAAGTAAAAAGTATTTCTTTATCATCAGCTTAACTTACTTTCTTATGTGTTTAGAGTAGTTCTGTTGTGATGGCAAAAATTCTCTGAACTGTAAAGGTGATTTTCTATTTGTTTTTGTTTTGTTTTTTAAACAAGAAAATATTAAAATAGACATCTTGGAAATCTTTTCACTTCCCAAAATGTGATATATACACTACTGTCAAGGCAGCACATTCACTTAAGGAGATAAATCTAAAATAAGTAATACTTGAGATTGTACTGACTTAAAATTAGGAAGATGTAGAAGTTCTGGTGCTCTTGAAGTGATGTGCGATGTTTTGATACTGAAATAACCCAGTACAGAGAGTGGGAAAGAAAGTCAGCTCTGTTAAGAAGCTTAAGGGTATTAAAAACAAACCAACCCTTTTCTAGAATACCTGAATTTTGTGTCTACAGAATCCAAAAACTTCTGCAATAGTGAAGCAACTGGTTGCTGAAGGAAATGCCGGAGAACTGCAGAAATACTTTGGCTCACGGATGGAGTTTGGCACAGCAGGGCTCAGAGCTGCCATGGGAGCAGGGATTTCCCACATGAATGACTTAACTATTATCCAGACAACCCAGGTACTGTGGTCAGCACTTTATCTCACTTAAACTGCTTGTATATGTGAACGGAAGATCATCATTTATGACAAGCAAACAGGTATTCTATGGAAGTACAAGTTTTTTACTACTCCTCCAGTTTTCAGAAGTAATTTCAGTCATAATTAGCTGAGTGCTGATCTCTGGAAAAAAAAAGGCAGAGGGAAGCTATTAAGCCATTAAAATAAGTTCTTTTCCATATTTGATTTGCAATTTAATTTATACATAGCTACAGTCAAGCTCAAGTGCATCAGTTAGTCCTGATGTAACGACTACAAAAAAACCCAAAGGTAGCCAGCATTTGGCTAAGCTATGCGTATGTTGGACTTAAATTTACATAAATGCAGTGAAGCTATATATACGCATATGGGTCCTAAAGTAGATCTACTTGGGGAGAGTTCAAAAACACCCAAAACTTTAAATTACTGCAGCCTGGAGTGGTGGCATATCATGTCCTAAACAGGTGTCACTATTAAGGGTGAGATTCAGTTAAAAAGCAGAGAGATTTCAGTTAAAAATATGAAATATTGGCCAGTTGTTCTCTTCCTCATCTGAGACCTAACACAGCTAAATCATTTCTCAAAATCTGCAATTCAGACTAACTGTGTTAACTATTTCTTTCTGGAGTTGGTCCTGATTTTTGGAAAAGTACTTAAATGCTGTCTAGCTTCACTGTACTGATTTGAAGGTTTCTGATATTTCTTGGTGTTTACTGGTCCTAGACAAACTGAATCCCAATCCAGTTCAGTGAGATGTTATGTGCACTCACCTTTCTAAGACATCGGCATCTCAGCAATCATCTTAATATTTAATTTATGATTGCGTTGGGTTAATGAGGTGGATTTGTTGTTGTCTTCAGGGATTTTGCAGATACCTTGAGAAGAATTTCAGTGACCTGAAAAAGAGAGGAGTTGTGATAGGTTTTGATGCTCGTGCCCATCTTTCCAGCGGAGGTAGTAGCAAAAGGTACTTTTAAGGCTTTAATTATTTTGTAGATGTCTTTGAGTCATCCATTATGGTATGGTTATATATCTGTTTCAACAGTATTTTCTCTTTCTGTAAAGTGAATTAAGGTGAGGGATTTATAGTATTTTTATATTCTATTAATGCCAAAGCAGTTCTTAATAGTTGTGCTTTGTCTCCTGGGAATAGTGAGGGAACACATTTAAATTGGGTTTGTATAATAATTTGGGGTTTATGTATGTGGGGTTTTGTTTATTATCTTTCTTAACAGGGGGATGACGACTGTGAATTCTAGGAAATTAATGGTGAGAAAATGAATATATTTCCTAGGCATCTTTTCTTCCTGTTTAGGTTTGCAAGACTTGCTGCTAATACTTTCATCAGTCAAGGAGTTCCAGTTTATCTGTTCTCTGATATAACACCAACTCCTTTTGTGGTGGGTTTCTCTATTATGTATTTTTATATACACACGAATTCTGTCAGACATCTTGCATTACTTATATTAAGGAAAACTAGACAAGCGGCTTTTAACATTTTAAGCTATACCTGCTGTTAGTCTTGTGCTTATTTAGCTATATTTAGTTTACAACATCCACAGCAAGAGAAGGAAGAAGCTTAGTGGAATATCAGTGACAGTGGGATGTCTTTCTATTCATTCCCGCTTTCAGGCAGATTTGTTGTAGAAGACATCTCATCGTTTCTAGATTGCTGTGGACTCTGAAGTCTGAAACATTCACACAGATTTAGTTTTGTGATGGTTGGTTGGTTTCTTGGTTTGGTTGGGGTTTTTTTTTTTTTTTTTTTTTTTTTTTGTTTTNCCAAAATAGCCTTTTTAAATAGTAGGTTGTTGGAGAGCAGCGATGTTATGCCATGAGGGTTGCTGAATGTGTCTGAATTTTCACCATCGAATCACTAGGTGTCAGTGCTCCAGAGCAATAAAGAAAACGCCTACCTTTGCACTAAAAGCAATAGTTTCTCCTGATACCAGTTTCTCCTGTCAGTGCTGCAAACAGAACATAGTGGTATGAAGACTTTGTATGTAGCATTCTTGTACTGATACAAATTTTGGTAGATTTAGGGTCAAATTCTTCATAGTGCAGCTTAAAGCAGTGTTGCAAGAACTGCAGTTGATTGCATTCGCTGTTAAATAAAAAGGCAGGAGTAAACCCAAACTGGACCTGTGATTACAAATAATGCTTTATTTTTAATTCATTCTATGTGTTTTGGACTAATTTATAACAGCTCTTTCCAAAACAATTCTCTCTTGAACCACGATGGAGTAGTTGCTCCATGGGCTGCTCTCAAAAGATAGTATGGGTGAGACAGCTCCAGTTGTAATTCTCTACCTTATGCAGACTTCTGCCATTACCCCAACAGACTTTGCACTCTTAAAGACCTTGGGTATATCAAGTCATTCTGTAGCAGGCAACACATGCATTCGGTTTCTTTCTATGAAAACATTACTCTAGAGATCCACAAAGTGTCTGAAACAACATTAAGAATATATAAATGGGAAAATGCGCAAGAAAAAGTTGCGCCACATGAGGACTAGTGGAGCAAGTACTACTTAGCTTCTGCGTTAGAGAGTCGGTCTGTAGGAATCACATCCTGGCTTTCTTTTTGTTCAGCAGGATGGAAGTATTGCATAGGCATGAGAGTAAATTATATATAATATTTTGCACATTCTACGTCAGATAACTTTGTCTTGTTACAGCCATACACAGTAACTCATCTGAAGCTTTGTGCTGGAATTATGGTTACGGCATCCCATAATCCAAAACAAGATAATGGTTACAAGGTATTCCTATATGATCTATTTTCTGGCTTTTTTAAAACATTTTTTCTATGTAGAGACAGTAATACTATTGTGTGTAGTTTCTGTCATGTGATAGACCAAATTATTTGATAGTTTGATCTCTTCTATATGTATTTAAAGCTAGTAGCGTGTTATACTAACGACATAATGAAAATCTTAGCTCTGAAAAGCAGGAAGATAAGTAATACCGTTGCATACTTTGGAACACTTTAAAATACTAACTGACCTCTTTTCAAAAGCAATAATAATTTCTCCAGTTCATGATTTTAAAAGATCTCTTTAGTTTTACAAACCGAAAGAATGAAAAATATGTGAAACCTAACGAGCTGCTTGTACAAAACATTTTGAATAAATTCTGTTGTTTTCTTGTAGTATATTTGTCTTTTGCTAAGTGACGCAGTTATCAGTGTAACTTTTTTCTGTGACAGAAATCTGATTTCCACTGAAAAAAACATGGCTGAGCTGCTTGTCTGCCAGTCATCCCATAGCTGGACTAGTCATGTACAGACTGTTTCCAAAATACCAAACTGGAAGTTGGGAGGTCTTTTTTGTCTTCTTAATAGAAAAACAAGACATTAGCAGGGATGACTTCTTGCTGTCTCTCCCTCCAGAAAGTCATGTCTGTTTAAAATTGCTTTTTTAAATATTTCATGTATTGATCTTGATAGCTTGTTTGGATGTTTCATCAATTACTTTTTTAATCAACTTATTTCTTAATGTTTTGTTGTTTGGCCAGTGTATGTACATGGCCCAGATACCTAACAGCGTCTTTCCTAAAATTTGTGGTCTGTAAACTGTCAGCAGAAGGAAGTGTGCAAACAACTGTCAAAAAGTAAAACATAAGTAGTACACCTCTTCCTGGATGTATAAACAATTAACAAAAACGAGAAGACTACACGTAATGAACATCTTGAAACTTAGTTGAATTTGTGCTTGCTGTTGCGGCAACATTGCTGCTGTAGGCAGCTGCTAAGGTTTTGTGCCTTTCTCCTTAATTTTTTTTTGTGGTAAATGTGTTTCGCTTTTGCACACTTTTTTCCTCTTAAGAATTCTTCAATATATAACGATTATGCCTAAAAATCTGGAAGAAATTATATGAAATAGCATGGGCAAGTTATCAATCCCAAGGCTGGCAGACGGGCTGATACTTGAATCTTCTCAAGTCTTGTTTTGTGTTTTATTATGGATTTTGGTATCTTCTGATAAAATTAAACAGCTCTTTTTATAAAACAAAAACGGGCTGTCAGAGGAAACACTGAAAATATGAACAGAGGAATACTCTGGGCATACTTAAGCCTAATTTACTGTAATACTCTACCAAATACAGAGCACCTTAGCCAACAAAAAAATAACAAAGCTATCCTACAATATTACTGATCAAATACTCACTTACCCTATTTATTATTTAGGTTTACTGGGAAAACGGTGCTCAGATCATTTCCCCTCATGACAAAGGAATTTCTCAGGCTATTGAGGAGAACCAGGAGCCATGGCCTCAGGCTTGGGATGACAAACTGATTGACAGCAGCCTGCTACTTCATGATCCATATGCCACAGTCAATAAGGAGTACTTCAAAGACATACAGAAACAGTGTTTTTACAGGTAACTGCTGTTAACTCTGTTAAGAATACAGGATTTTTCCATCCAGTATGTCAGCGAGGCAGTTTAAATCGATGGAAGTCAGGGCAGCCATGATCCTGCCATGATCCAGTTCTGTCTGTGCCTTCTTGTTATCTTGTGGTAGCGGTAGCAGTTCTGTGGTGAGGTCGTAAACCATTTCGTAAAGCTGGTCTGGCACAAGTCTAACCCAGCAAAGTGAGCGATTAGTTTCTTATTATATCATATCCCTGTATTCGTATGACCACGCATTAACCAAATGCTACAGCAAGACTGGGGCTCTCTTGTGCAGCTCGGGGTGAGCTGACACCAATGGTCCAACAGCCTTAAAATGGGCTTCTAAGAAAGAAGGTGAAGCAGGCTGTTGAGCCAGTTCTGGAAGAAGGAGGTCTTGCTCTGTCATTCTAGCCTTGCCTGTGCTTCCGGTGGCCTTGGGCGCCTTGCACGAGCCTATTAACAAAATCAAGTGATGTTTCTCTTTGTGATTAACAAGTANTGCCTTGCACGAGCCTATTACTTGCTCAGTAAAACCTTTACTTAACAAAATCAAGTGATGTTTCTCTTTGTGATTAACAAGTAGAATTGGTTTATGGATTAGATGAGCAGCAACCTGTTAGATCTGCTTATTTACATCATAATTTTAACCACCAGTAACCATGTTCTTACTCTTGCTAAAAACGAAGTCAGAATTACTAGAAAGTTGGGGCTATGTGAGAAATTATGCTGCTTTTTCAGAATAGGAGTCAAATGTCTCCTTAGGAGTTTTGATGCCTTTAGGTATGTTCTATGCTTTCAGGAATGTACTTCGTAAAAAGGAGTGTGCTCAAATGAGGCATGCTGCTGGCAGTTCACTGTGTTCACAGTCTTTGGAGATGGTTTAAATGCGAGAGTTGGGGATGAAGACTCTTATTAGTCACTTGTATTTGTTTTCCGCTTGCCTCATTTGGGGTGCATAGAGTGTACTATCTTTCTTATTCCAGTGATTTGCACATACCTGGACACTAGATACCAGGAGTGACTCATTGCTGAAAAATGAGGCTAAGCCAATTTTCAAGCCATTACCTTTAAAATCTGACCTCCTTTAATTTATAATTTTAACAGTGATATAGAATACTGAGTCATATCTGTAGTATAGTATAGTAGAACGTAGTTAATCTTGTGCAGAATATTCTTCCATATCCAAGTTTACTGTTAATCTGTTTTATTCCAGGAATATAAACAAGGAAACAAACTTGAAATTTGTTCATACTTCTGTGCATGGCGTAGGTCATAAATTTGTGCAGTTGGCCTTCAAGGCATTTGACCTTAGCCCTCCTTTTGCCGTTCCGGAGCAGAAGGATCCCGATCCAGAATTTCCCACAGTGAAGTATCCAAATCCTGAAGAAGGCAAAGGTGTTCTGGTAAACAGATGGTTTTTTAATAGTTGCAATGTCTTCCAAACAGTGATTCCTTTCTCCCAGTAGTCATGGCTATAAATATTGGCTGAAGATCTATTTTGTTTCTGTTTTCATAGCCTTACATTTAGTGAAGAGTTAGCTGGTATCCTTTCATTGACATTTATAACTCTTTTTGAACCAGTCAGATAGTAATTAGCTATAACTTTAAACTACTTTGTTCTGCAGTCTAACAGAATGGGCAGCATCTGTACATACAACAAAGTGATATAATTCCTTTTTAAAAATAAAATAAAATAATAACTAAAGGGGAAGTCCTCACAGGTGGTTAGAATTTCTGCTACAAGTATTTCTTGCTACACTTTGTTAGTGAAGGATCCTGTTGAATCTAAGTAGCTTTTCAATTCAGGCTGCAGAAGTGGAATGATGTAGGTGAAATTAAATGTCCTGACTGTGCTCTATTGCTGCCAGGCTTGAAGTTTGTTTGTTTTGAGACACATCATGATTTTGGGTGTTTGAGATTAAATTAACTGGGAAAATTATTTAAAACCTATAAAGAAAGTGAAAATATTATTTGGGAGTATTAATACTCATCTGATCTTGCTTACCACTTTTCCAGACATTGTCTTTTGCTTTGGCTGAAAAAGATGGGGCAAAAATCATTTTAGCAAATGATCCTGATGCTGATCGACTTGCAGTGGCAGAGAAACAAGAGAGGTATGGTAATAAAGAAATGCAAACCATTTATGTTTTTTACTTAAAGGCTAGGCTTATTTGGGGGATTTCGGCAACCTGTGTTGCAGAGGAAGATAGAGTAGTCACAGTAGTCGGTTTTGCACTGAAAACACATAGAAATGTGAGAGGACTATATGAAGCAGACCACAGTGGGGGCAGTAAATGAAAGAGTGATTAATATTAGACACTGTACAGAAGCCTGAATAAATACTTGACACTTGCTGTACTTGAGGCATGCACAGAAACATGGGAATTGTTGTGATTGTGCTATACCTTTTTAAAGGTTGGGGTTCAGTTAGAAATTTTTCACAGAAGACTCATAAACATTCTTTCATACTGTATCTATTAAATAACTACTTGATAATAATCTCAGGAATAGGGAACATTCCTGTTCTTTAATATGAGTTCCTTCTTTCTCAAATACTGTTAGACCAGACATTTTACTAATCATTAGATGATTTGGGCCTCTCTTGCTCTGTTTGCCACTTCGATGCATAATGTTACGTACCTGCGTTTCGCCTTAAGCTTTGTCAGTGTTGGGTACTTCTCAGTATAGTCATTTGTATTCTATCCTTTAAGGACCTGCCATACATGCATTATTTATCTATGTATATCCTGTCAAAGAATGGGATCACAAAAGGTAAACTTGCTCAACCCAGGGCTTCTCATAAATTTTTCACGTGTATGGAATGTGTAACCTGTAGTTCTGACCCAATATTGCCATCCCTTTATCTCATGCCCCCTGACATCCTGTACTTCTACAATTGCTTGCATTTCTGTATTGTGGTTATATTTGATGAATGAAAATAAGCTGAAGTACTGCACTTGGTATCCTATCTACAAATAGTGGTGTTTATCTTTTATCTACCTTGATACAGCAGAAACTAATCCGAGCAGTTAGAAACCATAAATCTTTTACAAAAGTAAACTTTAAGGTTTTCAGCTCAGAGAGGAGCAGAAAATCTGCTGCTGGGCCAGGAGCAGAAATAGTGTAAATGAATTCCTGGTGCGTGAGTGCCAGAAGAGGGATATAAAATCACACCAACAGTCTTTGGTAACCAAGGGAGGAGATGGGCATCTGCTAGATGTCCTCAGTGATTGTGGATGACACAAGTATTTGAACCTGAATTAGTTATGCAAATTCCCCAAAACCCAGTAAAAGGAGACAGCGCAAATATCCTTTTTGCTTACCAGATAACCTCTTTTGGTCTTGTAGCAGCTTCACAGGTGGCAATGTTTTATCTTGTTTTTTGGGGGCTTTTCTTAACTCGTTATCCTCACAGCACAAACTAAGGAGGCTTCTCTGCATTTAGAAGAAGAATGGGCTGATTGGCACTCTGCTGTATCTTTGGCGGTGTTAGCTGGAGTATCCTTATTTTAACGTTTTTGGCCTGTGCCAGCCTCAGTTGGCAATTCAGCGTTGAGGGAAAAGCATAAAAAGCTTTCGTTTGTGCTAGTTATGATGGGTTAAAATGGGAATGCAAAATCACTTTTTTTTTTTTTGTCTAAAAACTTACAGCTTCTTGAAGAAGGGGGTGTTAGTTTATTGTGTTTATCACTATTGAGAGCATGGTGCTCTCATTCTGTTACCTCTTTGCTAATTGTTTAGCCAGTCTTAGTTGTCTCCTAATTTTCAGTCCTGCGTCCTCCTCTCAGACTTCTGCTGTAGCTGTTCATACACTAATCAAATATTAATATAGGCTTCTACAGTATCTGTACTTCTTCTTTGACAGAAACTCCTGCTAGAGCACACTCTCTCAGTGCTCTTACACTAAGTTGTCGCTGTGCATTGCTTTGTGCCTGTTGGCATCAATAAATGCAGGAGACTGAGTCTGCTTCTCTTTCACAACAGGTACTGTTTCTGTAGGTCTCGATTTTTGTCAGTTTGACACTGTCTTTGTCCCCTTCTGTGACTGGGATTTTTGGGGCAATTTTGACATCTGTCTTTCCCTTTTTCCTTCAATTCTTCTTTTTCTAGCAACACATCACTGTTAATCTTTTTTTTTTACCTGTTTGAGATTTTTTCCAATCTTCCTCAATGACCAATTGGTGTATTTATGATTAAATAAAAGGTATTTGTCGTTGAGTCACCTAAAAATACTGATCATTTGAGAGTTGTATTTTTGTGTCTCTGTGCTTGTCTTAATAATTGATTTTATAATTTGTCTGCTGAATATTTTTGTTTTACTTAAAATATGCTGGAAATATCACTGTTTCATCTTTGGATAAGCTCAAAAGCTGGTACATATGATGGAGGAAGGTAACGGCTTCAGAATTCTTTGGAGGAGGAATTTTTTGGTTTGTTCTTAATGAACGCATGGTATCTTATTACTGTTACTTGGAACTTAGATACAGTGGTTTTATTTGCTAATATTCATGTACAGAAGAACCAGAAGTTTTCTTTTTCCAGTATTATCCTTTGAATTCATATACTTTTTCTTTTTTTTTTTTACTTTTACTTTTCCCCATCCCAGTGGTGAATGGAAAGTGTTTTCTGGAAATGAGCTGGGAGCTCTTTTAGGCTGGTGGATCTTCACTTGCTGGAAAAACAACAATAAGGATACTTGTGCTATTAAAGATGTCTACATGTTATCCAGTACTGTTTCTTCCAAAATCCTGAGAGCAATTGCACTAAAGGAAGGTTTTCACTTTGAGGTAAGCTGTTAACGTGTTATTCCATATTCTTTTATTTGCTTACCTACACAGTGTCATATCTTTGTAAAACATTGCTTTTATTTTTAAAGCCTTTTTTTCTCATCACTGCTATAGGAAACACTGACAGGTTTCAAGTGGATGGGCAACCGTGCCAAACAACTCATGGACCAGGGAAAAGCTGTTCTTTTTGCGTTTGAGGAGGCTATAGGTAAGAAACAGAATATTATATTCCAGTATACTGTAAAATAGTGAAAGTAGGACTATTGCAAAAAATAGCAACTTAAAGGTACCCTCAAGACAGTGTATGTATTTGCAGTGAGTAATTGATACCATCCATTTGGATGATTGATACTACTAGTTTTAATCCTTTGTATCTCTGCCTAGCACAGAGTATGATGATGTAAGCTAGGTGTATATATCTTCAGTAGCACGGCTGTGTAGACTTGGACTGCAAATTCTGCGCAAGCTATTTAAAAAGACCAAACACATTTTTCAAATGAAGTATGTTTAGCTGATGGTTTGAAGTTAAATGTGAATAAAATAAAGTAAGTAAACTGGAAAGACATGAATAAAAGTGATGCATTTTTGAGAAGGAAATTGTAACTCTATAATGCTATTTCTTGAGTATCTCAGTACCTGAAAACCAGAGAAAATGTGACTGATTTCACAGATAATTATCAGTGTTACCGTATGCTACCATGTAAGGGTAATCACATTTGAGACAAAGTGCTATACTTGCATTGTTCCTGCAGCGTGGCATTTCTCTTTCATGAGAGCTCCAAAAGTACTTGGGAGCATCTGGCACTGATGTGATACAAATCTGTCTCTATCTTGAAATTCCATTAAATACCTTGCTTATCAAAATCAGCACTGATTAGAAGACAAAAATTTTCCACTTACGGCTTAACTCTTAAAATGTCTGTACTATGGTAATCTGCATATCTGCTTTAAAAGATGTTGGTTTGATTAACTTCCCCCCCATTTTATCTTATTTCCTCATAAAAATCTATCAAATACATATAATTTTCTTTGTGTAGGTTATATGTGCTGTCCTGCTGTTCTGGACAAAGATGGTGTCAGCGCTGCTGTTATAACTGCGGAGATGGCCAGCTATTTGGCAACCAGGAATTTGTCTTTGTCTCAGCAACTGAAAGCTGTCTATGATGAGTGAGTTCGATTATAATTGTTTGATTTGCAGATTTTCTCCATTCCACATACCGGGGTTAATAGGGACTCAATAGTATATGAAGAACTAAAAATTGGGTTATTGTACTATTAAGACAATTCTGTGTTAATAGTAATCTTCTAGAAAGTGCTCCTGCCTTATGGGCATGAATATATTTATGACTTTGTATTGTGTTATTTTAAGGTATTTTAAAAATAATAATATTGCCTTACTAATTCCCTATTAGTTAATGAGATTTTTGAGGTATTTTTGTTTGCTTCTCTGTTGCTTTGTTTGCTTTCTTTTGGGAAGTTCTGCTCTTCTGTCCTTTTACAGAAGATTGGTCTGGGTTTTGGCCAGCAGTATTGCTGTGTTCTAGAGATTGTAGTGCCTCTTGCTGCTTAAATGTGCCAGACGCACAAAAACTTTGATGGCAGAATGGATCTAAGTAGCTCTGGCATATTTATGCTAGGCGTAGAAGCCAGCTTGCTTCTGTCCCGCTTGCAGGGCTACTTGTGATAAAGTTAATTCTACTTGGCTCTAAAGTTAGGCTTTTTATTATATTACTCTGTCTTTTTCTTGATGGATACTATATGTTGATTGTTCTTTCGGCTCCTGAATACTGAGATTTGAGCTGATTACACAAAAGTGCTGTGACTGTTTGGCCATAACTATTGGCCATGTATAACTGGGTATCCCTCTGAGAACTTTTAATATGAGGCACTGCTTTTCTTTTGTTCTTGGTTAATGTTTTCAAAGACCTACAGAAATCAATAGCAAAGATGGCTATTGGATTTCATGGGGCAGAGCATGTTTTTTGTGGTGGTTTTGGATTGTTTTAAGGAGGGAGCAGCACAGGCTGGCAGATACTTTCCACCTCGTCATGTCTCATACACATTAACAAGGAGTGGTGGAACCTGCAAAGAGACATAGAAAAACCCAGCCCTGGTATTTCTTGTTTTCCAGTCCTCGGATCTCTCATGTGCATGGAGCACTAGCTATGCTTGTTTCATCCACTGCTTAAGAAGGACTCAAATGGCAAAGACTTGCTAACATACTGTATAAATAGTGGACTTTATCAGCTATTGTACATGGCAGAAGTTTAGGTGGGTTCAAGAAACAGTAATATAAATGCATGGAGGAGAAATTCATGCCTAGAGCTGCAAATATAACATCTGATGTAAGAATTCCCTTAATTACTAGTAGCTGGAAGTGTCTATTCAAAGAATTATCCTTCTCTGACTTGTGCTTTTTTTCTTTTTTTTTTTTTAATACTCACTGAGTAAACACATGCTTCAGGTTGGCCTCAGAAACAGAATATTTAACTGAGTGGAACTTAGCTGTGCCACAGGGCTGCTGTGTACGTAGCCACTGAAGAGGACTCTTATGCTTAATAAGCTCTGACTTTTAAAGCAGTCTGTAGATGCAGCTCAAAGTAAGATGTCACTGCACATAGTCACTGTGAAAACGCTACAGATACAGAGCAGGATACAAATCTGCCTTACTAAATCGATGCTTGATAACTAGAACTGGAGGGAGGAGGTTCTTGTTTTGGGGGATTGTTTTGTGTGTGTTTGATTTTTGTCTGCTTGTGGCTAGTACAGAGTTGCAGTTTTCTACTCCTTACTACTTTATTCTTTGTCAGATTTGTCTTGTGAGTTGCTGTTGGAGCAGAAGAAAGGCTATTGTGGAGGTATAGAAGGGGGATCTGTTCTCAAAGAAGTAAACACAGATCAGGGAAAGGAGACAGTCCTAGCAGGCTCATCACTTCTTTTAAATATAGGATAGGTTTTGCAAATTCGTTTGCTGGATTCTCAAGACTGATTTAACAACTGTTGACCTTCAAGATACCCATTTTGGTATAAACATGACCCAATTTAAGGAACCTTTCAGGTTTCTAGCATGAACATCCTAGTACTAATGAAAGATTCTGCCCTTCAGATTTTCCCTGGCATCAACAATACTCATCAAGTGTTGATCTTTAGTAAGAGCTCACTTAAACAAGCTGTTCAGGCTTGTATGCTTTTCAACGATATGCTGTTTTGAAAAGTCAGTGTCAGCAGGTCATTTGTCTTTGCAGATTCTGCATCGTATTACCTGGCAGCAAACAGATGAGGTAAAGAGATGATGTTCAGAACAGTTTGGTTTAGTAGAAACACTTTAATGGGAGAGTGGCTTCTGAAGTGTGATTGGAAAAAACAGTCTGGAATTTGTTTTACTCAGAAAAGGTCAGCTGGAATCCAGTCAGGGAAGCTACTTAGATGTAGCCTGTTCTCTTCCTGTGGTGGATAGATCTCTTCAAGGCAATAATGACATCTTTTTTTCTTCTGGTTTAGCAGTAAACTTCTCGGTTTTAATCATTAAAAGGAAAAGGTGTCTGCACAGAAGTTTCTTTAAAGGATGTAAACCAGGACAATTAAGCGGTTGAGGCCTTTTTAAAACTGTAACGAGGTGCACTGATGACAGTGCACTGATGCACAGCTGGGTGACCATGAGTATAGATTCTTGCTTTGTAGAAGGTTGTATAATGTGTATGGTGTACAACTCTAAGAACATTGCTTCTTCAATTCATTAATATTTTGTCTTCACAGATATGGCTTCCATATTACCAAAGCTTCATATTTCATCTGCCATGATCCTAAAGTTATTCAACAGCTTTTTGACAACCTTAGAAATTTTGATGGAAAAAACACATATCCAAAATCTTGCGGTAGATTTAAAGTTTCTGGAATAAGGGACCTAACTACTGGGTATGACAGCAGCCAGCCAGATCAAAAGGCTGTAAGTATATTTTTTAAATAAAATATAAATCATATGAGTATGTATATACACATATATAAAAAAATCTATGGAGAAACTCTAAACATTATGTTACATCCTGAGTCTTTAAGTTAGATTGGGGATGATTGTTTTGCCTTGCTGGGAGGAAATGAAGGTTGGGGGAGGAGGAGAGGGTTGGGATCTTTTGTCTGGTTTTGTGGTGTTTTTTCTCTCCAAGATGACAGTCTGTAAAGAGAGGTAGGAGGCTCTCACTGTCTTGCTACAGCAATTTTGTATTATCTTGTTGTAAGTTAAACTGTCTACTGAGATGTGGCTTTGGCTTCTTTAGTTTTCCACGATCCATGTTCCTTTTTCTCCCGTGAAAGGCCATCACAGGGCAATTTCTGTTCGCAGTAAAAATGTTGACTATACTTGAAACGAGCTACCTAGCAGTAATGTTCTGCTGCCAGATTCTAGGTTGAGGGTAAGGCTGTCACTTGCCTGTTGGGGTCTCAAGACCACAATGATGAAGAAAACAGAACAAAGCTTAATTTTAACTGATCCTTTAGTTATATTATATTACATCAAGTCATGGGTTTTGTCTTGAATTCGTTATATATAGCCACTTTCAAAGCTTCTAAAAAATTGTTCTTACTATTTCTAGATACTTCCCACAAGTAAAAGTAGCCAAATGATAACGTTCACTTTTGCTAATGGAGGAGTGGCCACAATGAGAACCAGTGGGACGGAACCAAAGATCAAATACTATTCTGAACTTTGTGCACCTCCTGGAAACAGGTATTGTCACTTACAGCAGTAAATGCTGTGTAATAGGGGCTGTGTGGCTTTCTTGTATTGTTTTGGTGAGGAAGGGGCTCTCTATGATCAAATAATATTAGTACAGTCATCATTTTAGCAAATGTGTTTGCGTAAAGCTTCAATTCTGCAAAATCTGTTGATGCATTCTTGTTGTCTCTGAAATTCCTTTGAACTTGGTTTCACATTCAGTAAACACAATATAAAAAAAAAAATCCTGCCTTAAATGAAAGTAGATATATTCACTGTCTTTTTACATACATAGTTGCTTTAAACTTATTAGAACACTTTATATATAGTTATATATATTTTAAGCCCTTTTATGTTTGGTAATTATATCCTTGACTGATATCCTTGGAAATCATACAGTCTTAAAGATAAGCAATTATTAACTTATGTAATGAAAATGGTGCTTTCTCACAGATGAAAATTCATCTGAAAATACTATTACAAGTATAAAAGTTACATTTCTAATCACATACATTTAGTAATAGAAGATCTTCTGAACTCAAACTGGCTGTTCTATTTTAGATTATACTGTGGGTTTATGCTTCTCCATAGTCATAAGTGCATTCATGCACATCAGTTGGAAGTGAACATCAGTACATTACCACGAGAAATCAAGTGTATATACTTTTAGCATTAATAGAAAATGTTTGTCTAAAGCAATGCAACAGACTTAAAATTCCTCAGACTGAACATGTGCTTTTTAGCTTCTCCACTGTGACACTGTTTCCTGTATTTGTATGTTTTTTGTTTCTCAGTGACATCGAGCAGCTGAAGAAGGAACTAGATGAATTGGTCAACGCACTTGAAAAACACTTCTTTCAACCAGAAAAAAATAATCTTCAACGAAAGACTGAGTAAAATAGCAGAATTACTACCTTAATTGGTTTTTGCAGCATTAGAAGTGCATTATTTAAGTAGTACGGATTTTTAGGACCAAACATCTGAGAACTCAGACGAAAAAGACTACTGATTTTATTAAGAGTTATTCTGGGTACTCCTGGATCTCGTATCTTATTTTGGAAGGAAAGTACCTTTACCTTTAAAGGACCAAAAAACCCCAATCAGTTGAACTAAAAGCTTTATGAACTAGAAGTTGACTGCAAATGTATTTCAATCAAAACTTGTTTTAATTAAATATTGTAAGTAATATCCTAATTTCTGAAAAAGCAGCCTGTTTTGTGGGGACTTCTATTTCTTTTGTGCATATGTAACCTCATAATACCATGCAACTTTATATATGTTTAGATTTGCAGAGCAAGTTCTTCTGTTAACAAGAAGTACTGAAAGCCTGTGGTGAGACTTTAACAAACTTGGGGCAAATGTTTCAGAAATAGTGATCTTTATTGGGGATTTTGGCCCAAATAAACAAGAAAGTCACAGTGAATTTGCTGGAGAGCTATTTGCTATGGGACTATATGTCATACTCCAGGTTAGAGATACTAAGTGTACTGCATTGCCTTTCAATACCATGAACATATTAAGATACTATATCTACATACAGCACCTTTCTGTTGCCTCATTGAACTAAGCATAATTAGTTCAATGCATACCCAATCTCAGTCTGTCATACTGTATGGTACCATGACTCGATGCATAACTCTGCATGTCCAATTTACAGCAGAAGTTTCCATTATATTGCATGCTGCTGTCTGCACTTGCAGAGCCCAAGAGAGTTATTTGGAGGTTACCAGTTGACTTTAGTACAAGGGGTTTCTGCATTTTCAGTGCTTGTTTTGGGTATCAGTGTCGTTCTAACAGCCCCAGTACTTCTTGGGTAAAGAAACTTCTTTGCCAGAATTACTCCTGGTATCCCACGGAGAACGACTAGTTGCCAGACCAAGCACAGATCAAATTTAGCAAATTATTCATAAAGGACCAAACTTGCCATTCCATCCCCAGTAAATACTAGCTTACCCTGTTAACCAGCATGGTAAGCAAAGAACACTGGATTCCTGCTTTTACCTTAGACTTCAGAGTTATCATCAGAGGACACAAGGAAAGGAGTAGTCCCCGCATTCTGTGGCTGTCACGTCAGTTTCTTGGTTCTGCAGAGTCAAAGGCAGCATCTGAATCATTCATACTGAGGTCAATCTGTGTGGCATAGAAAATTTATTTTAAAATAAAGTAATAAGAAAGGGTACTGAGGAAATAGAGTATGCCATTAATCAAATCCTAGCCCTTTAGAGCAGAAAGCTAAAAAGAGAGGTTATTAGTTTTTGCAGAAAGTGCTTGTTCACGCCTTCTCCTTTTCTGTTTCCATTTCTCGTGTATTAACCAAAGATGAGACAAGTTTTTATTGACACACATTTATTTGGTGCCTTGAATAATGCAGTCCATACTCCTAAATAGGACCCTAGGTGCTACTGACTGTAGTAATAACTGTAAAGGGAATCTCACTATTGACTTCAGTGCAATCAGCTTTGTCACATTGCATGAAAATTCCGTACATATCAACTCCCACTCTCCTTTCCGCCTGAAAATAAAAGCTGAGGACAAATTAAAGCCTTAAAATACAGTATTATAGACTTTTTTATGCATGTTTAGTGTGCTAAAACAATGCATTTGGCATGTTGTAAATCTGAACTGATTATCAAAAGGACAGTAGACAATGACACTCATTGGTAGATGAATTGATCACCAGTCCATTTCCACCTGACCTTGTGGCAGAAAAGTCTATTAATCTGTCTTTTTCTGATTAAAGAAACTTTTTGTTCATTAAATCTGAAGACAACATTACCAGTCTCTTGCAATTGTGGGCTTTGTCATCTTATTTTTGTCCCTGGAAGTATGTTGAGAGTCTCTGAGGTTTCTGTGATAAGTTTCAGTGTGGCAAGATCTGAGAAGAGAAATCAAGCAGGAACCTGACTCACTGCTCCCTAACCCTGCTATTGCAAAGGTTCTTCTTTTCTCCTTCCCATGCCCCTCAGCACACAAGCCCCTCCTTTCCTTCATTTATGAAGAGGCAGTAGGGAGATGTGAAAAGAAGAAGGTAAGGGAGAAGATTAAATTGGAATAGCGTGGGGAGATTGTGTACTCCTGTACTCAAGCAGGAGAACAAAGCTGAAAGGGAATAGCTCCCATGTGCTATTGCTCTCTTTTACACATTGATGAAAAGAAAAGAGCAGGCGGATGAAAACAGAATGGAAGACTGGGGCACCTGATTCTCCTAACATCCTTAATTTGTTCACCGTGCAATTCCCAGTAAGAGCCTTTCTATGTGGAACATCCTCCCTTGAAGGAGGGCTGTCTTTTGAGTGTGTGGATTCACGGTTGCTGTAGGGTGTCAAGTTCAGCTGCACCATCAGTTCTGGCAGAACGGGTAGAAGGATGAAGCTCGTGGGGCAAATGGAATCTGGTTTGGTAACTGTAAATTATGAACACGTGCCTTCTGACTTAACCACAGGCCATGCATGGTTTCCTGCACTGCATTGCAGCCTGAGCTTCAAAGCAAATGGCTTTTCACAAGCTCCTGACCCAGACTGCTTGCTGCCTGTCAGGGCTTCTGAGACTGACTTGTTTGTAGTATCCAGCCTCTGTGTGATTGCTGTGGACTGAGGGTCAAGATAAGACAGGCCACCCAGCAGCAGCAGCTTTGCCAGAAGATACAGCAGTAGGGGGCATAGCATGCTGTCATCTTCCTGCATGCTAAAGACAAAAGCTTCTCGAAAGAAAAATAGTGAAGCAAGAGCTGTAGGACACATAGGATTAATGTAAAACACCCAGCCTAAAACACTCAGCAGCCTAAGTAGGCAGAGAACAACTGGCGCTACAAACCTATGGCACATGGGGTGGACTGTGCAGCCTCCACCTGTGGCCCCGGTTATATTTGATCTTAAACCGCAGTGTGGATGGATGCACTGCCCTGGCTGGGCCAGCTGTGTTACTTGGCTGGTGAGATCCCCAGGTGTGTGGGGTCCCAAGCTGGAGAGCACAGACAGAGGAACGGCTGGGGCAGTGCCTTCAGTTTGGGCACTGATGAGCTGTACCCAGGGCAGGGGAAGCTTTCTGGATCTATACAAGCCTGCAGCCCTGGGCTTTGTCGAGGGAGGTGATTCTCCCCCTCTACTCCACTCTGGAGTACTGCATCCAGCTCTGGAGTCCTCAGCAAAAGGAGGATGTGGACCTGTTGGAGCCAGTCCAGAGGAGGGCCACGAAGATGAACAGTGGGCTGGAGCACCTCTCCTGTGAAGACAGGCTGAGAGAATTGGAGTTGTTCAGCCTGGAGAAGAGAAGGCTCCAGGGAGACCTTATAGCGAGCGGCCTTCCAGTATCTGAAGGGGACCTAGAAGAAAGCTGGAGAGGGACTTTTCACAAGGGCAGGTAGTGATAGGACAAGGGGTAATGGCTTCAAACTGGAAGGGGAGAGATTTAGATTAGATATTAGGAAAGAAAAATTCACTATGAGGGTGGTGAGATGCTGGCACAGGTTGCCCAGAGAAGTTGTAGATGCTCCATCTCTGGAAGTGTTCAAGGACAAGTTGGATGGGGCTTTGAGCAACCTGGTCTAGTGGGAGGTGCCCATGGCAGGGGGGTTGGAACTAGGTGATCTTTAAGGTCCCTTCCAACCTAAACCATTCTGTGATCTAGTGAAAGATGTCCGAGCCCATGGCAGGGGAGTTGGACTGATTCATTTTTAAAAGGTCCCTTCTAACCCAAACCATTCCTTAATTCTTTTTATTTTCATTTGTAGCGTGGGAGGTCTCACATTTCTTTTGTTACAGAATGTGGTAAAGGATGATTTACTGAATTCATGGGGAAGGTCTGAAGACAGTAGGCTTACAGGTCCTGATTTTTTTTATTCTTTTCTGTATTTATCTGAACATCTCCCCAGGCTAGAGAGGCATGTTTATTTTACATCTGCCTCTACGTACCAAGCCTGGGTCTGGATTTTGCTAATGTTTCCTCTCTCAAGGAAAGCCACCTGTGTTTAGCCTTGGCCAGAGCCTGTCAAGGTGCTTCACTGCTGAGGGATGCTAAAGAGAACCAGATGGCCTGGTCTATCCCTCAGGTTCCTGTGACAGTCTGGGTTTCTGCTGAGCTGTTGCCGTTATTTGTGCATCATCTACATGCATTAATTACTACTTCTGTCTTGCCTGGAGATCTCCTAGGGACATCATCTCTCCTAGGAGCAGGCAGTCCCTGGTAGTGGCGGGGTGGCTGGGTAGCTGCCTGGCTGGTTCCGCTAACATGCTGATAGTGGAGCCATGATGATGTTGCTGCCCCTATTGTCACTGTCTTCACCATTCACCTTGTTTATGTCTTTAGAGAGAACCTCCTCATCCTCTCATCTTCCACCTAACTGATCTCCTAAACTGGTTACCTCTACCATGTACTGGTACAGCAAGACTGTGATTTATTGTCATCAGGCTGAGAACCTGTTTTTTTAGGTTATACAGAAGGTCTTATGCAGCAGGTGAATATGTTATAAGGCAAGACAGAAGGGCCTTTATAGCCATTCCACAAAGGCCTGTGAGAGGTTGCGTGCTGTACACTGAGTGGATGCACTTGGAAGAACTCTGCAAGTGTTTCAGAAGTCTGGCAGCGGGGCCAGCAATGAACTGACATATACTGAGACCACCTCTAAGATGGCTTCAGAACATCCTCAGAAACAGTACGGATATGATCAAGATGATGGCCAAATCTGTATCATTCTGTCTTCCCACAAACAAGGAATTTATTTGCTCTATTCCATGCTCTGTTCCAAAGAGAAGTCCACAGCCTCGGGAGGGGGGGAACAAAATAAAAACCACACTGGTTTATCAAGCTGATGGAACAGTTACAACAACTACAGAATTACAAGATGAAACTTGTTGTTGCTAGAGTCTTTACTAACCTTGTCTTGCATCAGAGAAAGAGGATCTAGAACTGAAATAAAGAACTGAAACAAAGGCAATAGTAGTATTGCAAATTGGAGAGAATTTATTGTGAGTTGGAATGGGTGCTAAGCTACAGCTCCTTCACAGCTGGTCTAATTCCTCCATCAAAGTGTTGTGTAGGACAATGAAGCCAGTTTAGAGATGATTAGTCCCAGGATGGACATTAAAAAAAAACAGACGAATGTAATTTGTGAGAAACCGGCCTTGAACTGGAGGCACAGGCACTAACATTTTATCCAGAAATGGCAACTGCCACAACTAGAATAAAGAATACTTGCAGCCCGGACTGAACCCAAGCGTAAGGGAATCCCAGGCTACTCCTAGAGAAAGACACATCCCGAAGTTACCAAAACCATGTAAAATTAGCCTGGTTTTATAACAGATGAATACTCGTAATTCCAATGAAAGCTGTAAACATTTGATCCTTCAGGGAATGCCTATGGGGCTAGCAGGGAAATGCCTCCAGACTGAGGACAAATTAGCATAGGACTAAAAACTGCCAAAAAATAAAACCACAATAATGCTTTAAGACTAGACTGATGTACTTCACTTTAAGGTTATTAATTTGTTTACTAGTCACAACTTAAATCTACCCCAAATTTTTTTTTCAGTAAACTTTATGAAACAGTTGGGCTGGAAGGGAATAAACACATTTCATCTTCCTTAGAGGCTGTGAACTTAGTCCACAGCATACTATGAAAAATACAAGTACTGTACTTGAGTTGCAGAGGATTTATTTGAAACTTTTGCTATATAACAACAAATCATACAAGGATAACTGGAATTCACTATAAAATAATATTTAATATATAATCAATTATTTTCATATTGTACATGTCTTTAAATCTGTAACTAATTCACCTACAAAATTTCTATAAACGAAGTTTCCTGCTTACTGTTGCTTTTCAAAGTTCTGGTGGTTGTGGGTTTTATTTTGACACACCAGCAATAAACAAACCTTACATCTTTGTTTAACAGTCACTGTGAATAGCAACATTAAAATGATACTAAATTAACATTTGTTACCTAAGCACCAGCATAAGTCTGTACAAGATTGGGGACTTTTAGGATTCCATGGCTGAAGTCACCTGGATGCCATACATAAGTAAAATCCAAAAATTAATTGTAAATAAAAATAATGACCAACAAAAACTGTTCTCTGCCCGTAAGCACAAAAGTAATCAAAGGTAATTAAACTGAGCTGAATTGCTTTCCTTCACAGTATTTCTTTGCACTATGTAAGCACACAGATTCATCCAGGATAGTATTTCTGCTCAGCTTCCAAGTGGAAGCCAACATTTCTCTTTTGTATAGCCATTGCCAGGTAACTGAAATGAGGTCATGCACCATCGGAACACTGTGCTTAAAGGGATGAGCCTATTAAACTGTCCAATCATATCCTAACAGCCAACCAAATAAAATGCAATATAAATGATGGCATAGCAACAGCAGCTTCAAAACAAAAGGAAAAGCTTAAAATACTCGCACAATCGCTGGTAAGTAATTTTCAAATGCATTTATGGGAATGAAGGGGCAGGAGGATTAATCATGACATCTGAAATGCGCAAAAACACAGGGGCAGCAGGCAGGATCTGTAACAGTAGCTCAACTCTTCCTTGACTCTTTAATCATGATCAGTGATAACAGAAAGCCTCTTGTCCATGAAGATAATCACTAACTAATGTCGCTGGCATGCATTCCTATAGCATATGAAATAAGCAAACGTGCTATAATAACAGTTATAATTCAAATTTTGTTTATGGAATGTCTGGAACTATATATAAATAGCATCTGGAGATACAGTGTCATTGGATAAGAATGTAGTACTTCATCCAGAGCTCATTTAAGTCAAAGGACCGCAAAACAGTGAGTATCATGCCCTTAATAAGGTACTAAACAGATTTACATGAAACAAATCACAAATAAAGACTTAGACTGTTTTATATAATAGCAATAGAAATTCATTGTTATGGGTAATCCAGAGGGAAAAGCACAGAGGCTTATGATGCAACTGAAGCACAATGTAGGTGCCTGCATTCAAATTTGTAATCCAAGATGTTACTGCTCAACTGCTGCCCATGTGGAGCAACTTGAACCCTGAAAGCATCTTGGGTGGAAACTTAAAACTTCCTGTTTGCCTTGTGGTACTTCAAAGGGTGAATCCACAGCCCTAAGCTCTGCCCTCACCCATAGCCAGGCACAGTCAGCCTAAATTTGTACTGATCTACAATCCTGCCCCAGCTGGACTCAAGCGAGTAGATGCTTCTCCTCCTTAGCCTACAGGAGAGGCTTCATTGCCTACACGTTCTCAGAGTGTGCCTCATACACGCCTGTATATTCAGGTTCTGTACGAAAGGCAATGGTGGGGTTTTCTTTGCATTTTTTTAAAGTGTGACTGGACAAAGAGAGAATGGTTTAACTGGTGTTCTTTTATAGATCATGTTTGCAGGATGTGGAAAGCCCAGGCTGATTCTTCTCCTCAGGCTGAAGAAGTTAATGTGATGGTGGTATGTTTTAGTCAATAGGCTACTGTAAAGAAAAACTAGCCTGTGAAGGAAAAAAGAACACAGATTTACTGTTTCAGAAAATCGAATGTTATTAGGAAGTCTGGTGCTCAGGGCTTTCATGTGAATACAGGGATTCCAGTCCCTGGAACACATGGAAGTGATTACTTTTTAGGGACTGGAACATATGATGCCCCTTCTGTTTTTCTTCTTGTTTTCACAAATTAAACCTTTTTTTTTTCCCCCTACATAAGCAACGATTTCATCAGGAAGCAGAGAGAAGGAATGCTGTCCAATGTAGCAGGGAGGCTGATGAGTAGGAAACTTTCATGTGAGACAGGTTAAATACTCTCGGGCTGAGTAGAAAAAAAATGGTCTTCCTGCATCCTGGATAAACAGACATAAAAGACAGAGTGACCTTTTCATTCTCCAAATAAAGCACCTAAATACCTATCTTCAGGAAAGTGTGGATTTCCACATCACCTTACATAGCTCATGACGTACGTAACATTAAAATACCCTTCTACTGCAAGGACAGACCATAAAGAACAGTTGCAGCTTGACCACGTAGCTATTTAGCAGCACTCTTTTGTCCCATGAGAGTTGTTTTTTTCACTTGTTATTACCCGTCACACCAAAGTGTGTTCCTGTCTAAATGCTTTGTTGCATCTGATACAGCTTTAAAATCTTTCTTGTGCATTGTTCCTAAACCCTCTCCGAAAACAATTTGATTTCTGTCATAGCAGTGTCTGAAGTCTGTATTACCAGCACTGAAATGAACGGTCACTTACATGTACTCTGCTGAACATGGTGGAGTTTGCTCCAGACGTGTACTGTGACCTCTGCGTTTCTCCACTCTACGTCATTAGTAATATGTTGTTCTTATTATGACATTTTCATATGTTGTTGAGCTGGTGGCAGACATCGTACTAACACCTCCTAAAACCATTGACAGATCCTCTATTTTTATCACTTGGATTTTTTAGTGAGTTTTAATAAAAAAGCAAAATATTCTAAAATAAAATTATCACAAAATGTTGCAAATGTTATACTAAAGTTTCCTTTCTTTTTGAGGCACTCAGATACTATATTTTTACTACAACTTACCAATAAGCATTATAGAAGATTGACTGGATTAAACAGATAATGAGTACTGTTCCTGAATAGTTTTTCAAGGTGTTTAAGTCAAGTTATAAATACTTCAGGTTTGTTTTGTCTCCTATTAACTGCAAGGAAATATTTTGTATCTACTTGAATGAAAAAGGGGACTTTTTTCAAAAAAAACGGAGCAAATGGAACTATTAAACCAATATAAGTGTAGTTCTTAACCAAGGCATTTCACTTTGCCTACAAAATACTGTATCCGAACATGAGTAATTTGACAAAAACTCTGCTAGGCAAAGAATTAAAACATATGAGCCAGAGAAAACAGGAAAAATAAGAGAGGGCGTCATGAATGAGTTCAAGCACAGTCCAATTTCTTTCCCAGCTATGAAAGAGCAGAAAGAAGAAAGGATTTGTATTTGTGATGCTCTAGTACTGACTTTTGTTCTGGGATTTTCCAAGTAGCAAGAGATAGTCTTGTAGCATCCTTATCTGTTTCATTATCACCTTCTGAAAGGCAACAGTGAAGCAGTAAAAAAAGTCTTCCTAAGATCATTGGCTGGCAATTTGGGAATGCAGAGCCTCGGCTGAAGTGGTGGAGCTGTATGGGTGGAGACTGCAGTTCGCTGTCTTACGTAAAGCGATTACTAGAGGCATGCAACGCTCAGGCAGAGGGCTCAAAATGAGCAAAAGGACACATTTGTCTCAAATACTGAGGCTGGCGGGTTAAAAGCATCGTCCTTAGCAGTGATGGTTTAAAGACGCAAGTCAGGCACAGTTTACAGAGAGGTGGCATTCCTATTCCCAAGGAATGCAAAGGATGTCATTGGAAACACGAGGCATTCATACCTATTCCCCTCTCTGAAGAAGAAGCAGCAAACCATGAACTGGGTACAGACTGGGAACCAGTGCGCTGAGGGAACTGCTGCTTTCATACTTTGATTCTCATGTCAACGACCCCATAAAAATACACCTAGCAAGCAAAAGCCATGTAGATACAGCCACCTTACACTTTGCAAGTAAGGGATGTGCTCACATACTAAAATGTGACTTGTTTTTCATAATCTGGGGCAACACCGGGCTTGCATTTGACAGCGTACTCGGCCGTTTCCCTCACAGCATGGCACACGTGCAGCCGCACAGCAAATTCCCTTGAGAAAGCCCCGATTCTACAAATGTGCACAGACTTAAAAGTCAGTAAATTTGTGTTCTTACTGCCAAGAAGTCTTGAAATTAACTAAGCGCAAAAGTGGTTCGCGGAGTGGGAATGGAGGGTGCCTTGGTCATCTGGAAAGAGCCTTTGCAGAGGAGTATAATGAAATCTCCGGATCCATTCATTCCTTATCCTCTCTGGCAACTGAAAGACCAACTAATGCCAACTCTTACAGTGATTTTATACATATATATATATATATATAT